>CM060947.1:180639375-181070543 GCA_030765055.1 Mantis religiosa
AATAATAATAATAATAATAATAATAATAATAATAATAATAATAATAATAATAATAATAATAATAATAATAATAATAATAATAATAATAATAATAATAATAATAATAATAATAATAATAATAATAATAATAATAATAATAATAATAATAATAATAATAATAATAATAATAATAATAATAATAATAATAATAATAATAATAATAATAATAATAATAATAATAATAATAATAATAATAATAATAATAATAATAATAATAATAATAATAATAATAATAATAATAATAATAATAATAATAATAATAATAATAATAATAATAATAATAATAATAATAATAATAATAATAATAATAATAATAATAATAATAATAATAATAATAATAATAATAATAATAATAATAAATTGGTAGTGGCAACAGTATTGGTGACACGTTGGTTGGGTGACAGTTCATTGGAAGATCCCATTTCCGAGTCATTCAAATATGTCAGTACATTAAAAGATACTGGCTCTTTTAATATATGTACATCAAATTTCCAACTCAGGAAAGAGGATGTTATGAATGAGTACACTGTACAACAAAATTTAACTTTTTTTCTGTTCTGCAAACGAAAACACTGGAATTCAATGTATTTTTTCATGCCGAATACGAATATGGCAATGAAACTGTCAGATGTAGTCTATTTTTCTTGTAATTATAAGAATTATAACTTAAGAAATAAATATAAGAAAAGCGTATTTTCCTATATATGGTGCTACTTGGCTAGGTTTACCCTTCTGACGGAGGTCCCCTTTTGCCTTGTCTACTATAATGGATCTCGGAAGCAATCTTCACCACCGACCATCAATTATCTACTAACATGGATGTATTCCATTTACCCTGGTTACGTTTTTCAAATATTGAAGTTGTCTGATGAAAACACTCTCCATATTCATCAGAAATTGTACCACAATTTTCAGGGAAAAAGTCCAAATGAGAATGGAGAAAGTGCATCTTCGATGACACACTGCACCCTATTTGATGATAGGCCAGCATCATGTTGTCCACTGCTTCCCTATAGTTTGGTGCCCAGCCGTTTCCTAGGAAGTTTGAGGCGACCCCTCTGAACAATTCCCAAGCAGAATGTTAATTTCTTGTGAAAAGTCCATTAAATTGTTGATTGGAATGAATTCTGTGACCTGGGGTTGTATGAAAATTCCTTCTTTAATTTTATTTGCACTTATCCTTGGAAACTTTGAAAGTAAATGTCTAAATGCTGGTCCACCACGATCTAGTGCTTTAACGACATTTTTAATCAGTCACAGTTTCATGTGTAATGGAGGGAGCAAAGTTTTTTTTTCCCTAGATTCAATCAATGGCTACTGCTTTACATTCATTTTTCCTGGTTCCAAAGTTTCTCGGAAAGGCCAGTCTTTCCTTTTGTAGTGCAAAGCCTTAGCATGGCTGTCTCATTCGCATAGGAAACAACAATATTTTTAAGTCCTTGTTGTAAGACAAGAAGAATCGCAGCCATCTTTAAATTATAACATGCCACTTAATCTGTCGTAATTTATGCAATTTAAAATATCTCGCATATTTTCATATGTCTATTTCACATGGAATGCGTAGCCAACTGTAATTGAAGGCGAAATGTTTCCATTGTGCAGTAATACAGCTTTAAGGCTCAGGGTGGAAGCATCTAAAACAGCTTATATTTTTCTGGTGAGTCTTGGATACTTATGGCTTCAGTTAAGGCTTGCACATCACTACAAAGTATAATGCTATTACTTATTTCAAGAAATTGTTTCATATGCCTCTGCCACGTTCTAAAAGCAGACAACTTCACATTTTCTGGAAGATATTTAAACTGCCTTAGTCGAGATTGTAGTACCTACTCTTTGAAAGTTCTAAGTCTCGGACAAGATCATTTAACTCATTTTGGGTCATTATGTTAAGTGGAATGAAGTTTGAATGCTGAAATCAGGATCATAATGTTGAAGCTCCAGGTATATCTTCAGAAGTGCTGGATTTAGTTGCATTGTCAGAATCAATGGTAATGGACTCAGTTGGAAGTGGAATAGGGAGTTCATTGAAGTGGGGCACCGAACAAATAACTGAAGGTATAGTTGAGTAATTTACAGCCAACCTTTTCTTCTTTGAAGTGAACTTTCACCATGCAGAAATAACAATCATGGTTGGTTTGTTCCCTCCAAATCTTGGGCCCAGCAAAGGGCATTGATCTCTTTTTTCCATTTAGCCATTCACCGAGAGTTCCAAAACAGGTATTGCAACAAGTATGGGGCCCCAGCTTTTATCTTCGTTCCCTATTTTGCATCCAAAAGGAGATGGTATGTTTTCTTTATTAATGGATATATATTTCGCTTTTGGGTCGCAAAAGTAATTTTCCCACAAATATAACAAACATTAACAGCACATGGCATATCAATTTCGATCACACCATAGATTTACTACTATGCAGAATTTTATATTCTGACAAAACAGGCGTATATATGGTTATGCACAGCACCACAACATTTTTATGAATTTACTTCACCATATAGATAAAACCCCTCAGGGGCCCATTGTGGGTACGGGGAGCGGTGACCCCGAGGTACCTGAGTCACCCAATGTCTGTGGGTATAGCCGGACCACCCTGTCTGCCGTCTCCCGGGGACATAAATAGGGAGACCTGATTCTCCTGGTTGGGGGTTGAAGCGTGGGGCTGACGACCCCACATTCATAAAAACACAAATTGTTGCGAAATCTGTAGAAGAGTTAGTCGGATGGATACACCTAAGACGACAAGGCAAACGAAAAAAGAACCTTCGATTTGGATCATGGAATATTTTACCGCTGTATCAGCCTGGTGCGCTACAAGGACTGGTGGATCAGCTTGATGTTTACAGAATGGATATCACAGCTATACAAGAGATGAGATGGGTTGGGAGCGGAGTAATGTAAAGGAAAGATCATATTATATTCTTAGTGGTAAGAAGAATGAGCACACTTTTGGAACAGGTTTTATAGTACATAAACGAAACAAACATCTTATTATGGACTGCCAACCTAAATCACACAAACTATGAAGACTGAGACTAAAAGGAAAATTTACAAACCATAGCCTTATATGCGCAAATGCCCCAACAGAAAAAAGGGCGATGAAGGAAAAGATGCATTTTATGATTAGCTGGATGAAATCTACAGTAAATGCCCAAAATACGAATGTAAGATAATTCTGGGAGACATGAATGCCAAGATAGGCAAAGAATATATGTTCCAGTAAATGGGAAACATAGTATATGATAATGGGATACGGTTAATAAACTATGCAACTGGGAGAAATATGGTAATTGGAAGTACAATGTTTCCACATAAAAACATACACAAAATAACATGGAGAGCACCAGATGAAAATGCATTTAATCAAATTGATCACATATTAATTGATGCGAGGCGCCATTCTAACCTAATGGATGTTAGGATTATAATTGAGCAAATATAGATTCAGATTATTATGTGATAATAGCAGGATTTCTATTAAAGAAAAACAATTGGATTACAAAAGAGGAAATTCAACTGTGTTAAGCTGATGGATCAAGAAACAGCTACTAGATAGATTAATATAATCAATGAGGGACTTGTACGCCTGAATGATAGTGAGAGTGTCAGTGAGGCATGGGAGGATCACAATAAAATCATAATAAATGCTGCTGAAGAAACTCTGGGAAGAAGGGATAAATTTAAGGATAAAGATTGGTTTGATGACGAGTGTAAACTGAAATGAAGAATATGGCATGTCATAGGATGCACCAGAGAAGTCATACTAGACGATCTTGCATGTCGGGAGGCAAACGATCAGAGAAAAGATTACATAAGAAAAAGAGAGAATTCAGTAGGAATGAGCTTAAGGAGATGGAACATTTAAGTAGCACAAATGAAACTAAGGCTTTCTATAGAAAATTAAACCAAAGCAGAAAGGACTTTCAGCCAAGAACCACTTTATGTAGGAGTAAGGATGGTATAATTGTAGGCAATATTTATTTAATACTTTAAAGATTGACAATACCTTAGTGAACTTATGAATAAGGACGAAGTACAAACACAACGAAATTGGAATAGCTGAAATGGATAGTAGGAAACTTGATGAATCAGAAGAGAGAGTGTCGCAACCTGATATGGTGGACGTACATTATACCTGAAGAATAGGAAATGAGTGTGATATGCCCGATACACAAAAAGGGTGACACAATGATATGTTCAAATATAGACAAATTAATCTGCTATCTGTTGTGTATAAAGATATTCTCCAATATACTGTTTGCCAAATTGAGTCTATGTGTTGAAAATATTATAGGAGATTATTAATGTGGCTTCAGACAATGAAGATCCATTCAAATTTTAATATGATTGAACCTGATAAAAGCCCTACTTAGTGCAGCTTTCTAAAAAGATATAGTGCATGATATTTTGAACATGTGTTTTGCAGATTGCATGCTATCTTATTCTTCGAAACCCACTAGCAGCTAAGTGGATAATTCCAATCTTCGGCCCAGTTGTTTGCCTGCCATTAACCATTCACCAGATCCAATGAGATACAAAATATTCCATATTGTATGAAGTCATAACATTTTATTTTCATTCTTTTATTTACTAAGTGTTCATTTCATCATGGCACAGAAAGCCGTGTTGGTGTGAGAGAGACTACGTAAATTGCAGATAACCTCCCGCGAAATACAAGTCAGTCATGTTCAACAGTCCAGCAGCATATGTTGAAACGATTCAATCAAAACCTTCCATTTCTTCTTCGTTTCGACGTCTGTCATTCAGCTCCTATATTTCTGGTGATTAAACCCGAGGGGCAGAATTTTTTCAATATCCCAAGCTGTCAGTTATTTCCGAACTGCATTGTGTTGCATTCTAGTCGTATGGTTATTTCATTCGTCTTCACGCTTCTGTCATCCCTAATTAACACGTCAACCTTCTACTGTTGTAGTGAGATGAAGCAGCTTGCTTATGACATATTTGGGTCGTAAACTAAAAATATCACAACATGCTGACGGAGTAAACAATCGCTAATATACGTGGGGTCATTTAAAAGAAATTAAGCACCTGTAGTTCTACTGATCCTTGTGTTGTTGGAATTCAGAATGCCCCGCAGGCATTTCAAGAAGAGTAACTGAATTATTTACAAGGAAAAATATTTAATTTGAGTATATTTTGTTAAAAAGGTGTTATTTGATACAGTCACACAGCCTTGTTCACTCATTACAAATTTGTTGGCATATCTTAAATCAGATTTCTCTTGAATGACGACATTGACAGTCTGCGGGCATAGCATTGCTATGTTGTGTGCACCCAGCAGTGCTTCAAGTCCTTTGGAATATCACGGCATGGGTCCTCACCTCACTAGACAGTACGGAAGATAAAATACTGCCTTCCTTAATAACAGAATCTTGTCGGGCGCGTTGCCTAAGCAAGTAGGACTCGAAACGCTTTATTTTGTCATAGAGCACTTTACCAGGCTAAAGGTTCTTTTATATGCAGTAATTTTATGACACCGGACCACCGTCTCTAAGGAATTTTACATCCTGGATATTATGGGTAACCATTAAGCTACGATTACCATTCTAAACTTTAGTACGCAGAGTGCAATATTAACACATTGCTAAGCACTTTATTATTCAGTTCATATCCCACATTAACCTTATTTATGTATTCTCTGGTCTACCTGGCTTCCTTTTGTCATAGGTACTTGTTAGCAATGTATTATATTTATCCCGATGATATACGTGCGTTTTTATGCTATTGTGTCCTCATGAAGTTTCTATTCTACATATATTAATTATTGCTAAGGGGTGGTTACCTATGACTGTTATATTTTTAATGATGCCTATAATCTGAGTTTCAAATAAGCAAACGCATGTATACATGTCTTCAATTTTTATTGGGCCTTAAGAGCCATATTTCCTACTTTTTCAGACCTTTGGTCATATTTATGCTTATTTCAATGATAGTCATAATTTAGTCATATTTTGGGGATTATTATAGTGTAGTCGCCAGCAGCACTTCCCACTTGTTTTTCGAAGGTTCCTTTAGCAAGTAACAAACCTTCGTACAGGTGAGCTTAAAGCAAAGTTTGAAGATTCTAAACCGGAATTTTCTCCAGATGAATTATTTTACTTCAAGTATCCTATACCCTCATGTGATGTGGAACGTAATTTCTCCAGATATAAGAACATTCTGTTTGTTAATGGAATTTGACAACCTAAAAATGCACATTTTCATTCAATGTAATTTCGTTGCAGATGAAAACTAACCCCCAGATATGAATATTTTATTTATCTTAATTATTATTTTCAAAAATTACAGTAATTATTATTCTCTGATTTAGAACCTTTTAAACTTACAGATTCCATAAAGTGCTGAATTAAAAAGTAGAGAGGACCTTTTTCTACAGAAAATATCAACATGTTTATGCATGAACAATAATTGTTAGTTAAAGTTTAATTGTAAATTAATATAATTTGATTAAAACTTCCTTAAGTTATAAAGGTCATATTTAAGCTATTTTTAGGTCTTATATGCATGCATAACTTACATTTTTAGGTCATAGAAATCCGCCCCTTATTTTTTACTAAACGTTGCAGTTGTGTGTAAATGAATATTTACTTTGATCTTTACTCGTCATTTGGAATAAGTTTTGTAATTATGTTTTATGTGCTTCTCTAACTGTATGTACAGTTTTATAGTGCATATACTACTGTGTCCAGAAACTTCCGAGAATTGGTCAATGAAACACAAAATATGTATTGTTCATCCAATTTTATTTTATCGCCTTCAAAGTAGGTCCCTTCCGAAATTATACATTTATGCCAAAGATTAATCCAACTATCACAACATTTTTTAGGTATTTTTTAGAATCTTTGTCAGTTGTCGCCGCGAATTCTTCTTTATGTCTTCTATCGAACGAAAACGGGTTAATTTGATTCAAGTGTTAATTTGAGTTTTGGAAAGAGACAGAAGTCTGTCAGAGTCAGATCAGGTGAATACGCTGGTTGTTCGATGAAATTTATCGAGTTTTTGGCCAAAAATTCGTTCACAATGATAGTTTTGTGAGCTGGGACGTTATCATGTTGCAGAATCCATGAGTTGTCTTTCCACAAATCTGGTCTTTTTCGCTTATTTGTTCCCTCAAACGCCACATAACGCCCAGATAATACTTTTTACTTACCATCTGACTTTCTGCCAAGAATTCCGAGTCCACGATAATAGAAAAAAACTCAACATGACTCTCAGTTTTGGTTGATTTTGACATGCCCTTTTGGGTAACCAGTTACAATGCGTTTCGTGAATGTGGGGTCGGAGTTGGCTCGTTCTAGCATGTCTTCAGCTATCCTTGCGCGATTGAGTTTTAGCAGAAAGTCCAAGTCTTTCAGAACTAATTCAGCGGCAACACGTGTCATGCCCAAACAATCTTTTAAAATGGTACGAATCGATTCATGTCACACAGAAAGTTCAGCGCCAATTTCTCTAAGACCTAACTGAAGATTTTCAAACATTTCCTTCACTTTAGTGATGTTCAGTTCAGTTGAAACTGTTGATGGCCGACCAGAGCGAGGCAAATCTTCCACCATATCTCGACGACGTTTGAATTCACTGTAAACCCTTAGGCACGTGCTTTTGATAAAGTTGATTCAGTAAGCGCTCTGTAACTTTTTCAGCGATTTGGCACACGAAATACCATTTGCAGAGCAAAATTTGAAGTTCTGTTCTTTTATTCTTTGTTCAATATTTTTATTTATTTTAAAATCGCAACACACCTTTGTGATGTACTAACAAAATAGTGCCCTGTAAGCAATCTAGATGACAGTTGGCAATCAAACTCCGCATGGGTATAGAGAAAAGATGTAACAACTTAGCGACAACAATAATTTCGAATCCCCCCTTATAGGAGATGTTTATTTGATCAATTTCTGGTACGTTATTGACAGTATGTAATGAATTTTCCGATGTTGCTCTATGCTGCATACTTTTCCAAGCATGAAGCATATAGTGTTTATATTTAAATGTTTAAAGAATATAATTAATACTTAAGCACATTCGTGATAAAATAATGCAGTCATTACTAGGGAGACATCTATATGCAAGTACAGTGGAAAGTTCAGAGTGCTTCTTTAAATATGCAGAAAAATTAATCGGCTGCTTGTGCAGTGTTATCAGGGAGAAATACTAACATTAAAGTTTCAGTGTTCTGTAGATAAACATTTTCAAGGTGAAAACACAGTGCTTTCTGCTAAAATGCCAGAAAAATTAATAACTGCTTTCAAATGTTTTCCAATAACATCTGTAGTAATATCTTTCTCAGTATACAAAGTTGTGATATCTGATAAATCTTAATAAACTTAGATCTGAGTATTTAGAAAAGATGATTATTCTACATATATGTCATACCAAACTACAAAGAGCAAATAACGTCTAAGGGAAAATATGCATTGTAATTACTAAAACTTATGCGTGAAGTTAACAATTTTGGTGTTTGATTAATGTGTATTTTCAAAATAAGTGGGCAGAGTTTAAATATTTTGGCAGCACAGAGTGCACATTTCATGTGCATACAAATTCTTTTTGTTGAGTATAACAATCGAATTATGTCGTTTACCCACTGTCGATAACACACAGGTGCTATCGATATTAGTAACCGAGGTCGTTAAAAGATGCATTTGATAACGGGTGGTATACAGTTTAAATCTTGCTACGAGCATTCTCCCTCCTGAAGTTACTCTTCCAGATTTTCTTTATGACTAATACATATCTGGGAGGTATGTCGATCGAGCTCTACGCGGAAGCCCGGACAAACCGGTACTTCCCCTTTAATAAACCGGGAGCGCCACGGCAATTCTCCGGGGGTCTTTCCAGGAGGGCAAAACCTGGAATCTACAAAGCCCCCCCCCCCCATTACAGGGTGGAAGTGGATACGACACTTACGCGCGTCAACCCTTCCGGGAAGGCTACCGAATAACTCCGGTAGGGACACCGGTGATCTAGCCCACCATGCTCCTTACTCTGCAGGCAAGTATCCGGGGCGTTTTAGACGGCCCTCAACCCCGTCTGCCGGCTGAGCCACACAGACGAACACAATCTCCCATGGGTATCGGGAATCGCTGCCACACCGAAGCCAAACGAGCAACTCCCCGACGGGTGGAACCCGGATGCTCGACCCGGTGTACCTCTAGTGCTAGGAGTCCTCAGCGCTCGCACCACGGCAGCTAAAGGAGACGGATCCCCTCCCCTACCGGAATTTGGTAGGTATGGTTAACTTAGAAGTAGAACATTTAGTTCCAAAATTTCCTTCCGAATTATAATTTTATTTCATGTAACAGCAGCTTTTACCGCCGCCATGTAGTAAGAATGGATATTATCCACTACTAAAAGTAGGTTCATAACTTTCCTGCTCGCTGTATTAATATGTGACGATCGATTCTCTTTTGATTTACTACGTATTTAAATAGTTTTTGTCTTATTGCAGGTCACGTAGTTCACACTCAGTAGTTTGAATGCTTAAATTGATAAGGTCTTTTACGTGCTTTCTTTTAGCCACAAAACAGGACTATATTAGCTTTCAAGCTCAGAGAAAAAAGTCACATATGCCATATTGAAATTTTACACAACCTAAATTAAAAAAGTACATTCACATACAAATTTCATCCATTTCTTGCGTTTCTATTGCTGTCACTCTATATAAAGCTATAATTATATTTTATATTTGTTGAAAGGGTTTAGCCAGACTAAAAAATTCAATGCCATACCCGGGATTCGAACCACGGATCTTCTGGTTTCCGTCCGTCAAATCCCGGCTATGACATTGAATTTTTCAGTCTGGCTCAACCCTTTGATAGTGCGTCCTACACACGAAAGAACAATTAATTTGCTTTATATTTGTTGTTTGCCTTTATAATGCTCAAATAAATGCTTTTAAATTTATTTTGGCTGGAAGTAAATTTTAACTACAATAGTCAATTTAATACTTTCTATTTATGAGACTTTGTACTGTTCTGGACCTTCTCATTTGAATTACTGTTTCAGATTGCAGTTGAGATTTTGCGATAAAAGCAAAATAACCTATAAAACGCGCAAATATAATTTAAGTAAATTGATGGAAATTAATCGTTCCTTCACACTAGCTGTATATAGGCTAAGGAAATCAGGAGATCCTGGTTCAAATCCCGGCTGTGGCATTGAATATTTCAGTTTGCCTCTATCTATCTAAAACCTTAGCATATATACGGCTAGTGTAAAGAAATTATTAATTTCCAACAATTAACTCAAATAATAAGAGTTTAACGATGAAGCCTGAGACTCAAGTACTTGCAATAGTAAGTCGCCACAAACGGTGTATCTTGATTACGGAAGCCCCTAGTGGTTTACCGGGGAAATGTATGAGTCAATTGGAGAATTTAATGTCATGACGGCACGTTGGCCATGGTAGCTCAATGTGTAAGAGTGACTGGACGAAAACCAGAAGAACCGTGGTTCAAATCCCGGGCGTGGCATTGAATTTTTCAGTTTGCCTCTATCCAGCGCAAATATAAGTTTACGCTTGTCTTAGTTTAAAGCGATGAGAGATTTTTGTTGCAGCCGGTATCCCTCTCCGTGCTATTTTCAGCCACCTTTATAGATTACTTTGCAAACGCTTTTGCTAATCCTGAAAATATGAATGAACCCAATGTTTCAGCGGCACGAACAATAGAGGTCGCTGTTTAACCGGCCATTAGCGCCGTAAATCTCTCGCTAAGAAGTGCCAAGTGCATGTAGGGAACACAACGTTGTGTTCCAGAACGTGTTTTTGGCACTCTTCAAGGGCACATACCGTACTGTCATTCACTAAAAGCTATGAATGATATTTCTGGTTTACACGTACATCTTTAAAAGTAACCTTGCTCTAGTTGACTTTAGAGATGTATATCTTCCTTCTTATAGCGGCTAGCTCATTGATCCTTAGTTAGCATTCTCTACTTCTTAGGATTGCAGCTATGCTATCGTTTATTCCCTTTTTATGTGGCATATTTACTTTAATTTATATTTTCAGCAATACCTCTGCTCAGCTTTATCTTGAATTGAGATTTAGTAAAGTGTTTATCTCCCGTTTTTTACTATATATGGCACCAAAAGCTCTAGCCGGTCTAGATGGCTCAGTTGATCCCAAGCTTGCGGGTTCAGATCTGGCCCAGACCAATGCCCGCCAACCTCTGTAACGTAGGTGATAAAGTGTCTGTCTCATGTTCAAGAAGTCCCGAGTTCGAATCTCGGCCAGGTTGAGTTATCTGGATAAAGCTTTCTCAGGGTTTTCCCTTTACCCTGAAAGATGATTCTCGGGTAACTCTAAGTTGTATGGACCCTGGGCTTATTTGAGCATCATTTCACCCATTTTATGGTCCGATATGATTTAACGCACAGGACGTAATTAAAAATGATCAATGGATCTTAAATATGCTTAGAAGTGACAAACCCAAGTCAGTAGCTTTACTGACATGTAAAATAACTTCTAAGGAACGAGATTCCGGCAAACCGGCTGTGTTGATATGAACCTGAGATAATATCACCAGTGTCTTTAGCACACAAAAATATTTAGTTATATTGCGCGAGAATTAACTTGGCTCCTGGTTTTCTGAAAGAGAAAGAAATACGTACTCACGATCCCTTCCTAACTCGCCCCTCTTTTATGGCTAGCCAGGCAGAGCAGACACGTCAGTGGAGGATGATTCTTCTTCGTTCTTCAAATTTGGTTCCTGTTCCCCTTTTATACTGTCACAAATTTCAAAACTTTCCTCATATTTCCTGTCTGAATCATCTTCCAACTTAATTATGAACCTATCACTAATTTCATGTTTTAATCCATCTTTGTCCCAATAAAACGGTTCAATCTTTTTAACATGTTCTCAAGCCCTCTGCCAGATTTGTTCGGACAGTTTACCTACTACACTTTCAAACAAAATTTTTACATCACCATGCTTAAATAATATATTGTGCTTTAGGTCATCATTTTTTATCTGTACCCGTATAAATTCCATAACATTAAGGAACAATGAGTTCGCCTCGGTAGCGTGGGGGTAGCATGTCTGCCTTACGTTCAAGAGGTTCCAAGTTCGAATCTCGGTTAAGGTGAGTTAATTGGATAAGGTTCTTCCGGGGTTTTCCCTTATCCTGAAAGACGAATGTCGGGTAACTCTAAGATCTATGGACCCTGGGCTCATTTGAGCATCATTTCACCCATTCCTTTCATAGTCCGATATGACTTAACGTTGGAGGACGTAAATTACAAAAAAAAAAAGGAACAATGATACGAAGGTAGTCGTATAACAGCGTTATGCGATCTATTTCATAAATTTTGAGATCTTATTCTTTCCAGCTTTATTGGTTCGTACAGCACAGTTTTACTGGAATGCGGATCAAATTCAATACTATTATCACGGAGCCGTGACTGTATTACTGATATACATGATGATATCGGAGCGCTGGTGATTTGAATATAATGATACGATGTTTGTCTATTACTATAGCACTATTGGAGGGAATGTTGGGTAACAACTGATTAATAAACTAATTTTTAAATGTTTCACTATCCATTTCTTCATGATATTCATTGGTTGATTTTGATTTATTGATCGTGATTTATGATTTATGATCATTGATTTTTAATCAGTATAGTCTTTGCTTTGATTTTGAACGTTGCAATTAAACCCGACAAGCTCCCGGCTATGATCTTTGTCTAAGATGCGTAGTGGAAATTAAAAAACCTCCTCTTCACTTTTCCACACCTTGTTTTTGAATAATTTATATTGATTAACGTTTCATCTAATTAAATAATAGGGGAACCGGCAGCCGTTATCTCTTTCATTTTTCTTAGAAACGCGAATCTTTTTACACAACGTCTGGCCATTTCATCAGAAATTTTCTTACGCGTGAGTTCTTTACAAATCTAAATTTTATTGTGCTCGACACAGATATAGTTGGTTTCTCTGCATTTTCGGGCCTCGCATTCGTCTTTAAAATATTATAGACATTAATCACAAGTTCCCTGCCATCTGATCTTATAGCTTTTCCCTTTCTTCCCAGGCCTTCTATCTATAACACAGACATTAGCACTATTCCCAACACTGTTTAAAATAATCAGAAAATTCTCAAATTCTAAAAATATTTTTTTCACATTTCCAACACATTAACAACTGATACTTCACTTGCAACACCACTGAAGCCTGCTTGTGCTTACCCTCATACCAAAACAGGTAATTAGGGAATACAATAGCGCTTTAAAAGGGACTGACCATTTCAAAGAAAGAAACCCAGCGCCCCTGCTAGACAAGGATAGTGCAAAAAGTGCCACGTTAAATCTTGTGCATTATAGTTAGACTCTGTTTAGTTCTCATGTGCACGTCGGCCGCTGTCTTTGACAAACCCTTATAATCGTTTTACAACACAGGCCCTCCTTCTCCCAGACCTTTCTGCAAGGTTGCCACCTTTCTCGATATGTCATGTGTATCGTACGAGGTTTCGTCTAAATAAATTATCTTATGTCCGGTATTTGAAACCCAGCTCCTATAGGAGACCGCGCAAAGTGCAGTGCAAATAAGGAAAATCACAAATTTCTTGCAAATGTGCAACCAATTCGTCTAAAGTGGGCGCTCTCCCTTTTGCATAGAATCTATAAATTTCTTGACGAATTAAATCGCCTGTGAAATTTTCTATTTTAAAGAAACGTTTCCTTTTGTTTTCACACTTGATCGGCGTCTTTTCTAACTGTATTTCTGTGAATACCCAGAATTTATTATCAGGTTCATTGCACGATCCCTTACCAAGATCATTTGTCAGCACATATTTATATGTGTTCAAAACATGCAGTTGAATTTACTTAGAAACAGTTCCCGTTATGACTGTGTTTTTTGAGGCTTTTCCAGTAATATAACTTGGCCCAGTTATTCACACTATATCATCACTTTGATTATTTTCACTTGACTGAAAGTAATCTAGTACTTCACTTGCATTTACCATTGCATTTCCCTCCCACGGTCTCCACATAGTGGAGACACAACGAATTTCTGCATGTAATGAAACAGATCAACTGGAAGTTGGAACTTTGGCAACTGAGACTCCACGTGGAGTAGACATGCGACTGTCACTTCCAGAAAATCAGGGTTGCTATTGGTCCACAACGACAGTGTTTCATTTCTGAAGTGTGGAGATAGATTTATGACGGTCATTAGGGGGCGGGAGGGTCGTTTCCTTTGAGGGGCAAACTGCAATCGCGTTCACTAGACAAACTTTACCAAAACTTCGAATAACCTGTGGAATGTGAGTCGCATACGTTCACGCGGTGTTTGTTACCTCGCTCGGTTAAACTTCCCCTAAAATATACATTTTTAGTGCTTCAAGTTCAGTGATTACGTAGGTGTACTGTAATCACTGCCGCGGTTTCATTAATCTGCATAATTCTGCAGTTGAGGTTTACTCTCTTCATTATTTATGAAATGTACTGTTTTATACTTTTTTTGTCAGTGCAGGAACGAGCAGTTTGAAATATTTCACTTCAACGTTCCGAAATACAAAAACAATTGTCTGGGAACTTTTTTCGCTGCTGTCATTGTACCCAAGAGGTAAATGGAATGTCGGCTTCAAAAGCAAGTACAATGAAATAAAGTGGGCCACCTTGAAACACAACCACTCGCGTGTTAGTCGCGGGGGCTCGTGAGCTGAAAACTAATTTCTGCCGTGCCAAGCTCGCGGTGATTTGCAACTGTCATGTGTCAAGCTGGAGTTTACCTCACCTTCGTGTTTCCTATGCTATTGTGACCGTGGTAACTGCTGTTTCATTTACACGTTTTTTACAAGCCTCCAACATTCCTGCTACCATAAGGACTTTGTCAGTTTTTGTTTTTACAAGTATTTCATTTATGCATCCACATTTCGGTTTGAGTTGTTTACTAACTTACTCAGTGTTTAATTACTTTTTGTTCGTTAATAGCGTTCAACTTTCAGATATATTCAAATACTTAACTCTCAAATTCATATTTTTCAGATTTTCTGGAGCTGAGAAAATATACTAATGGAATAAAACTTCCTTTGTATCAGAGGGAGTCCAACCCGGAACTCTTGTACGAAGGTCAGATTTTTTTACAACTAACTGTAGTGGCAGTACACTAAATGATTGTGTGCATTCAAAAAAACTTTTTAAGTAAATGCGCGTGCACGTATACCTATTAAATTTTTTATTCTTAACCCTTAACTGGTATCGTAACGTCTTTCAGATGATAGATGTACGTACCATTCCCTTCTCTCCCTTATCTGGCATTGCAATACTTTAAAACTCCATGTATTACTTGTCAAAGTGTTTAGACGTATTGACCTTCAATGACCAGCGCTGCGATCGTTCCTTACTGGGTCTTATTTGGTCGATCAGTACAGTGAAATAAGTTGGCGTACGGTAAGTTACGAAATACAAATGAGTGATTGGAAGCTGCATGTGTCTGACGTGAAAGGTTAACCAATTACTATACGTAGCACGGGTGCACAATCATAAAAATAACTTAAGTGATTATAAATGAATTATTATGTGTTTCAAATAGGATGATGTTTGTCCTTGAGCGCTGCTAGGTGAGCAACCAATTGGAGTCCTGCGGTGTGTGACGAGCGGCAACTAATCAATCTCTAATAAATACTATTCGCACTAAGACAAAAATTCATATTTTTCAAAAACTGATCCATGAGGAAGGAGAGCAATATATTTAACATAACCGTAAAACCCCCATACTTTTAGCTCAAATAGTTTTCCTAATACAAATAAGTAGATACCATTATAACAATACATTGCGACGTAAGCACTGTAATGAATATCATTATTGGTTGACATGTATGCGTGAACGTATATTTGAAATTACTCAGAAGTGAAACGTAAACATTTGACATGACGTGGTAAGAGAAATATGTACTTTGAATAAGCCAAGGTGTTTATTAAATTCGATGAGAGGAAACGATACACTTCATGCTGGTCTGGCAGAACGTGTCTGGTCACATTATATCTTTGTTTATGAATGCTTCGTAATCTCTATTTACTCTAGAGTTCAAAGCAGCATATTCAGTTACTCTTCCGCTTAGAAACCATGAAAAAGTGTAACAGCTATATCAATAAGATACGATCCACCTTCTCTCTTACCACTGCAAGAACAATGCAATTGAGTTAAATGTGGCCTCAAATTACGTTGCAAACGGAAATAATATTTGTTAAACTGACTGACATTGAATGACTTATTCACGAAGATATTGACAAGGAACATAACAAGACTGGGAAAACTGCGTGAGACATCAGATAAACTACAAGAAGACAACTATTGGAAAGAAATAGCACCTAACGAGATTTTGGAATCTATCATCATAAATTTATAGTACTCAGACGCTGAAGACAATGACAATGAGGAATTATCTCTTAAAGTAACATTCACAGCTTTACGGATGCACCGTTGTCTTTTCCGTTCATAAACTATAATTAACTTTAAAATAAATATTTAAACCATATTCATGTTGCAATTGTGATTTCAATAACTGCATTATTATAAAACTTTGGAAGCTTCAGTTTGCGTTAGCGCCACGAACACTCGCAAGTGTGCGAGAGAGAGGGAAGTATAAAAAGAGTGGGGATAACGAGGTGGCAACGGTGGAGGCTCTAACGCATCTGATTGGCTACAGGCGAGAACTCTTCCCATTTGAAACACATAATAAGTATGTATCCACGTAATTATTTTAATGATTTTTATTGTAATGTTTTTCAAAGAATGATAATGATGATAGACAGCTCTATCTTCTGAAATTTCTATAACGTATAATAGAAAGATGAAACCAACTACACTTTTGCTATTAAATGACTACCACAACAATAGGAAGTGCACGGTAACTAATCTAGTGCAATCAATCTGCACAATGGGAATAATCTCTAAAACTGTGGTTTACTCAACTGGTAAAGGCGTAATGCCAAATATTATCATCAGTGTTCCGTCACTGAAAGATTTTGTTGTTGTTTACGTCATCCAACGTTAAATTATATATGGCAGTGTGTGAATGGGTGAAATGATGCTCAAATGAGTCCAGGTTCCATAAAGCTTAGAGTCACCCGGCATTTGTCTTTCAGGATAAGGGAAAACCCTGTAAAAACCTTATCCAGGTAACTCACCCTGACCGAGATATGAACTCGGGACCTCTTGCACGTGAGGCAGACTTGCTACCATCTACGCTACCGAGGCGGACGTCACTGAAAAATGCTTTACTGTCACTGTTGCTATTATCGTATATAATTTCGAGCTTCTTGTTTCAGTATTCCATTCCTTTTTCCAATAATTATAAATTTCTTTTGAGTCTTCTAGTTAAAAAAACTGGCATAAATGACGTCAGGACGTACCCACTCCCTGAAGCTCAGATGAGAGTACTCAAGCACGAGCTACATCGAAAATCACCTCGACCAAATTCCAATCTCCCGATCCTTAATCCCTGCACGCCACCAACCCTTTAATTGTGAAGCGTTGAGCAAAAGGAAGAGCTCGACGTGGCTCGCTACGGGCCGGACCGCCTCACCCAAGTGCCCAGAATCATTAGATTGTCTTTTGGCAATCGTCTCTCTCAAATATGGTACTATTTTGTGCATAGTGAGGTAGCTCTATTTAATAATTTTGTTCATTTACTTGAAGGTCAACATATTTCTACGGCAGAAGTTTCAGCGTTAATTAAAGGGCTGCTACAAAAATTAAATATGCGAAAGGAATATGCCATCTTGTCTCATGTAGTTCAGTGAAAATTAAAAAAATCTTGAAGAGACTAGATTAGTAGGTCAATGTTTCCAATTTTAAGAAAAATATCTGTTCATCTTATTCAACTTACATTGAATATATTAACCAGTGGTCTTAAATTAATGATTTCTGCTGGACCAGACGTAATTCAGTGAGTGGAATCAGTTCAAAATAGCTTAAAAACCATCAGCAAACTGATGGTAAAGCAAACAGATGATTCCTATTTATTTGATGAGATTGTAAATGTAAAAGCATATGCTACAGCTGAAAATTTGAGAGTGGGGCACTGTTCATTTTGAGGGTTGAAGTATTCAAGCATTTTCAGCAAAACTTCATCCTTTCTTCTCAAGTGTATGATATTAGTAAATTTAATATGTGTCTTCTAGCCACGAATGCGTCCACTGAGAGGGTGTTTTCAGTAATGAAGAATAGTGGACTACTGCAAAATCTCAAATAAAAACTGCAACTCTGCAGCATATAATAACTAAATGCAATTTTATCTGCTTATGTACTGAATTGCACACTATGATTTTGCAAAACAGTAAGTTACTACATGCTGTACATTCAAACTCAAAGTATTTAAACTGATCAGTGACTTAAAATATAGTGAAAAATTAGGATACAGTATCTGAAAATACCAAATTAAATGGTTTTTCAGTACTTTGTCACAAGTAGGATTTGCTTTAGAATAAAACAATGTAAGAAGTATTTTTGTCTATGTGTGTTAACATTGCAAGGCTCATACACTTAAAAATAACGCCAAATCTTACGGAAGGCATTATATATTTGTTAAGTTTTATAATTGTTTGTTTATAAACTTTGGTCATAAGCTCCTTAAATATTTAGTTTTAATTTTTTAATATGCATTAGTACATTGATTCTAATGCGAATTGCAACCAGATAAATAGCTAATGTACATATTTCTAATATTTCCCCGATCGATTTTAAGACAGTTATGGATTTGGTTAGATCACTAACATAGTCCTTATCTTTTGCTTATCAGGATCTGGCCATCCTAAACTAAAACGTTCATTTCCGCATGCTTATTACATCGGTTGTTACTCTTGCTTGCATTTTGATCTATAATTTTCAGACAAGGCGCCTTTTTGTAGATGAAACAATGTTTAACTGTACGTGATATGACATGTACGTGAAGAACTTTCAAGCTATTAGGGGAGGAATTTGCAAATTGCTTTCCCAAGTATAATACAAGTGAGTTGCTAGTGATAATTGCGTCCGCATGGTGCGCTAATGTACGGTGTTACTGATTTCATGTGAGTAATAAGATGCTCCATAGATGGCAGTACAAAAGTTAATTGATACTTTTGTGAGAGTAGAGACAAATTTATTGCATCCAAACCTCAGAATAAAATTTATTGAATATAATAAATTACATAACTAAATATTTATAAATGTAGTAGTCTTAATATTAACATATTCATTTTGAGTTTTCAGTATTTACCATTTTAAATTATATTTTTTTATTATTGAAGTCGACAGTTTGGAATACAACACTGTTGGATTAAGCCCTAAGTCCTCTAATTGTACCGCAGTATGCTTCTTGTACTTTTTTAGCATGTTGAATTTAAAATCCAAACCTCAGAATAAAATTTATTGAATATAATAAATTATAGTGCGGCCGTTGTATCTCCGGCTCTGACGTTTTGCGATTGCAAGAGGTGGAGGGGGGAGGTTAATAGTACCAACATACAGTAATAAGCAATTGAAAACATATCCTCAAAATTATCTTTAGAATGAAAATACAGGACTATATTAGCTTTAAAACACTGAAATACAGCTTACAATTTCATTACCATGCAAGATATTTATTACAACACCACTCTATTCGAATATTTCGTTCACACCTTTCACACACACTAACAGCATCTGTTGGTAGTATTGGAAATCTCTACATCCGGTGTTGTGGTCAGGAAGTTAAAACTGTCTGCTAGCGCCAATCAGCATTTCGCTGCTATGCGTGACTCCCGAACCCAACACTGTGTTGCCAGGTTAAATTTGTTTGAGCCACGTGGTTTTAGCTGCTTGCGCTGGTAAACTTTCTTTGCTTATATTTTGCGTGCGTGAATTCCGATTTTTAATGTTCGTAAGTCCTATTATTATCGCTATTATAATAATATGGCTCCTGGTTCGTGTAATATGCAAGTACTGAAATATTTAAAATACGCATTATTCCTCTGCTTGAAATACCCGCTAAAGAACTGGCAACAGCCTGCTTCCCCCTCTCGAGAAATGTCAGAGCCGGAGATAGAACGGCCGGACAGATCATAACTAAATATTTATAAATGTAGTTAGTCTTAATAGTAACATATTCATTTTGAGTTTTCAGTATTTATCATTTTAAATTATATTTTTTTATTATTGAAGTCGACAGTCTGGTATACAACACTGTTGGATTAAGCCGTAGTCCTCTAATTGTACAGGAGTATACTTCTTGAACTTTTTAACGTGTTGAATTTAAAGTAATTCAATCCGTAGTAGTGGTTGTCGGGTAGGTCTAAGCTCCATGGACCCCGGAATCATTTGAGCATCATTTCACCAACTTCATTCATCGTCCGATATGACTTAACGTTGGAGGCCGTAAATTACACACACTCACACACACAAGAAAGAAAACGTAGCAGTGGTCTACAATAATTTGATGTCCCCTTTTAAAAGAAGAATTGCACACCAAAGTGTATTCTATGTTACTTCACAGTGCACCATAATGCTTTATGGATTCTGTTCTATTCTTGCACTTGAATATGATATCCATCACTTGCCAAATCACATAGGCTACACACGCAGTCCTCGCCTGGTTCGTGGTACTTGTTTTTTACAAATCTTGTGGCTGCCATCGTTGTAGCCAGATGTAATTCTTTATTTCTTTGTGTCCAGTCTCTATATAGCATTGCATCTGTCGCATAGAAATCGTGCCAGATTCTTTCTACAATTACCTTCTTTGGAGTTGACTGTGTAAGAGTGATTAATTTTGATTTCCCTTAAAAAGAAAACTTCTCCGCTGAATTCACATGATAATCTTGCAGGTGTATCTTTTGGGAGTCCTAGAATTAGTTTGAGGAACCTGGCTTTAACTTCAATATTTCTGATTGGTTTTTGTCAATTGTTCCCAGATTATTTCGAAAGCATATGTGATCGTTGGGCTTATCCACAGATGAATAGGCTTTCTTTGCTTTGAAGATTTTCATTGCTGTCTTTATTGAGAGGTTTCGCAGGTTTGGTATTGTATACATTGCTTTTATGGTTGCTGTAGTTCTATCGGATATATGTTCCGTGCAGATTTTCTTTGTAGTCTGGAATGTCAGTCCTAAATATTTGTAGTTTCTTGTTATTGGAATAGCTTCCCCATCCATGGTTATTTCTTCATTTCGCGCTCCTCTTCCATCTTTCTGGAATATCATTTGAGCTTTAAATCTATTAATTTTTTTCGGTTTGTCCATCTATTTATATTGTTAAATGCTAGCTGTAGATCCTCGATGTTGCGTGCTCCTAAGGCTATGTCGTCCGTGTATTACTCGACAGAGCATTGAGGCGTATTTACCTTCTATGACTAACGCTGCGATCGTTCCTTATCTGGTCGATTAGAAGAGTGAAATATTAGTAAGTTGGCGTACAATAAATTACGAAACACAAATGAGCGATTGGAAACTGCGTGTGTCTGACGTGAAAGGTTAGCCAATTATTATACGCAACGCGGGTGCATAATCATAAAAAAATATCTTAAGTGATTATAAATGAATTAAATATGTATCCAAGTAATTATTTTAATTATTTTATTATAATATTTTTCAAAGAATGAAAATAAGGCTAAACAGCCCGTTCTCTGCAATTTCTATAACGTATAAAAGAAACAGAAAACCAACTACATTTTTGTTATTGAATGGCTTCCGCAACAATAGGAAGTGCATGGCAATATAACTAATCTATTGCAATCAATCTGCACGATCAATCTCTAAAAGGGTGGTTTGCTCAACTGGTAAAGGTGTAATGTCAAATATAATATCATCAATATTCCGTCACTGAAAGATGTCTCACTGTCTTTGTCGCTATTATCATACACAACCTCGAGCTTCTTGTTCCAGTATTCCTTTCCCCAATAATTATCGATTATTTTAGTCTTCTAGTGAAAAGAAAAAAAAAAATGGCGTTCGTGGAAAGCTTTCCTTACAAACTAATTTTAGGAAGTATATGGTCTAATTTTCTGAAGTGTGATCAATCTGTACAAATAGGTCATTTCCGTGATATAAACATATGATTTAACTGCATCACAATGCTAAGCTATATAAATTTATATTTTAGATACTATGAAATACAATCCCTTGTTAGTTCAATGATGATGAATCTGAATGAAAATATAAATAAAACTAACGTCATATGCATAGCTGTGGCTTACATCATATAATAATAATAATAATAATAATAATAATAATAATAATAATAATAATAATAATAATAATAATAATAATAATAATAATAATAATAATAATAATAATAATAATAATAATAATAATAATAATAATAATAATAATAATAATAATAATAATAATAATAATAATAATAATAATAATGATAATAATAATGATAATAATGATAATAATGACAATAATGATAATAATGACAATAATGACAATAATGACAATGATGACAATGATGACAATGATGACAATGATGACAATGATGACAATGATGACGATGATGACGATGATGACGATGATGACGATGATGATGATAATGATGATAATGATGATAATGATGATCATGATGATGATGATAATGATGATGATGATAATAATAATGATAATAATAATAATATTAATAATAATAATAATAATAATAATAATAATAATAATAATAATAATAATAATAATAATAATAATAATAATAATAATAATAATAATAATAATAATAATAATAATAATAATAATAATAATAATAATAATAATAATAATAATAATAATAATAATAATAATAATAATAATAATAATAATAATAATAATAATAATAATAATAATAATAATAATAATAATAATAATAATAATAATAATAATAATAATAATAATAATAATAATAATAATAATAATAATAATAATAATAATAATAATAATAATAATAATAATAATAATAATAATAATAATAATAATAATAATAATAATAATAATAATAATAATAATAATAATAATAATAATAATAATAATAATAATAATAATAATAATAATAATAATAATAATAATAATAATAATAATAAATTATCATTGTAGGAGCCCGTTTTGTTGCTTGACACACAGGGATTTTATGCCCTCTTCTTTCTCCTTGTTACAATATTCAATCTCGTTATATAAAGCTTCTAAAAACTTCTAAAAAATATTATAATTGTGTTTTATGAAAGTAGGCTAACAACACACTGCGCAACTGAATACTCAAGCAAACTGTTGCCCGCATAAAATCTGGCAACCTTTGTTTGCGTTACCATAGCAACGACCTTCCTTTCTTACCCTTCGCGTCCCTTGCTTGGTGACCTTCACGTATCTTCTTTTAAAAATCAGACTGTAGATTAGTTAAATACATGTGTCTAATAGTGTCAGTTTCAGTAAATATTTTAATATAAATTAAACAGGTATTCATTTTTAATTCCAAGATCCGGAGTCTCCCAGACACTATGATATCAGTTACTGAAATAAAATGTGTGATACCAATTATGTGTTTAGCTCTGATGCAGGTTTTCCCTTGAACGACGTGACTGCCAAGCTCACTCCCACGGTACTGCTATTATCATTCCGCTTGTGGAATAGCGACAAATCGGCTCGCAGTTTTGTCACATGGTATACAGGTTGTCAAACTCTTCGCAACGGTGGCCATATTAACCGCCAGAGGGAAAGTCCAAGCTTATACGCATAAACTTAAAATAGAAACAGAAACTCACAGGTGCACAACCACGTTGGTTTTCAGCGTATTTATCAATTAACTAAATATTTAACAAATACTCAGTCTTTCAGTCATGGTTTCATTACAGTGGTACCCGAAGACAATATGTATTATTACACAAATTTACTTACCTTAATAGTAGCTCGTATTCAGTAAGAAGAGTGGAACTTAATATTGTATGATGTAATTGCGTATACGTACTTGTGGTTTATTTTTATGTTGCTTTTCAGCAAAATGGACTCTAAATGTTCATCAATGACAGCAGATCTATGTTTTAGATTGATGTATTTAGTTTCGGAAAGATTCAATTTTTTCGGCACCGTCATTCGCTTTGAAAGCCTGCAAGATGAGAAGGGAACGGGAATGAATCGTGATAAATAAGAAAAAACAACAGCATTCGCCTACCAACTAGGGAGAAAATCCCAAAAATATCAAGTTCAGTGTCAGAGTCGATGGGAATCGAACGCAGGACCTCCCGAATGTGAGTTCCTCACATGATTTCTTGAATCCATCTTCTTTGGTATGTTTTTATTAAATGAAAACAAGATCTACCGAATGTAAATTATGCCAGTGTCCTCGGAGTTACCAGATATTTTATTTTATAGCTATGATATATCAAACGATTTGGTTTCTTCTTCGATTAATGAAGAACATTTCTGTAAAAGTAGTCAAATATCAAAACAGGTTTGGAACTTTATGTCGAAAGCTTTTTCTCACAACTTCACCTACGTGAATATTCACGAAATTTACTGTACTTCTTGCAATAATTTCCAGGCAGGTCCACCTTTATGAGAGGTATAAACCGTTTCTTGTTACACAGATACTTTTAGAGGTAAATTGATCAGCATCCGTAATAAAACAAATGTATAAATATTATGGGCATATATTTCTGATAGTGGGACTGCTTAGCTGACCTACAAATTTTAAATAATATAAATAAACAGAAATCTTACACCCCTGTTAGATTAATTTCTTAACTAATCCCAAAATATTAGAATTTTAACTAATATACACTTTAATAAAAGGATAAACACAAGGAAATTTGGAAAGATAGAGTCAGACTGAAAAATTCAATGCCATAGCCGGGATTTGAACCACGGATCTTCTGGTTGCCGTCCAGCCGCTCTAACCCTTGAGATACTATGGCCAACGTGCCGACATGATATTAAATTCTCGTGCTTTTTCCGGTAAACCACTTAGGAGTTCTCATAAACACATGATACAAATACCTTAATGGCGACTCACAACGTGTAAGTACTTTAAGGCCCGGGCTTTATAGTTAACCACCATTGGTTGTTCATAGCTTGGTTGTTCATAGCCGTTTTTAGTCAGCTTCATCACTGAGATAGATCTTCGAGCTTGGAAAATTTAAGGACCTCCGCGCATCCCTGCAGCTAACCTGCCTACAGCTTAAAGGCTCCTATGAATCCTTCACGTCATCCCTTCCTCCGCGGGAATATTAGACACACAAGAATTAGCTAGGTCGTAGAGCGCCTGGTTTCCTTCTCCGTGCATAACCTATACAAACATTGGTTTGGTTTATTGGTTTATAACTTCTTATACAATATATTTTTGGACTTCTGTCATCCTCATATTACCAATTCGAATTAGCTCGAAGGAGAAAATCTATATTAGTATTATGATAAACATGGATACTTCGAATTTTCTTTTAAATTATATCTTTCTATGTCTTTCTGGCGTATACTCAATTTTGTGAGTCACTATATGCTTGATTCCCTTTTCGTCTTTCTTTATTCCTTCTTCACAGTATTTCTTTGTGTTCAGATTGACGTGGCGCTGGATCCTTTTGATGGATTGCTGGGTTTCGTGAGATTCTTACGTTACGTTATATCGTGCACCTACGACGTCTGAAGTCGCAGTATGCTCGAAAACGTGAAGAGGTCAGTAACAGGAAGATTTTAACAACACAGTGTTAAGAGTTTGTAAAATTGGGAAGAACATTGTAAACCTCGGAAGGCGTATACAGTACTCACTGGAAACATCGCGAATTTGTCCTTTCTTCAAATGTGTCAATAATTTTGAGTACCAGGTGCTGTATTCTTGTTCTGTGTTGCAGTGATTATGTATTGCTCTATTCGTACCAAATGAATGAGCACGCTGAAAACACGCGTCGACTTAAAATCCACGAAATAGGACCGGATGAAATTTAAAATGTATTGAATCACTGTATTAGGCAGAACTTTTTAAAGTCCAAACATACTAATGAATGGACGCTGTATTTTGAGTATTTTTCCATCTACTAGTTGTCATTAAATACATTAATATTGTTTAATTATCTGTTAAATTTAAAATAAACAAAGTCGCGGCCATGTAACAAAAGTAAATGACTACTGAAACCGTTCGAATTAACTGGAGATGTTAAATACAAGGAACATCAAGGATATTATTAAATTAGTGTGAAAACATTTACAATGCCTGAAATAATAAAAGTAATGAACCAAATATTGATTGCTTCATGCTTCTGAATATATTTTCAGTAAGTTTTTATGTTTATTCTTTCAATTCCTGGTACTAAATAAGTTCGCGCTTCTCAAATATTACTCTGTTTTGCTCCAAAACCTCCGTGTCTACCTGGCACAAGTCATCAGCTTCAAGGTGTGCCAAGCAGGGTTCACCCTGCAGTTCACTACGCACTTGAATCTTCGGGTGTGGGACGTAGTTCCCTACCACCACAATTTTGAGAGAATACCAACAAGGCCAGATGGTCCTCTTAATTGGTAGTGCAAGCAGCTTCGAACAGTGAGTGCTGCATCGCAACATACTGAACAATATTTCACCTCATATATTCTTCCTAGGTGGGGCTGTGTAAAGTGACAGTGTTTTATTTTTTATCTTGTGGCTAAATTTTAGAAGCAACTTTTATTATTCTGGTGACTCCATCATCACTATTATAATCCATTCATTGTAATATACAAAAGCATGTGTCTGCTTCTTAAGGAACACTTTTATTAAAAGTTATATTTTAAATAAAAACATTAAGCATTTATATCTTATAAAAATCTGCGAAATGTCATTTCTACAGTCGGGCCGTTCTTTCTCCGGCTCTGACAGTTCTCGAGGGGGGGAAGTGCGCTGTTGCCAGTTCTTTAGCGGGAATTTCAAGCAGAGGAACATGTGTATTTTAAATATTTCACGCATTTGCAGATCGTAACTTCGTAAATGAACGTGGATAATGTGTATATACATGATCCCAGAATAGTTGCATATGGAGACAATGTACCATACCATTTACTGGAAAAGAAATAACAAAAAGCTACGTTTACTGAAATTGGCTATTAAACAACTTACATTCAGTCCAGTGGGAAGACGCCGCAATCCTCGTAAATATCCATATCTTCATCATCTTCACTCATCGCGGCTTCATCACTGGAGTCGCTGCTGACGTCATCTTCACTGAATGAAATTATCAGCTCCTCCACAAGTGTTTCCACTATGCCGTCGTCTTCCTTGGCTTGTCTTAAAAGTTTCCAAGTATGATCCACGGCACTTTTCCAGTTATCCTGGGTCACTTGTTTAACACCATTTTGCACTAATAGCTGAACATCAGAAATGCGGAATGTTGTGTTATGTTCTGCAACATAACCTTTCACTTGTGCCCAAATCAGTTCGATGGCATTGAAATGACAGTGATAGGGAGGGAGCCTGATTACAATGTGACCGTGAGCAGCAGCAATACTGTCTATTTCATGAGTGCAGAAATGTGGCTTGTAAAGTTTTACAATTTGCAGGAGTTCTGCTTTCGTCATTTCTGCGGACGCTCCAGGTATGTTTTTGTTCTCCAACCACTGTAAAATGACGCTTTTCCTGTCGCACATTGTCAGTGCTTTGTTTAATTGAACTGAATGGTATGGCGCATTGTCCATAACAATAATTGAATTGGCACTGATCTTTGGCAGAAGAGATTCTTGGAACCAGTTCTTGAATGTATCTCCATTCATTTCTTCGTGATAATCACGCGTGCTCTTTGATCTGAATAAGAGCATTGCTCCTGGAACAAAACCACGTACACCACCAGCATGGAGCAAAATCAATCTGCTTCCTTTTCCAACTGGCACTTTCATTGTGCCTGCAATAGTGTAATCTGTCCATGCCTTTGTCTTAGTGTGTCCTGCATTTACCCACGTTTCATCAAGCCATACCACCTTTTCGGGATTGCTTTTTAGAATTTCCCGCAAAAATCTGCCTCTCCATGCAACTATGAAACTTCTTTCCATTACAGCTTTCCTCCCAGAAAAAGTTTTAAACTGAAAACCTAGTTCTTTCAGTACTTTACTTAGGCTGGTTTTTCCGCCATCGAATAAACCAGCTTCCTTTAAAGAACACAGCAACTTCGCACGAGTGGGAAATTCCTTTCTCATATAATATTGATATACATGTCGCCTTATAGCATCCTTTTGAAAAGCATCAAGTGAAGATTTAAGGCTGACTCGTTGCCTTTGCTTTCCCGGTGTACGCAGAACTGCAGACGGCGAACTTAAATCGGCTGGGCACTTTTCCTTGGTCACATTCTTCACGGTGGTTTTTCCCACCTTCAAGGCATCACGAACGCTGTCCAGCACCTTGGTAACAGGTAGTAGAGGTCCACCACTGTCCCGCTCCTTCTCGAAGTACTCACGTAGCCTGAATATAAATTCACGGCTTTGGCTCTTATAAGAACCGATTCTTTTCTTGGATTCTGACGAACCAGTAGCCATATTACTATAATAGCAATAATAATAAGACTTACAGACGCTAGAAATCGGAATTCACGCACACACAAAAACTTAAACAAACCACCAGCGCGGATTCCAAAAGCAACTAAAAGACACGTGGTCCACACAAAATTGCAGCGGCAACACGGTACTGGATTTGCAAGCCACGCCCAGCAGCGACAACGCTGATTGGCGCTAGCAGACAGTTTTAGCTTCCTGACCATGACACCGGATGTACAGACTCCCAGTATCACCAACAGAAGCAGTTGGTGTGCGTGAAAGGTGTGAACGAAATATTTGAATAGAGTGATGTTGTAAAGAATATCTTGCATGATAATGAAATTACAAGTTGTATTTCAATGTTTTGAAGCTAATAGATTCCTATACTCTCATTATAAAGATAATTCTGACGATATGTTTTCAATTACTCATTATTATATGTTGGTACTAGTAACCTTCCCCCTCCACCTCCTGCAGCCACTAAATGTCAGAGCCGGAGATACAGCGGCCGGACAGTAGTCAACCAAACAAGACATTACATTTTTTTTTAATCAATGAGGGCGTTGATTCTGGTGGACCAGGGGGAGATGTTGCATCTTTGAGACACGTTGACGTCACCTGTGACGTCACCCTGTGGCGATGTGCGAAGCCTTAACTTTGTATTCTGTGTCTTTATAAAGTCAGCCTACGGCTGAGCTCGGCGTCTCTGCTAAGGCTTGTCAAGTATGAGGTCCATTGGGTAATGTTTGTATAATTATGTCTTATAAATAAATCTCTTTTGTCTTGATTATGGTTTAGTGCTGTAGTGCAATCAACCCTTCATAGGGAAATACCTAAGAATTGCGACCTTTCCTGCCAAGCATGTGTTTCTGATTACCATCTGAGTTACGCTTTCTCCCCGTCTGTCCTGGTCACCTGTTAGCAATCCTGTATCCAAATTCACACATGACCAGAACAGGACAATATCTAAGATCGTTAACAGTGAAGTTTGAAGGGGCCGAAAGTTTGCTTACTGCGTGGATGTCATTTACCCTATTATTCACTCTCCAACGTAGACAAGCAGCTGGTATTTCTACGTTCGCAATAGGCATGACGAAACTGAATACTCAGAACTTTAACTATGGACGAAGTCCCTAAGAAAATGTTGTGGACAAAAATGTTCAATTTCTGAGAATCACTCTTCAGCCTCAAGTGAAAACCAGTTTCCAAAAAGTTCCATTAAGGAATAGAACAAATGTTAAATTATATTTCTAAAACAAAGAAATATATTTGTAAAATTTTCTTTTTTCTGGTAAAGGCAATATTTTTTCATTCAGTGCAAAAATTAAACACGATATTGCTTACGAAAGATGCCCTTGAGACACCTGAAATTTCATTTTACCTTTTGATAGAGTTCCTGTGTGTGTGTGTGTGTGTGTGTGTGTGTGTGAGAGAGAGAGAGAGAGAGAGAGAGAGAGAGAGAGAGAGAGAGAGAGAGAGAGAGAGAGAGAGAGAGAGAGAGAGAGAGAGCGAGGGGGGGATAAGAGAGAGCGTGGCTACGATACTTTCAGACTATTAGAGTGGACTAAAATTAAATTGTGTTGTCAATTGCCAATATCATACAGCGTCGCCAGATACCAAAATTTCATCCCACAGGAGTTCTTGAACACGTCAATAATTTACTGGCATAAGGCTGTCGCTTTTAAAAACAGCTAAAAACCGTCAACCTGGGCCGGGTTTAAACTGCTACCTTAGGATGAAGTAGAACAGCGCCTAATAAACTGCGCCAGCCAGGCCCACAGAAGGAGGGCTAGAATTCCTTGTAGCTCATTGCTTCACTTTTAATCCAATTGAATAGTAACGCCATTACCTCTAAAATGAAACTGATTTTGAATTATATCAAATGTGTGCAGAACAATAAGTGATTATACAATGAAATAAAGTATATTACATTAATAAATATTTATGAAAATACAGTGAACAAGTAATAGTTTGAAATGTCATTATAGTAATCGTGGGGGCACAATACTCGTGCATTACTTACCTTTTCATGATCTGCGCTATATTACAGTCTGTTATAGAGTAACAGATTTTCCCCATAAAAGGTACAATCGCGGTTAACGCTACCAGTTACAGGTAACTGTCAGCTAAAGCTTTGGTACTCAAAACATTTAATGCTGCGACTGAGACTTCAACCACAGATCCTCGACTCTCTATGCCAATGTTATCGCTTTCGCGAACATAGGGGGATATGCGATACGCATTTTATTTCTCTAACCTGGTTCAAACATTGCGTTAAATCCTCAAGGAGATCTCAAATAATATTAGGGTTGCCATACCTCAAGGCCAATTTAATACTCGTACTTGACTGACTTATTCTGCTTACCTTCCTCGTATGCAGAATCTACGTTCCAACTTAGGTTCTGGTATCAGATGCCTATCTAGGAGCATGCAGATGTTACGTCAGAGAGATGGTCCAGGAACGGGGAATCAGCCAATACCCTAGTGTGAGACAGGCAGATGATCTTAAATGAATGTGATGAAGGGATTTTTTTTTTTTTTTTTTTTTTTTTTGTAATTTACGTCCTCCAACGTTGTCATATCGGACGGTGAATGGAATGGGTTAAATGCTGCTCAAATGAGCCCGGGGTCCAATGAGCTTAGAGTTACACGACATTCGTCCTTTATGATAAGGGAAAACCCCAGAAAAAACCTTATCCATGTAACTCACCCTGACCGAGATTCGAACTCGGGACCTCTTGAACGTGAGGCAGACATGCTACCACCACGCTACCGAGGTGGGCGAAGGGAAATATGATGACTGATTATTTGATGCAATGAATGGTGCAGCAAACCGGAGAATCTCCGCCCAGACACCGCCTTGTCCAACACATATATCGCATTAGGGTTCAAAACCGGCCCAGTCCGCTTAAATGCGACACCTGCAGACGAAATTCCGAAACACCGGCGGCACTGGTATAATCCTGCCAATTGAAAGCATGTTGACAAAAATATTTTTTTATTCTATTATATATCACATATTTACCTTGTCTGCCTTCATGAGTCCATCCATTCGGGCACGGCGGAGTGCTAAAATATAAAAGGGTTTAATCCGATTAAGGTTATCTGGCCGTGTTAACTCAAGCAGTAAGAGCATCGGTATGATAACCCAAAGATCGTTGGTTCGATGCCTTCCAGGCATTCAGTTTTTTAAAGTCTAAATGGTACAGATGGATTAGTAATGGTGGGACGCCAAGCACCTCGTCTGCAAATGGTTCTGCGGCATTAGTATGGGTTGCAAGAACGGACAACTCAATTGTCAAAGACGCGCAGAGCTCCCTAACATTTACTGGCTGATCTCCCAAACCGTGAGGATTGGCTCGGAGGCGGAAATCGAGGAAAGCAGGATCCAGTAATGGAGGCTCCAGCAGCAGCCCTCTCCCTACCTGGCAATACTCAGCAGCTTCCTCAAGGACCGCACCTTCATGGTGCGGGTCGAGGGGGAGATATCCTCTGTCAGACCCATAGCGGCTGGAGTCCCGTAAGGCAGTGTTCTGTCCCCGCTACTCTTCGCCGCCTACATGTCTGACTTACCAACGGAACCGCGCACTGTTTTGTGTCAGTATGCAGACGACTTCCTCATACTGGCACAGAACAAGAACGTCCGCTACTGTCTCCTTCGTTTACAGTGACAGCTCCACGCCATTGGCAGGTGGAGTGAGAAGTGGAGGATAGCCATTAGCCCGCAAAAGAGCTCCGATCTAATGCTGGCTAAGGCCCATAGCTGGCGCCCGGAAGGGGACCTGCGGTTGCGGTGGACAAGAATCCCCTGGGTTCGAACCGCCAAATACCTGGGAATCCAACTGGACCGCGGCCTCACTTTCACTCCGCATGACTCGGCCACGCTGCGCTCAGGCAACTCTACCCCATCTTCCGATCCACAATGCCCATCCGCCTCAACTGCGGGCGTATCGTGCGATCGTTCCACCTCTGATTCTGTATGGATGCGAGGTCTGGGGTTCGGTGGCTCATACCACCCTCCGCAGGCTGCAGGCCGTACAGAACAGAGCCTTCCTCCTGCCCCACCCCAATCACCGCCAGGTAACGTCGCGCCTTGGCCGCGGCTGGAAGATTAACACCTGCAGTCGCGCACGACCTGGACACTTAAACCTAAACACCAGAATTTCCATCTGGTCTCTCGCTACTGGTTCCCCCATCTGCTTGACGGATCGCTAGCGACCGCAGGAAGCGAGGTGGAACGGGCACTGTCCCCGCTTCATGGGGGGACATCCCGGTACCAGAAGCATCAGTAGAGGCTAATTGCGCCGTCTTACGTAATGACACGCAAGCTCGCTCATATTACAATATCTTTTATACCGCACGGGTAAATCCGCACAGCGGATAGGTACTGTGGCGTGTGACCCTCCGCCCGGGAGAACCCGGGCGACCTGCACCTGCTCTTGGCTCTTGGCATCAGCCCTCTATGAATCAGGAAATTAGTTTAAAATCGTAAACCTTTGCACTTTCTGCCCAAGACATGACCCGGAGGTGTCCTGTAACATAAAAGAGGGAGACGAAATTAAAGACAGGATAGGAGACATATAATTCCATTCTACACCTTGCTGACCAAGAAAAACCGCTGAAAAATCATGGTAAGAGCGGTGACCACCTAATATCGAATCCGGGGACTTTCGAATGCGCGTCACACGCGTTTACGCGCAGCTATCTCGTTCGGTAACTTAGTGCTTAAATAAACAGGCTAAACTACGAAAATGATGAACTCAACATGCAATTATATTTTAAATCAAACATTTATGAGAGAAATGCAAAAATATTAAATACTTATATATAATATAAATTTTATATGGCTTATTATTTGTATGTGTTTAAACGTATGCCCGTTGGAAGGGTTAAAAAATCATAGCTGAAGCCATTAATTCAGGTGATTAAGTCAGAGCTCGAACTCTTGGTACTTGACACTATTAAAGCAAGTTTACTGGTTAGCCCTGTGTTTAATGTCTTGTTTTCTTAAGACATGTTTACATGGCAATTGATTAGGCAACAAAACAAGTAATGGAATTAAGAGAGTAATCACTCTTTAGGAGTTTGCTCGTTATGCAAATCCTCTGATTTATAATTGAACGGGTATGTATATGTAACAAATGGGTGGAGCGCTGCCATTAATAAAGTATCTTCATTATGCAGGTGATCAGAACGTGCACCTTAGCTGTGTGAATGGATATGATCATTAACGTTATTTGTGACACTCGTTACAAGCGATGCTTTATGTTACTATAGCCATAGTCAGAATTAACGCTATTCTCAGCCCCCTTCGTCAATCTTGTGCATACACTACTAAAAATGTTTTAATTTGGAGATAAGGTAAAGACAACGAAGGGAGAACAACCGAGTTTTGTACCTGTATCTCACAAAGCGACGCCCCGGGAGGGGGAAATATGCTGAAATCAGGCAGAAGGCGGCCAATCTAAGAGCCACTATAGAGAATCGCAGGGTCTCTAACATTTCCAGATTGAAACTCTGGCGGCGTCTAATAAAATTGGCACCCGTGTCCTTTTGAAGGCTGACACATCCTCTTGGGGAGTTTGGAAACGCATACGGCCCCGTGGGGCACAGAGATTCAGAGAGAGCATCCTTTTTCCTTGCTACGCAGCACTGAGACTGCTGTCGACAGGTGTGAACCCCGAAAGAACCAAGCGAATAAAGGATGAAAGGACAAAAGAAGTCAGGTGAAATGGAGGGACAGGAACTATGGGGCATACAATTAACTTTTCCAGGTTCTATAGAAACTTGAGGGAACTCAAAGAAAAGAAGGAAACAGACGTCGGCCACAGAGTCGAGCGAATTTCTCAATACGCGCCTCAGACGTTACCATTTGAGCCAATCCTCTCGGTTAACTTGGAGCTAAATAATAGTATTATTATAATTTCCAGGGTAAATCTGTCTGACGGGCCAGAATGCACAACCTCGGTAACAGCTCTCACATGTCACTAAGTTCATTCTGTGTCTAATGTTCGGTTATGTAATTAGATCAGACACATCTAAGTCCAAGTGCTATAATGTACTACTATTTCAATTCCTATTCCTTGAGAGTCCTAATAATTCTTTCCCGGCCGCCTCGGTAACGTAGATGGTAGCATGTCTGCCTCACGTTCGATAGGTCACGAGTTCGAATCTCGGTCAGTGTGAGTTACCTCGATAAGGTTTTTTTCCCGACGTTTTCCCTTATCCTAAAAGACGAATGTCGGGCAACTCAAAGCTCCATGGACCCTGAGCCCATTTCAGCATCATTTCACCCATTCCATTCATCGTCCGAAATGACTTCCTTTAACACTTCTTAAAAATTTCATTTCTGCAGTTTGTATTTTATTTAAATCCTTTTGTGCAGGCACCCAGGTTTCGCTTCCATATAGTAATGTTGTAATAGCCATTACCTTATACATTTTCATTTTTGCAACCTTTCTCACTCTGTTTTTAAAAGTTCTTTAGATTGTCCCACATATTGCTCGGAATTTGTTTACTTTTTTTTCTATGTCCGCATTGTTTCTAAAACTTATGCTACATCCTGAATATTTAAAACTCAATATTTGTTCTAAAATATTATTTCCTAAAACAATTTTTGATCTTACATTATAATTTCCTTAAAAGCCATAATTTTTTTGTTTTTTATTCTGATTAAGTTAAAGGGCGTAATTTAAAAAAAAAAATCCTTCCTGCCTCTGCTTGCTTGTAAAGTTCCTGTCAGGTGTGGCAGGCTTTTAATGAAACCCAACATTGCGTAAATATCCTAGACATATCATGAAAATCCATTACGTATAGAATGAAGTTACACCACACGAGCTGTGATTATGTAAATTATCCGATTCATCATCACAAAGGTTGACCAGAATTGTGGCAAAACCACTCGTGGAAATTGCATCACAATAATGTTCCCGCTCATACCACAATGTTTGTTCGTGGTTCCTTGGCATGAAAAAGACAAATTTTTATGTTGCCTCAGGCACATGGCCCTTTGCGAATTCCTACTATTCCCAAGGCTGAAGACAACCATGAAGGGACGTCGCTTTGCCACCATTAATGAGACAAAACAGAATCGTTGAAGAAGGTGAACACAATTGAAAACGAGTTCCGGAAGTACTTCCAAGATTGAAAAAAGCGCTGGCACAAATGTATTATATCTGAAAAGGATTACCTTGAAGGCGACGAAGTGTACGTTGACAAATCTAAAATTCTTTAAGAAAAAGGAGCATTCTCGTTCGTTTTTGATCGCACACGATATGTGCGCCAGTTTTTCGTGATCTGCCTGGAATCTTCGCAAAATGACGCGTTTTGGTAAAAGCCTGCAACATGCACATATACAACACTAGCAGGAATAGCTCACTGGCTAATGAACTGGGAGGTACTCCCTTGCAGGAGGCCATTGCCTTAATGATAGGGTAGAGCCAGACTGAAAAATTCCATGCCATAGCCGGGCATTACAGCATAGTAAGTCGCCATTAAGGTAGTTGTCTCATGTGTTTATGAGAGCTCCTAGTGGTTTACCGGGGGAAACACGAGTCAGTTGGAGAATTTAATGTCATGTCGGCACGTTGGCCATAGTAGCTCAAATGGTTAGAGCGGCTGGACGGAAACCAGAAGATCCGTGGTTCAAACACCGGCTATGGCATTGAATTTTTCAGTCTGGCTCTAACCTTTATTATTATTATTATTATTATTATTATTATTATTATTATTATTATTATTATTATTATTATTATTATTATTATTATTATTATTATTATTATTATTATTATTATTATTATTATTATTATTATTATTATTATTATTATTATTATTATTATTATTATTATTATTATTATTATTATTATTATTATTATTATTATTATTATTATTATTATTATTATTATTATTATTATTATTATTATTATTATTATTATTATTATTATTATTATTATTATTATTATTATTATTATTATTATTATTATTATTATTATTATTATTATTATTATTATTATTATTATTATTATTATTATTATTATTATTATTATTATTATTATTATTATTATTATTATTATTATTATTATTATTATTATTATTATTATTATTATTATTATTATTATTATATTATTATTATTATTATAATTATTATTATTATTATTATTATTATTATTATTATTATTATTATTATTATTATTATTATTATTATTATTTAAACGAAATTTGTCTCTTCTATATTATTATCTTTGTTATAAGGATGGTGTGTTATTTGCACCGGTTATATACAAAAGATAGTGTAGGAATTATTCTACACTGAAGAATAAATCTTATCGAGAAATGCAGAAATAATTTTATTTTTATTACCTCACTGATAATGTAAGATAATATGTAATACGATAATGCTATATATTAGCTGTTAGTTTTGTATTAGAAGAATTTAAAAAAATTATATTTACATTGATTAAACGTTTCGAAGAAAAACGAGCTTCTATTGTCTACATTTTTACTATTTTCACAGATATCTCCTTAAGCTAACTCTCTCTGCATATCTGTAGTAATCCGCCTTCTTTAGACTCGCTATTGTTCACTGCGCGCGAACACCTCTTGGGTAATACCATTGTTGCAGTTGCGAAGGAAACAGGTACTCTGGTATTCCTAGGAAGGGGAGCCTAATTCATTCTCTTCAGTGTGACCAGTTCATTGTATCGTGCACAATCCGGGGGTGCGGCAACTATCATTCTAAATTCTAAATCACCATATGTGAACATGAATATTTCGGTATGCTTCTTCCACAGACAATGTGCATAAAGAACTAAAGAGTAATAGGATAACATGACATAAAATAAAATACCTTTCGTTAACACGTGCTTGTCAGTTTTAAGAATGTTAAATTGTACGTCAACTTAACGTCACTGTACACGGTGAGGCGGTCCGGCCCGTAACGAAACACGTCGAGCTCTCCCTTGTGCTCAACGCCTCACAATTAAGGATTGGTAGCGTGCGGAGATTAAGGATAGGGAGATTGGATCCGGTTCGAGGTGCCTTATGATGCAGCTCTTGCGTGATCTCATCTGAGCTTCACGGAGTGGGTGCGTCCTGCCTTGTTGTGGGTTGAATGAAGAAGACACCTCGAATTTTGCAGATGAAAGTTTATTGTTGTCCTTTGAATCCTTTGCTCGCCACCGTGGAGTTGTCGTCCGCGTGGTTGCTGTGTTTAGTGTCACTGTATCCCGCGTCTGTATTGTGATGTGATGTATAGAAACAATAGTGCGGTGTAGCTGAGCCATATCACATTCCTTATATATTAATTTTTGCTCTAATTCTCACTGGAACGACTGTTACATACTGTACTTTGTCTTGGTACATGCGTGTTAGACGACGCCGAATACGCGTCCGTCTCATGTAGATCACAGGAACTTACTTTCAGCCATTACTTTGGATTTCCCTCAATCTATGTATTTTTTTGGAGTTCTAAAGTCACGCGAACTAATATTAATTTTCCATTGTCTGGTACCTATCCCCACTTACGATCAATGTTCAAATTTTCCAGTTTTGGACGTAATATAAACATGGCTTTCTCTTTTCTCATCATTAGATAAATTATGCCACCTCACGTTTGCAAAGGCCCGAGCTAAATCCTGCAGCCTTTTGTTACTCTCGCGTTCGCGAATTCTAAGAAAGAACACTGACTCGGAAGGACGGTGTCTCGCATTGCCTTGGGCTTAGTCAAACAATAGTTAATGTTTCCGATCAAGTTAGGGTGTGGGAACCAGAGTGTCCAAGAATGTTCAGACTTTATATTGAGAAAAACATTTATGTTAGCTAAGTATTGATGTATTATTTATATATCTAAATATGATTCTTGCTTATAGCCTGAATGTTCCTATGGGTTATTATTATTATTATTATTATTATTATTATTATTATTATTATTATTATTATTATTATTATTATTATTATTATTATTATTATTATTATTATTATTATTATTATTATTATTATTATTATTATTATTATTATTATTATTATTATTATTATTATTATTATTATTATTATTATTATTATTATTATTATTATTATTATTATTATTATTATTATTATTATTATTATTATTATTATTATTATTATTATTATTATTATTATTATTATTATTATTATTATTATTATTATTATTATTATTATTATTATTATTATTATTATTATTATTATTATTATTATTATTATTATTATTATTATTATTATTATTATTATTATTGTTATTATTATTGTTATTATTATTGTTATTATTATTGTTATTATTATTGTTATTATTATTATTGTTATTATTATTATTGTTATTATTATTATTGTTATTATTATTATTTATTATTGTTATTATTATTGTTATTATTATTATTTATTATTATTATTATTATTATTATTATTATTATTATTATTATTATTATTATTATTATTATTATTATTATTATTATTATTATTATTATTATTATTATTATTATTATTATTATTATTATTATTATTATTATTATTATTATTATTATTATTATTATTATTATTATTATTATTATTATTATTATTATTATTATTATTATTATTATTATTATTATTATTATTATTATTATTATTATTATTATTATTATTATTATTATTATTATTATTATTATTATTATTATTATTATTATTATTATTATTATTATTATTATTATTATTATTATTATTATTATTATTATTATTATTATTATTGGTCCTGTCATACACGGACCGCGTTAACGGCTTGTCGTGGAGGAGCATATGAAAGGTGAAAGATACCAATTAAAGGTCGACGTTCATCCTTTTAGAAGAAAGCTTTACTGCATATTGATTTCACTATGTTTAATGCCCTATACTGTGTTAAAGGCCAAAGTCATTAAATTATTACGATCCTTCAGATTTTTTAGATTTTAATTGGTTTGCTCTTCCTTATTCTCTATGTTGTTGTTCTGCATTTTCAATTGATCAGTTCAATTAAATATCTGGAAATCAGTTAATGATTACCATATTGTTTTCCCACATTGTGAACTATATAAAATATTTCCAAAATAATAGTTAAACTGATCAATTGGGAGAAAGAGAGAAGGAAATGGGAATATTTTTAAAATGTAAATGGGTGAAAACTTCTTTACCACTATACAACATTCATTTATAGTTTTTTGTTCGATTTATGAGTTTGTGCTATATTTCTTGTACTTTCATTATTGAAGTCGATAAAGTTTGAGAGGTTAGGTATTAAAATATTCTCTTGAACCCTTTACTTTCTGGACAGTTTGCCTTTGAATTTTATAAATCTTGCAATCTCTCAAAACTTTACGACATTCCGTGACAATTTGGTATGCCACATTTTTCTCTGTACATTATGGAATATAGATAGTAGTCACGTAGAAACAGCAGTTTCGTTGTACTTAAACGGTTCATAAAATCCTTTGACACAGGCTAGATCTGTGGTTCTTACTACCTACACGAGACAGACGAGTTTTGATTGGATGTCCTATATGAGGAAGTCCATACCGGTTTTAAATTACAAGCCAGCTTGTTGCATATACTGCCTACCAGTAAATCACTGTGATCAATGCTAAAGACCGCCCTCTCCATGCAACAGTTGATTTGAATACGTATGTGGATACCGGAACCGTGAGGTAATGACAGGCTTTCCTTGCCATACATTGGACGCATGACGTATGTTCATTATGAATGTGATACACACTAAACCCTTTGTTTGGGAGATAAGTGTAATGTTTGTGGCTCCCTTTATCTTGTTTAATGCACAAAATATGCTCAATTATAAGTTAAATGATGCATGTATAGGCTTCACAACAGATCCCATGTGTCTCGTTTCTGTGGCATCAGTAAATTAGTCTAAATCAACAGCATGAACTGTCCTCTATATAAAAAGCGAAAAGTGCAAAAAGAAGACCTATGTTGGTGTAGAATTATACAGTTCAAACTTATATTTTACTTTCCGGCTGGGGGTGCCGAGTTACTGACCACATCTCTTCCCTGCATCGGTTGGATGATCTCCCACCTCAACCTTGCGTATGTGGACGTGATGCCGGCAGTCGGGTTGGCAGGTCTTGGCCCAGTAGGGGCTGTTAGGCCATGGATTTTAAACTTATATTTTATATTGTTCTAATTTTTAAAAGCAATATTGGTCTATTCTGAAAAGTGGTTATCAGAAGGGCAAAGAAGTTTTCAAAACTTGAATATTGCCTCCGGTATATTCTATAAGGAGGGATATCATCCAAAATAAACAAAACTCTAAGCGTATTATAGATTCACAGGACTATTGAAAACACCGTAGTTATACAATAACTATCATTCCATATATGAACATTCAAATCCATCAAGCCTCTCAGTCCTTCCTAGAACTGGAAGTGAAAATTAAAATTATTCGAAATTATGCCCCTCTGCACTTATAAACATCTATTGAACACATTAATAAAACTCGGTAATTCTGTATAAAAAGTATTTGTAAGACGCACGCTGATTACCTTAATATTCCAAAGAGTTAAATTTGGTGAAAGAGCAGGCTCCATGAACAGAAAGCAGTCATTTGAGGCAGCAACTTTCTTGGAATTTTTTTCCAGGACACCTTCTATCTTGACCAATTTTTCCTTATTTAGAACAGTTTTCTGTCCAAGTTTCATTTATTCCAGCACGGCCCTAGACTACTTAAACGTTTACTAACATCTTAAAATTGTTGATTTGTTAGGAAGGGTTAAGCAGGACATTTCTCTGTAGGTTCAAGCTATCAGTCTAAATGTGATTCGTTCGAGAACAATAAATTTCACACAGTGAAACGTCAACATATAGCTTCACATAACATTGTTATACCACACTAGGCTAAACTACAAATTTTATTCTTATCAGATATAAGAGTAATGACTGCGCCGTGGCTGAGTGGTTAGACAGCTTAACTATCACCAAGGCAGTCCGGTCTCAATTCCAAGCCACCGCAAATTGAGATTTGTGGTGGACAACACTGAGCTAGGGCAGGTTTTCTCCGATTTCTCCGGGTTCCCCCGCCATTTCATTCCACCGGTACTCCATCTTCATCTCATGTATCATCAATGTCATCGCCTGCGGTGCCGCATGTAGTAAAATTGGATGTTAAACACTGTACATGTCATTTCAGGTGCATGCGACAGGTTACCGTGATACAAGTTGCTGAAACCAACATCTAATATGTATAAAGACTCAGCAATTGCCAATTGTGACATTCAAGGTATACAACAAAGGACTGCAGGTTTTGTTAAATTTATTGAGAGAAATGATTCTGTACTTCCTTTAATGTATTAAGGAATGGAACCCTATTAAATAAAATAAGAAATGCTTCAAAACGTTTGAGTGAACCAATCTATTATAGATGAATCCAAAGTTATATAAGACATTTGCAGTATGCCCAGGTAATAAAGCTATATAAATTAAATCGCAACCAAACAAACATACAGAAATGGTGAATCTGGTATGAAAAGATTTTGGAACTCACGTTTCTTATAATGATCGAACCCAAAATTCAAATGAAACTTTCCATCTATAATATGGGAAAGAACTCCAAAATCTGTACTTGTTCGGCCAAAAACTTTAAAATTGGTGTATATGATAGTGTTATTTGTTATAATTATGGGTGCAGTGGTAGACATAAAGTAATGACAAAAATGGGTATAAAGGTTGGTGAAAATATGAGGGCAGCAAGTCTAAAAAGAGATGTTCGTCGACTCTCGGAGGCAAAAAGAACAGCTCAGTTGCTTGAAAGTAGAGCTAGAAGTAATAATAGGAAAAGAAAAGATGAGGAAAACCTAACCGAGCAGGAATATCAAGCAGGCATGTTCTGAGAGTATGTATAATTTAAAAAGAATGGTGCTTAATCTTTGATCGTGATTTCCCTAAACCTTGATTTATCATACTTTAGGTGCATGTTTCTAAAAAAACTATAAAAGATATTGATACAACATTTTTAGTGCTTATTTGTTAATGTTCCCTGAACACATTAATCTAATTTTTATATTCATATGATTTACAAAATGGAGGAAAAATAAAATTCAGTCCTTAAAAATATTATCTTTTTTTAACACAAATAAATAGTTCTTCAAGTGCATAGTGTAAACTATGTTTGCTTTTTATTTAATTTAGATTATAAAACTGTGTCTTATGTTATTTAGGAAAAAAGATTGGTACCTATAGCTTTAAATTCCTACAAGGAACCTAGACCTGAAGTATAGGGTGTAATACTTTTTTCAGGATACACAGAGTGCCTTATGCCCCTTTTGCAAGGAACTGTATGAACTTAATGTAAATATTATACAGTCGTTAAACGCATACAACCTTATACTATAATCACACCAAAGTTCAATTTCTTGCAATGTTTAGTTTTTTGTATATTTATATTTCAATATTGTTAAAAATTATCCCTGTCTGGGTAAAAATAACCTCCCAGTGCCCTTAAAGACGGCATGGAAGGAAATGTCTGAAGAAACACTAATAGACTTAATAGCAAGGATGCCTAGCGTGTGCAAAGCAGTGATAAAAGCAGGAGTAGGTTGCTTCAAAGAAAGCAAGATCTAATTTTTTTATACTGTTTATTTCTGTTTTATATCACTGAAATGATATCCATAAAATATGATGATTACTTCTGTCCTATTCATTGAAATGCTAACAAAAAAGTTTTCTGCTATTACCTTTTTAATAAATCCTAATAGTAATGGGTACTAAAAACTTTCAGCAGAATTACCTCTTATATTTACAATAAAATACGCAATAAAACCATTTTTTACAATCATAAAGTTGGTGGAAAATGTAGCATATTATATTTTGTTCAATTATAAAGTTCGACATTTTCATATTATTGTAAAATTAACAACTTAAATTACAGATCTCATATATTTAAATGCAACTGTCCCACATAAACTAAATACATTAAAACAAAGAGATACCACACAAATTACAATACATCCCCATAATTTCCTGCAGCAATCTATGTCATTTGATCCCTAGCTTCTGCTAATGATCTACTGAAAGATCTGCCGTATGCTGTTCGTAACTTGATGGTTTCTTTTGCGGAGTTTTTGTACATCCCTGCATCACCTGCAAACATATGTTTGTGTTTCTGCGTTCTGCATATTTTTGTATTTGAGATACGAGTCTTCCATTGCAAGGTCGATAATCCTTCCTGGCTTCGATCCATCGCTCTCAAAATACTTCACGTGGTTGTGTTGCTAGTCAGCAGAGCAAACTATTACATATTCAGTGGGATGCTAATTGGGGCAATTCAGCCTCTTGATAAATGGCGCTTGAGTGCACTATTTCTATGTCTGCCTGTTAATAAAGTACTCCATAAAATACAACTTTATGCAACTAATCACATCGATATCCATCAGATTAGGAAAGTGACAATGATTTATAAAATCATGTTTGACGCTGGAATGTTTCTGGAGATATAAAGATGAATCTATCAGAAATACACGAGCTTCTGATGTGAATCTACACTGATTCTTTAGAACAGGAGTCTAGAGCCAGATTCGAGACAGAAGGGCTAAACTGTTATGTGCATTACAATTCATAGCATAAGCGTAAAATATCTAACTTGCTACACTCATATTAATTTCTTTACTCATCGTTAATTCTATCATTTCTGGAACTTATTCTTAGGAAAATTTATTTTCCATGTAGGTGCTTCATGTTAATCGAGATAAGCGTTTTCACAAATAGTTTCATTACACATTTGCTTGTAATTACAAGAGGGATAGAGAAAGTGAATCCATATTCATATGTTTAGAAACAGATTGTGTATGCTGGTCCAGAAATTTCATACTTTTGTCATCACATCACTTCAGACAAATGAGTAACGGTAGCACCTTGAGAAACAAACTATTGAAAATTTCAAACTAACAGCAAGTATATCTTGAAAATGGTCGATCACATACAAGTTAAGTAAAAAATAAATTTTACGTTTCAAGGAGATTTAAATTTTTATGTTATTATGTTCGTGCCCAGCTCTTATGATTTGCTATTTACAAACAATTATCCAACTTTCTTCGAATGAAGGCGGCGTCCATAAAATTCAAGATACACATTCCATTCATATTTAAGTATTTTAAATGTGTGGTATGATATTTAATAAACAAAATCGTGAAAGTCATTTTTGAAAAATGTTCCATATAAGAAGTAGTTTGGGATGGGGATTTCATGAAAAGCCTATGTCACACTCTTGAAATATGCTGAACCTAAATACCTAAGTTCGTATTTATTTTTAAGTTTTTCTGTTCACAGAAACACATATAAACGCACACGTACACACAAGCGTATTGATTTCTTTCTCCCTTTCTTATGATATTTGATTACGTTCAGTTAAGGGAGTTACAAAACATGTTTTCCAGTGAAATTTCGATGTCGGATTACACAAAAAATGCATAACTATGTAGTAGAAGCATACGGCAACGTCTCCCATCAATCACACTATGATTTTAATAGAAATAGACCCAAAAGCCACGACGGTGTCTCGAGATGTGAGGATGTTAGAAAAAGAATGTCCCTTCTTATAAATAATTTTAATTTCAGTGGACATAAGTAAAAGTAATTAAGACATAGGTAAACCATTCGCGGCTCTCTCCACTGTGCGAGGAATCCAAGATGTTGGAGAAATAGTGTAGGCAGAGGCGCACTATGATCCTTTCCGCACAAACGGATAACATATTTCTTATTGTATTATCAAATTTAATGCCATTATTTTTACAATGCATATCACACACCACACTCCTCCAATTTTCAGTCATAATGAGGGAAGCAAAAAGAAGATGGTGGTGAGCAAATAAGTTGGCGAGCAAAGAGTTCTACGTTGAGGCGCCAATTTGATACAATAATGTTTATGGGTGCATACAATTCCACGTTGTGGAGGCCAATTTGAAGCAACAATATATGTGGCGAACAATGTTCCACTTGACAATACAGTTTGAAGCACTTTTGTTTAGCTCAGGGTAAAACAATGAGGTTTCTCACAGGGTATGCGTGGATGTGTGTGAGAAGGATGTTTAATGACACTGGAATGCCCGTTTCCAACTTATTTATTCATTGCTTCTTTTTTTAGAACATCGAAATGAAAGTTGCCGACCAAGGGTTACCAGTCTCTGTTTAGAGTTACGGACGGCAGAATGTTTATTACTCGATAAGCTTTATTCGTTCCTCATATATATGAACCGACAAATATCCAAGACAGAAAAAGAGGACTGCCCCTAATCGCACTCACGCCTCAGACTGCTCTCATCGGCCTGACGCCGAAGACTTCTGAATGACCACGAAACCTGATAACTTAGACTTAGGCATTGCTAACGTGCCAAGTGCGTGCACGTGAATCCTTATAATGGGTCACAAATTAAGAAAATTTAAGTTTATTTAGTTATTATTGATCATTTTGTTACATATTATTTCATAGGACACTTTTCCTCAGTTACACATTGTTTTCTTATTTTGTCAGTCACGTCATTATATATTGTAATTCCTATGTATTGAGTATACTTCCAAATATTACATAAGGGTATTTTCCAAATTCAGGAAATTCATTATTTAAATAAAATAAGACCTGCAACCTTCCTGGCGACGAATATTTTCAAGATGTTCTATAGATTTCATTTCTAACTAATTTTCTACACTCATGCTATCTTCTGACTTGGTACTTAATTTACTACAATCTTTTGTTCAGGGTTGCGAGTATTGGTAGTGTTTTGTCGTTGTCGATAGTGTTTTGTCATGTTTGATTTTTTTATACCGCAATTTAATGTTTATTAATATTTCTTATTCGTTCATATCCTGGTGATGAGAGCCAGTACCTCCCGAAATGTCGGTTTCTATTTGTCTTTTCACCTGGCTTGTATTCCGAGAATATTATCATGAACCCATTATTTCTGATAGCGCGGCGACGCGCACAAACAGATAGTGTAAGGCAGAGATTAAGAGCCTACAGATAAATATAGCGCGGAGATAAAAGGCTTGCCGGTACAGATAAAGTTTGACGTCTAGAACGTTTGTTTTATCTGGTGACGTGTTAGAGAACATTCTATAACAGTCTGGAATCATGAATGATTAGGCATAAAAAGAAGCCATGGCTAGTTATCAGTCAGGCCGCGCCGTGGCTCAGTGGTTAGACCGCTTGGCACTCTCCAAGGCGGCCCGGGTTCGATCCCAGGCAACTGCAAAGTGAGATTTGTGGTGGACAACACGGCGCTGGGGAGGGTTTTCTCCGCGACATCCGGTTTCCCCCGCCATTTCATTCCACCGGTGCTCCATCTTCATCTTATGTATCATCAGTGTCACCGCCTGCGGTGCCGTATGTAGTAAAAGCGGACGTTAAACACTACACATTTCACATTTAGTTATCAATCAGTTGATAACGGAGTTGTAAAGAGAGTTGTTGTGGTAAACAGAACTGAGAACGCTGTTTGTTTGTGGTCAACGACCTTGGAAAATTGTAATTGTGTATGTGACGTAATTCTGCTTCTGTGAGGATTGCCCAAAGTGTATTTCTACGGAAATAAAGAACATTTTGAATTTATGCAACTTCTGCAACTTTTAATTCTACGAACCCACAAAGTCATGGTATCTTGAATATAAATATAGATATGATTTGTTTTGTGAAACCTACTTTAAAAAAAGTTTTTTATTTTCATATTTTTCAAACAAGAACATAGAAGAAATGTACATATTTAATTAATTTTCTATATTTACCGCTCATTATTGTCATACTTCCCTTTTCTACTTGTAGTTATAGGAATCTTACTCTCGGAAAAATTAATTTACGTAGTTTTCTACGCACAAATTAAAAAAACCAAGTGTACATAAACTTTAAGGATTTTTGTTGTTGTAATTATTATACTTAAAAATATATTTATGGTCCTTTACAAATATTTTAGAGGAGGTTGCAAAGTCGCGGCTATGGACGCGATCGGAAAAATTCCCCACGTTCCTGTTCCTTAATGATGTCATCTATTCTCTCCTTGTTGTGTTCGTTAGAGACATTCTGTGGATGGCCTCTAGGAGGCTGATCTTAGATGTACGTGTCTCCTTCCATCAATAAACTAACCCATCTTCCCAGACTGCTGGCGCTCATGCTCATTTACATGTGTCACTGAAAGGTCTGGCGAATTTGTGTAGTGGAGATTTCATCCAAAGGTTAATTGTAACACGCTGATGAAATATTGCAACTATTTTATAGTACCTAGTGATGGTCATATTATGGTAGACAATGATCATGTCCTAACCTATAGTCCACAAACTACAACAATATCCTTCGATTTGTGAAATTCATAGTTGAATTATTAAAAAGATTGTTGCTCATTACACAATATGTCTTTGTACCTATACTTTAGAAAGCAGGAAGGTTCATAGTTTTACACAAGGTGTCTAAAAGCATGTATTACAGGAGAAATCTGACACACAATCCCTTTTAACCGCTCCAAAATATAACAATTATTAACTTCTGCAAAAATACGTATCTATCTCGACAATGTCGTCCTTGTTTTATCTAATTTTGTTCCTGCGAACCATTTATTTATATTTGGGAACAAGAAGAACTTTCTCGGGGCCAAGTAGAACAATATATACGTGTAGCAATAACTCATTATGTAATTTATGCAGTTTGGCGGCAACAACATGTGAAGAACGTGCTGGTGCGTTGAAATGTGGGTGGAGAAACAGCGTTTTCTTCTTCGCCAAATGGGGCTTCATCTCCAACTTCTTGTTGAACAGAGCCAATAACTCACTGCAGTCTGTCTAGTAATTGTTTTTTGTTTTTCCTTTTTCCAAAGAAGTCAATGGAGATGACACTTTAACCACCCTTGCCTTTAAAGCAGTTTCATTGGAAGGAATACATTGTTTTGTTTAGATTGCTGCATGGTTTACAGAAATTAATGATGAATCCAGATCTAATCGACAGCGACAACTGGACGCAAAAGGTGTTTCCAGTTTCGCTTAAATTGCTCCAAACACAGTTTCGAAGTTAGAAGCTGCATCCACCTGTTGTGACCAACGTGACACCCATCGGACCAACAACTTTTTTATCTTCAACCTATGAAGCAAAATAAAAATTTACCTTTTCATCGACATACCTATGACCTTTGTCCCTTCTCGAACTTTCGTCCGACTATCAGCAAGAATCATACCGTATAATTCTATAATGACTGCCTCTGTAATCATAACAATGGGCATCCTGGTCGCTTCTCATCAAAATATTCCAATGCGTTTAAGGTCGTTGAATCAATATCTATTGTCATAGATGGCGAAAGGTCCCATAAACAGCATTCAATTTTGGTTTTATATGCTCTCGAGTATTGCAATCCAAAAGTAACAAGCAAATCACAACGAAACTTCACTTTTCCCATTTTAGCGAACATTTGTTGAGCGATTATGAAATCCGTGCCATATCCAAAGCAATCTATGAATCAGTACCAAGATCGTCTTGGTAACATGTAAGAAATGGCAACGCTCGCCTCGGTAGCGTAGATGGTACCGTGTCTGCCTCACGTTCAAGAGGTCCCGAGTTCGAATCTCGGTCAGGGTGAGCTACCTGGATAAGGTTTTTTTCCGGGGTTTTCCCTTATCCTTAAAGACGAATGTCGGGTAGCTCTAAGCTAAATGGACCCTGGACTCATTTGAGCATCATTTCACCCATCTCATTCACCGTCCGATATGACTTAACGTTGGAGGACGTAAAATTACCCCACCAAAAAGAAGAAGAAGAAAAAGAAATGGCAACACCCTATTGTAAGATGAATTTGCCTTAGCAAGAGCATACATTTTTAAACAGGATACGTACTGAACCAACCTCCCACTAATGCAATATTCTCCGATGTAAAATCACACGTTCGCGAGATTAAAATACAAAAGCGAGAGAACCAATGAAGATTTTTATTTTATTTAAAACTTATTAATTTTATGACGTTGCACGCATAGATTTTAAAACTCGCTGGCAATTTAATTAATTCCATATACCTCCCACTGTTCTTTGTGAACTTTTTCAATAATGAATGTCGGTCTGGATTCATTTGGTTAAACGCTGGCCTATTGATGGTAAATGCTCCCTTTTAACCATAAAAGGGGAACAAAACCTTAAATGCTCCCCTATAAACATATAATTTCATACAGTGACGCTTTTGCTAATAACGGAGTAAAAATACCCTGTTCACCAAAAAGACGTAGAACATCGATTGAAATAATCATTTCTTCCACACTAGCCGTGTGTAGGCTAAGGGTTTATATGAGTAGAGACAGACTGAAAAATTCAATGCTATAGCCGGGATTTGAACCACTGATCTCCCGTGCTTCTCGATGGATGGAACATTGATATTTGCAAGTTCTGGAAATGCTAAATAGTCTGTCAGTTACAGTAATTATCAATCCTTGTAATGTTTTACATAATGACAGTTGGAGACATTTCAAACATTAGTGCCATCTCTTTAGTTACTAACATAAAAGTATATAGCTATCAAGTAATACATCACACGCTAATACAGTAAAACCTCTCTAAAACAGAACGCAATCATTCCGGCATTTATTTTCCGTTTACACAAGTTTCCTACACAAGTTTCCGTCCTACAGAGAGTTGTGTCACAGTACAAAGAAATTACTAAGTGGTCATATTACATGTTTACAGCGAAGGAATAATATAGAATGAATTGTAAATAATAATAGGCTGATATATATGTGTACTGTATTTTCAACTTAAATAGAATAATTGTAGTTTATCGCCTAGATTCTCTGTTTTCAATTTTCCCTTTCCAACCTTCAACTGTCAACATCGTTTGACATCATATCAACATCATTTGCTTCACCATACACGGCATTCAAAATAAAGTAATGGCGACTTTTTTAATGCAATTTACGTCCTCCAACGTGAAGTCATATCAGCCGATGAATGAAATGGTGAAATGATGCTCAAATGCGTCCGGGGCCCGTGGAGCATAGAGCTACCCGACATTCGTCTTTCAGGTCAAGGGAAAACCCCGGAAGAACCTTATCCAAGTAACTCACCCTAACCGAGATTCCAACTCGGGACATCTGAACGTGAGGCAGACACGCTACCATCTACGCTACCGAGGCGGGTGATGTTTGAAAATCTCGAGCCATCCATTGGAAGCTCTGAAATTGTCATTACATAATTTTCTTACTGTCTCTAAAGCTTGAATGTGAAGAAATTGTCTAGAAATGGAAATTCCTTTGGCGCGCGCACTAACAACTCGAACACAGCACGATTTAGCTGTCATACTCTGTAGATTTTGTGATGCATTTCACATGCCCTGCTGTTCCCTTCAGCCACTCGTCTTTAATTGTTATTATGTTTTTCAAAATCTCATAAATCTGAGTCTTTCCCACTTGTGCCGATTGCTCCTTTCCTTTACGAGACGTGTGCCTCAGTTGTTTCGTGTTTCCTTTTTTCCCCGTGTGAGCGCGTGAAGGCTGCTTTGGTTCCTCTCTCGGAAAGCTCTCCGAGCTGACGAGACAAAGTAGTCGGGGTTCTTCTTTCACAGCGCGCGCACGGTGATTTATAATTGTATTAGCTCCCAGGTGCAGTTCAAAATCATGTAATAGCAGGTGTTAGAGTGAAATTATAATGTGTACAAAGTTTAACTTTCGAGGAAGTTTAAGTTAAGTGTAATTGTGCAAGTAAGCTGTCAGTGTGAACAAGAGATTTATTAAAGCTTTTAAATTATCAAAGTAAGTTGTATAATTGTACCTTAGCCTCCGGGTACAGTTCAGTGGTAGCAGAGCGTAGTTACAATCCACGGACCTCTTGGTTATGGGCCCAGCACGCTTCCACCCACTGAACTGTACCCGGAGGCTAAGGTACAATTATACAACTTACTTTGATAATTTAAAAGCTTTAAATTAATCTCTTGTTCACACTGACAGCTTACTTGCACAATTACACTACAGTGCCTTAACTTAAACTTCCTCGAAAGTTAAACCTTGTACACATTATAATTTCACTCTAACACCTGTTATTACATGATTTTGAACTGCACCTGGGAGCTAAGACAATTATAAATCACCGTGCGCGCGCTGTGAAAGAAGAACCCCGACTACTTTGACTCGTCAGCTCGGAGAGCTTTCCGAGAGTTGAACCAAAGCAACCTTCACGCGCTCACACGGGGAAAAAAGGAAACACGAAACAACTGAGGCACACGTCTCGTAAAGGAAAGGAGCAATCAGCACACACTTAAAACAACGTAGTTAATTCTTTAACTGGACGTTTGTTCTTTTCGTGTTCTTCAATAACCTAATTATTCCCCAGTGATAATGTCATGTTTAGGACTCATTTTAGAAAATTTGTGAACACAAACTATGTTTTAGAAAATCACTAAAGTTCACAGATTTCTTCCACTCGTACTTGATTACTCGTTAGAACAAAATTAAGAATGAATACATTACAAATCAGTTGTACACTTACCATGTGTGTTGGAACAGAGTCGAGAGAGCTAATAATTTGTTTTTCCTTTTTCCTCCAAGGATTACAGTTTAATACTTTATAGTTCATGGAACTTCGGTGCAAACACGTAGGTTGTAATATATTATACATAAAGTAATCCGTTTTAATCAGGTTATTTACGCAAATGATTCACGAAAAGTATTTCTGTTTCCACGTTAGGCAATTTTCCCGCGTAGTGTGTAATTTACAAGGGAAATAGCTCCGTTTCGAAATTTGTCAGTTTTTCCAGGTTCTCGTTTTAGGCAGGGATTACTATATATATGTATATATATATATATCAGAGGATCGGTTGACAAATGTGAAGGTACCCCAGCCACAAACCGCATAATTCAGGATCATGTAATATTGCATTTTATTTAAATATTTGGTCGTTGACATCGCATGCGTATTGTATCACTTTAAAAATATTCTGTTTTATTTTGTTTTACTATGGTTTAATTACTTTATTGTAACAATTTACGTATATATTGCTTAGAATGAAATATCCACGGCATTTGTATTATTTTACATGCCTATTCTAAAGAGTAAAACAATTTTCTCGACGTCTACGGAAGCATGTTCCCCAATGCCTTTGTATTCAAGCAGAAGGGCACTGCTGTTTGCTGATAGAAGAATGAATAAAATATGTTGCAAATACAGATATAGATTCACAAACAAATGATCTCTTTTTATACAGGGTGTTCCGCCTAACTCAGCGACCTCAAATATCTCCGAAATGCATAAAATATAATTCCAATTGGACAGGAGTGTACCTATGTCAGGGGCTCACAAATGAGAAGGCATGCACAACCCACAAAGTTAAACAAATAACACTTCCAATACCAAGTTGCCTTTTTTTTTTTTAATGGAACATGCATGTTTATTCTAGCAAAATGATAACTAGAGCTACAATTAATGATAACACACTTGGTTCCCCTTTTCTAAACACATTTACTAGTGGCCTATAGCCCTCAGAAACGTCATTGTTGTGCATTACATCCGGCATGGAAAATACACCTACAAATCACCAGTAGAGTCTTTCCGATAGAACCCTGTCACTTCAGTAGATGTTCGAAGTGCCATCCGTTTGCGTCAATTCACTGTTGGAATCTGGTAACAGGAGAGAGTTGCACGGATTGCAGTGTTTCTGCAGTAATACGATGTTGCTTATCCTCTACTGTCGTTAGCGGTTCTTGATACAGTTCATCTTGTACTGTGTCCCAGAGAAAGAAGTCTAATGGCATCAAGTCTAGGGCCCAAGCTGGCCATCGCACAAGACCTCCCCGTCTTATCCACCTATTTGAAAATCATTGGTAACCGAATTTTAGGTCCTATTTTTTATCAGTGACCATTAAAACGGGCAGTGATATGCATCATTTCAGATTACACACTCTAGCCCTTCTCATAGAGGATGTGGGATTGAAAACACGTTTATCAGTGTGGCATGATGGATGTCCCGTACATTATGCACAAGTTTCCAGACATTGTGGATGCGAAGTTTTCGAGCTCGTGATTTAAGGGCATTTTTCATGCCGAAGGTAATGCACAACAATGAACTTTCTACGGGCTATAGATCACTAGTAAGTGTATTTAGAAAAAGGGAACCGAATGTGTTATCATTAATCGTAGCTCTAGTTGTCATTTTGCTAGAATAAATATACATGTTACATTTAAAAAAACGCAACTTGGTGTTGAAAGTGTTATTTGTTTACCCTTATGGATTGTGCGTACCTTCCAATTGTGTGGGCCCGTGACATAGATACATTTCTGGCCAATTGGAATTTGCATATTTTGTTTCATTTCGGAGATATTTGAGATCGCAGTTAGGTGGGACATCCTGTATATTAATATAAATATCAAGACAATAGGGATTTTAAGGAGGCTATAAATAATTTTGTATGAAGCACACATTGTCTAGCGTTTGAAGCACTCGGCTCGGTGTTTAATTTTCACTTCTTGTGCTTTAAACGTTATCTTAAGCCATTTTTATTTATCGTATGGGCGATGAAATTATATATTTAATTTGTGAGTAGAAAATATGTTTGCGGGACGAGCCTGAAAGCCAGGTGCAATAATTCTACAATAAGAATAAAATTCATTTTAAGATTATTGTTTTACACTATTATTAGACAACCCTGAATATTAAATTAAAATTTATACAGATGACATGTATGAAAATAGGTTCTTTATTTAAAACCTAACGGCGCATCATTTGGCCTGTGCCACAGCCGGCTTTGTTGCTCCTACATAAACTCCGCACGTAAAGCATGTAGGTATAAATACTCTTACCTTATAGAAGATGCTGGAATGTCGTCCATCCTCGTCTAAACAAGCATCATATCGAGGGAACACATTCCGATTCACACGATTAATTTGGGCCCCTGTAACGTTTCCAATTTAATTTCTAATATTTTGTTTTAGTTCTTCCAATGCATGAGGATTTGTCTCGTAAACTTTGTTTCAGGTTATCCCACAAGTAGAAATCATACATGTTAGATCGGAACAGCGAGAGGGTCATACAGCAGCACTTATCACTCTATCTTCAAACACATTCCTAATTCTATTAATGAACTCCTCTACCGTATGGGCAGTAGCAGAATTTTGTTAAAACCACCTATGCGATTTCTGTTCTTCTGTCAATTCTTGATGAAATGGGGTCAAATATCATTGCGGTAACTGTCTACATTTACAGTCTGCTGGTAAAATTTTGAAACAATTATGCATATAGCGCTACCAGCACGCCAAATTCCAACTTTGCTATCGTAATTCAATAATTCTTGAATGCAATGTGGATATATACCGCTAGCCCCGCGCACAACGGTAGCCGCTAGTGGAGGAATCCAATAAGGTCGCCTAAGAGGTGAAACGTTGTATGCTCCGTTAGGTTGTAAATGAACAACGCTGGTGTAATGCACAATGCTGATCTCTAGTTTATTTCTTTTTTACTGTTACATTTATTCCACTCCTTCAACTGCAATGGTCATTAATCTCGGCTAGAGAAAAATGGCTTCTCTGAGCAAGAAATCTAACCCGTGCTCTCCCGACTACGGAACCAGCTGATCCATTGTTGTTTGATCTATATGACACCAATGCTGACAACAGGATCACATACTATCATAACATTCTATAACATACAGAAGGCTGTGGCAAAAATAAACTGATAGAATAAATGTAACTGTCACACCTACTGCTTCTTCGACTTTTTACATAACAATTCCATGTTTTTCTCGCCGTTGCTTGCAAAGTGTCTTCTAATCCTGGCAAATCCACAGTAACATTAATCGATACCAAGTCCTCGACTGGCCTACGTTATGGAGGAGATTCGTCACGGAGACCCAAACTTGGTCTATTGTACCTGTGCCCCCAAGTGAGATATCCCCAGGGAGGTATGATGGGGCAAGAGGAGACAGGGGGCGGCCTACCCCAAGGAGCCACGACAGTGCAGAGGGCAGGGCCCCTGCAGTTTACCTGTTAGAAACTCCCTGACACGCCAGTGTAACTAGCATCCCACCCTACTGTGGTCAGGAAACGGCCTCATCAGACCGTGTTTGAGACAAGAGACCGTCCTACACGAGGAAGTTTCACCAAAAGCGTCAAACCACGCCGTGCCAACACACCCGCCGACACTTCTAAAAGAGACAACCAGAAGAGAGATGTGAAATGATCATGTACATTAGAGGGACAGGAGATTCGTGGGATGTAATTAACCTACCCAGCATTCGCCTGGCGATCCGGGAAAGCCCCCGAAAAAACGCATGGGTCAGGATGGTCGGCTATGGGAATCGAACCCAGACCTCTCGAACGCGAGCTACAGACGAAACTGCCTAAGCCATCTTCCCGCTCGGTAAAGTCTTCGCTTATTATTATTCATATAATTTTCATCGCAAGAAACAAAGAAACAAATGACATGTTACAAACGTTTCATTCTACTTAGAGGTGTGACATTCAATTTATATTATGAGTGGACACATATTAAAAGGTTTACATTTAGTTCAAGCAGTCTATAATAAGTATTAACAGTTTTTGCCGCTTTATATATAACACAAATGAAATAACTGTATTATAAAATCCTCTGTTTTCTTCTGGGTATGTTGAACTACCTTATATAACACCTTATATATTCCAGTCAGTAAATAATATAAGGGAAACAAATGCTTGGTGAATTGTATACGTTAGTCAGAATGTACCCATAGATGGTAGCACATTCAACAATAAAGATGTCATACTGCACGTGCATGACGACGGTACTAATAAATACGTCAGGTACGCGCCGTGAGAGTGTTGTATGTCGTTGTGCTTTTGTTTCTGCATCAACCGTATATTATTGTGGAGTACTGCACGTCTACCAGAAGTTTCCCTTACCATCTATATTTAGGATTTCTTATTTCTTTTGGTTTTAAATTTATGTTAAGTTTGAGTTATTACAATATATTTGTTTCTGTATTTATACATGAATTCATTTACATTTTTTCTTTGCTATTCTCTCTATTGTTTTTCTTTCTTTCTTTCGCAATTGATTGTATTTGTTGGATGCCCTTCTTTAATTATTCTATCTACATTTAATTTTGCATTACTGTGCACTTTATCACAATTTCTTAGGTCCTTTTTCGCTTCGATAATTCCTGATTTACTTTGGTTTAAATATACTTTTACACTTGCTTATTTACACATCTCATGCTAAAGCATTACTATTCTTGTGTTTCCAGTTTTAATTTAACTTTTCAAAAACATGGGACTCGTGTTTCATTGAAAGTATTTATTATGAGGCCGATTGTGGATGCAATTCTGAATTATGCTTTCATTTTAGTCAAATGAACCATTATTAGACTCATTTAAATTTGTTAATAGTTTAGTTATCCAGGACAGCAGTTATCTTGAACGACTTGATCTGACGGTTTCTAACAAACCCACAAGGTATAGGTTAGAAATATTTAAACAGACTATGTAATATTACATAAAATATTAGGTTATCTCATAAGTAGTGTCGGCTTTTGTTTTAATTTGGTGTTTCGGAAAATTTATTAGATTTTAAAAGATTTTTTTTTTTTATTTTAGTTTACGTCCTCCAACGTTAAGTCATATCGGATGATGAGTGGAATGGGTGGAATGATGCTCAAATGAGCCCAGGGTCCATAGAGCTTAGAGTTACCCGACATTCGTCTTTCAGGATAAGGGAAAACCCCGGTAAAACCTTATCCAAGTAACTCACCCTGACCGAGATTCGAACTCGGGACCTCTTGAACGTGAGGCAGACATGCTACCACCACGCTAACGAGGCGGGTATTTAAAGGATGCCGTGGCTAGTATGGTATACATTGCGAGCATGTATCAGTCTTCAGTTGTTAATAAATAATCGTAAAATGGAGATAACAAAGTTTGAACTTAGTATTTTAAAATAATACTGGAAACAACATTATAAAGCCGCTGCCAAAGTTCGAAGAATTTATGAAGTGGAAGGAGTGATGATGATGATGATGATGATGATGATGATGATGATGATGATGATGATGATGATGAGAAGGTGTCATTAGTGAGCGTGTGGCACAACAATGGTTCCAACGTTTCAACAATGGAGACGAAAACACTAACGATTTACCACGTTTTGGAAGTATGGAGTACTGAGGATACACGTCAAGTTTTGCGATAAAATCCGCAAAAAGGTACTCGTAGTCTTTCAAAAGAACTTGGTGCATCTAAAGATACAGTACATCGCCACATTAAGACACTAAAAATCATACAGAAGTGTAGATCTGTTCTTCATGAACTGGCACCTCAACAGACTGAACGTAGAGTGGATATCTGTTGTCAGATTATCCGTGATCCCGTGGATGATAGATTTGTCAGGAGAATTGTCTCTTGTGACGAAAAATGGGTATATTACCGAAACCCTGATGTCTCGAAACAGTGGCTTGATCCACGCCGATCTGCCAAAGTCATAGTTAAAAAGAAAACCAGTTTGATCCCAAAGTAATGTGTGTCTGGCGGAAATATGAATGTGGGACTTTGTTCGAAATGGACGGGCGATTGATGCGGATCTTTGTTCTCAACAACTGGAACGAGTTCATGAAATTTTGAGACAGAAATATCCAGCTTTAGTTAACCGAAATAATAGTTCTATTGCAACAGGACAATGCAATACCCCTACTGCACCAAAAACCATGGAAAATAAATCAGGAATTGGGAGGAATCGAAGTGCTACCACATCCAGCATACAGCCAGAACCATTCACAAAGTCATTATAGGAGGAAAACAAAAGACCGATACCGGATAACCCTCCCGTAATTCTCAAAGCTGGCTGCTTTAGAATCTGGCGTGCCCTTTGCAATATTTCTACTGCGGCATTTCGTCGGGTGCTCAATTATACAATTGCCATGCTTGTATAGACGCAGAGGGGTATTATTTGGAATATCTGTTTCAACTAAAGGATTACCTATTCATATGGTTTCGCATCTTTAGTATTCTGAAGGGGAGAAACATCTGGCCAGTTCCCGGTTACTGTAAGAATAGATTTGTATACCAGTACCATGGTGACGTTGGCCTGCCAGTCGCATCATATAAAAGAAACCTGTATTTATTATTCAATTCAGGGATTAGGCGTTTCTGCTTGTGGCGTCCTCACGTTCCAATACCTACTCCCATCTTTTATAGGGCGTCCTACATCTCTTCTTCCACGAGGGTTGTATCTTCCTATTAAAACTTGTGTTCTCTCTCCACTCATTCTGTTCATGTGTTCTTTCCAATTCTGTTTGTTCTCATGTATTTTATCTTGTAATTTGTGCATGTCTAATTCCTCTCGAGTTTGTTCATTTCTTCCCATGTTTCGTCTTTAATTCATCTTAACAATCTCATTTCTGCTGACTGTATTTTACTTTAGTCCTTTAGCCCCTTTCACTTCCGTATATGATCACTACCACTGCCATGATTTTATAAATTTTCAATTTCGTTTCTTTTCTTGAGAAACTTGTATTTATCTTGATTAATTTAATGTAGGTAGAAAGATAGTCTAATTGAATTATCTGTAGAATTTCTAATAACTTTAAGGGTCACAGAAGCCGTGTGATTTTAGCAAACTTAGATATTTTTTCCCATTCAGAGATTCGGGGAAATATAAATTATTAGGAGTATTATTATGATTTTAGGCAATGAACGGTGCGACGTAGGCACCTGCTGACTACTTACTCGGCAAAGCGTGTCCCAGTCACATGCAGAAACTACAGTTTAGCAGCATACGAAGCAAGCAATCAGAAAGTCTTGAGTAGCGTAGTTCACAGACCTCGAAAAACAAACCGCCAGGGCAAAGTTGGACGATTCGCAGTTGTAGATGAGTCGATTGGAGACCTGCTGCTTCACATAACGATCTTATCGCCTCAGCTCTGATTGAACCGAAAATAGTGAAATTTCATTGCATGGCAATTGCATGTCAGGATGCCGCAAGTACGGCGCCGTTACTGCTCAGGGCTGCCATAACTCCCAAATCGATATGCACGATATATCCACTTTGTACCATTCTGAGCTAAACTATTGAGGTTGTGAAGATAACAGGACCAGTTACACTGTTTATTTTCCTATAAAATACCACTTTCGAAGTAGCCACTACATAAGATGCACCAATTTTCTAGCGTTAATTATTTTGATTAGTTTTTCAGTAGGGCAGCCACTTGGAGCCAGTTACTTCAACTCTAAGAATGAATTCCGTTTCAACCATTCATGGTCATCTATTGCTGCAAAATTGTCGGAGATAATAAGACCTAATGTCACTTTTTGTTATATGTTCTAAGGTAGAAAATGCACTAAAATGAAAGAAACGCTCTTATAATTTATAAAATAAGATATTTTATTAAATTAAATTGAAGAACATAAAAATAAGCTTTAATGCAATGTTTAAATTTAGTTCACGATATAGTGTAAGCAATTTGAAAACTTAAGATATTTAAAAATTAAAAATAACGTAGCTTAATGGGAACAGCTAATGAGTAAGCAGCGTTGCTAACGTAAAGTTATGTATTAAAATTAGTTCTGAAATTTGTTCATTCATTTAAAATGTCCATTTTGACTTACTACTTTAGGGAATGAAATGCACATCAACTGGTTAGAGAAGCAATATAAATAAAACACACTTAAATATTTAATGAAGCATAAAAAGGGCAAGTTCCCAAATGTTTTTTCTGTAAATGTATATATCAACTTCTCAAGGTATAAAAGATATAGCAATTGGGAAATTTGTGATTCTGCACTGAAATTAGAAAATCTAAATTTAATGTGATATGTTTAATTATAACTTACAAGAACAACGCAGACGTTTGAATGGATTCCCTATCCGCTATTGCATGTCACATCAGGGCATTTCCAGAGGGCAAACGAAATTGGAGGCAGTGCAGTTTGGCTATGACTGTGGGTTCTTCTTTTGGTGTAATTTACATCCTCCAGCGTTAAGTCATATCGGACGAAGAATGAAACGGGTGAAATGATGCTCAAATGAGCCCGGGGTCCTTGGAGCTTAGAGATATCCGACATACGTCTTGAAGGATAAGGGAAAACCTCGGAAAAACCTTATTCAGGTAACTCACCCTGACTGAGATTCGAACTCGGGACCTCTTGAACGTGAGGCAGACGCGCTACGATCTACGCTACCGAGGTGGGCTGTGCGTTCTTAGGATAAGAGCTTCGGAATATGAAGTAATATTTTACTGTTGGAGTATGCACACTTCCATTCAAACAGATATTAAGAGACTGTTAAGTAACAAAATTATTAAAAACAGTGCGGATCTCTCCCATCCAGAGATTTTCGGGTGGGAATCGTTTCCTAGAATCATTTAAATGTTCCACAGAAATCAATAATATCGCTCAGAACGTGTGACAACTATAAAGGAAGAAACGAAATTAAAGAAATAAAGAAATAAAGAAGGAAGGGAAAAAAGAACAAAGGAAAGAAAGAATTCTAAAGAAAGAAAGGAAAATAAATCCACACGTTTCTTAAGGACAGACTATTGAGTTATCTATGTTAAACACTCCTACAAACCTCTTTTTTTTTCCTTCTTCTAAAATGGCGTTTACCAAGCAGGATAGCTCAGGTGGTTTCGCCTGTGGCCCTCATTTGGGAGGCCCGGGTTCGATTCCCGTAGTCGCCCTCACTGACCCATAGGGCTTTTCGGGGGGTTTCCCGGGTCGTTAGGCGAATGCTGGGTAGGTTAATTAAATCTCCCGAATTTACAGTCCACCTATCTCATCTCCGTTATAATTTTATATAATTTCTCATCTGGTGGTCTCTTTAAGGATAGGGAGTCTCAGTGTTGCATGGCAGGATGATAAGCTCTTGATAAAACTTCCTCCTCTGGTAGAACGGTCTTTGGGTGGGCTTGGTGGGTGGTTTTCGGACCTCGTTGGGTTGGTTACCGGTTGTACTGGCCTTCCGGGGAGTTCCCAACAGGTAAAAGATGCAATAGATCAATTAAACAAGTGTCGCATTTTAATTATTTGGCTTGCGATGTCATATATGAAATAGACCAAGACATAAATAATAAATGTACAAAGTATCTAGGAATATGTGGAATAATACGAAGAAAATTAAAAGGAAAAACAACTAAAGACACGCAACTAAAGTTTTATTCCGTCATGTCACTCCCTGTTTTAATGTATGGTAGTGAGAATTGGACTATAAAAATAAAGACTACAGTAAAATCAGGTAGCTGAAATGTGCTTCCTGAGATCAGTGAAGGGATGTACATTTTAGAAATGAGGATATTAGAAGAGAGTTAAAATTGAACTTGTGGTAGACAGAATATTACACGAAAAATGGATACAACATTTACAACGGATGCAAACCCCAAACAAATAATTAAATATAGACCAAGAGGATATAGATCTACAGGAAGACCTAGAAAGAGATGCAGGATGTGAGAACAGAACAGGCTTCTAATCCTTGATGTTAGAAGAAGATCAAGACTTGTCGCACTGCCGAATTTTGATTCTATTCTAACCTATCCTGAATTGACGTTTCCCAAAATAATAAATAAACAAATAAATAAACAAACAAATAAATGAATAAAAAATAAATAATTAAATATATAATTAAATAAATAGGTCAATAAATAAGTAAATAAACAAATAAATAAAGAAATAAATAAATAAGCAAATATGTAAATAAACAAACAAATACATAAACAAATAAGCAAATAAGTAAATAAGTAAATAAACAAATAATTAAATAAACAAATAAGTGAATAAATAAATAAATAATAATGCTTCCACATATCTCTTCTGTGCCACCACATTTGAAACTTTCTTACACAAATGGAGATTTGTGGGACATGTACTTCAAGACAATATTTATGTCTATATTTAAATAAAGCAGGCTTACTCTGAGCAGGTTATCTGCATATACTTAACATCGTGTATTATAATTTGTGATGCTGAAGAACCATGCACATCGAAAACAAAGGATGCATACCAACTGCTGTCTCGACTGACGAATACGTCAGATACAAAGCATGAGCAGTTAAAAAACTGGTTGCCAGGACATAATTTAAGTGACGTCTCAATCCCATGTTTTCTTGAAAGCGTTTTACTGCGTTTTTAAAAACATTCGTTTCGAGATATTGTTGTAGTGAAGTGCGTCAGCGTCCATATCAAGGAGACATCAGTTTCTGCTGAATATAAAAGGAAACAGTAAAGTGAAAATGCTAAGGTTTCAATAGTTAAAATTATAAACATTTCAATTTATACTTACTTTATATCCAATATTGTTAGAATAGCGGTAGCGTGAATTACTTCAAGAGATTTTAAATTAAAAACTATCAGGAAAAAATGCCTATACCATTTGTTGCACTCAGACAAGATAAATTAATACTGTCATACAGTAATGGTACTACATCAAAGCCCAAAACTGTGAAATCTTTATTCGAGTTTCGAGGAAAGAAAATACTTTTCGTACCGCACATGTGATTTGTATTACTTTAGTTTGTTACAGATACAGCATTTCATTTCTGAGAACATTATTATGATTAGAGCACTAAAGATTCCTAAAAATTATTTTGCTTCAAGAAATTATTTTTCATTTTTCCTGCTACTTTTAAATATTGTAAAGTTATCCAAAATTTTTAACAATGTATCATATCAATGGTATGATTCAGTTTTCTTAACAGAATATTTTCGAAAATTATGAGCAAGATTCTGATAGAAATTTAGTAGGTAATATAAAGAACTTTTGGCCTCCTTTACTAGGATTTCCGGATTATCCTGGTTGATCTGTTTCTTGATTTTTCAGTCTGACAATTTTTCCGTCTTCTTTGATTGAAACGTGCAAATAAAAATGTATACAGTGGTGACTTTAATACAACATGTATTGTCTGCCCACCACAACAAGGCAATTGGGGAATGAAGGGGAGAAGAGCTTGAAATGTTTATCTGCTGTGTTAATAGATCTGTTTACTACAATATGAGTGTATGTGAGCGTATATGAGTCACTAATGTTGCCAGATCTAATGCCTGATTCAGTACAGTCTGCTTTTTAAAAGAATATACGGAAGGTCATCTGTTTTTCCACGTGGGTGTTTGCAGAGTTGCCCAGCAGATCCCCTTTCTTTATCGTCTCAACACTCGAAACATAAACAAGGGCTCGAGTTATCTCACCTCAACAAAAATATGCACAGTTAATCTGTATTAGCCTACTTTAAAAACAGAAATAAGTTGTTCACACATTCACTGAGTTGTAGCGTCTTAACATGTGAGTTCTTTTAAATAATTTTTGCACTATGTAACATATATTCCATACTTAACCGTTATTATTGCTGTGCATCGTAAGTTGACATTTCCGCACGAGTGCCGAGTATTTCTCCATAGAAACACATATAGACGATGCACGTTCCAAAATCTAAACTTTATCTTTAGTTATATTTATCAATATTTCAGCTAATATCTTAACTACTAAAATTCAGATTGATATAAATACACATAGTGCAAAAACTAATGTGCAATACACATGTGGTAAGCACATAACGGAATCTCGAGAATTGAAAATACTCGGTGCAAGCGTCTCGTTTTTTCAAACCTTTTCTCGTTCCGTATACATTAGTATCGCAATATAATATTATTAACGACTTTGTTAATTGACATGGTCATATTAACTTCGCGGATATGCTCGCGGATTTTGATCCACAGTAATTCTTTAACGTGCAAGCATATCTACTGACATGGGACTGTCGCTTTTGGATAAAAGGAATAAGCTGTTCATTGATAAGGAGCAAACCCTCGTCTTCCTGTTGGAAGAATTCCCTAAGAGAACAGACACATTCTCTAGCTTGACTATGCAATGTAACACCCCGACCGTAAGCTGATTTTTGCCTTGGTCCGTGATTCCTCGATCTACCTCTAATCCTACCGCCACTACGACTTGCTTCCATAAAAACGTTTTTCAATTGTGTTTTAACAAAGTTGGCTAACAATATACTGCGCAACTGAATACTCAAGCAAACTCTCCCGCGTACAACTAGCGATAGCTGAGCTGAGGAGTATATGATTCACCAGTGTATCCAATCTGGCAACCTTTGTTAACGTTACCATAGCAACGACCTTCCCTTCTTAACCTTCGCGTCCCTTGCTTGATGACCTTCACGTATCTTCTTTTAAAAATCAGACTGTGATTGCAGTAATAGGTATTATGTATGGGTGCGTTACGTGACTCGCTGACACAACGTGGAGGTACAAAGTGGTTAAAGAAGAAGAAGAGTTATGTGACAACACTGTAAATATTACATAAACCTAGCATACGGAAAGCGAGCATAAACACAGCAAAAGTGATTACGTTGCATATTCCTCTACCTTGCCGTTTTGTGCTCGGCAGACAGTAGTGTAGGGATCTCTTCAAGTAAGTATAAATATCGTTAACACATTCAGAAGTACAGAACAACTCAACTAAACCGTATGGGATTATATTTCATTAATTCTCGCGGCAATTCTGATAGGGATCGTGGACGTTCTCTTCTACTTTTACATCCATCCAAAATTCACTTTTGTACATTGAAACTTAATGTTTTGCTATCGGATTAACACTGGTCTACATAATTAGTCCGCTTAATAGACTTCTCTTTAATACAAAATAGACACTTCATTAGAAGCCATAGTGACCCAGGAAAATTCGAAACTAGAACTCCTTCTTTTCATACACTATTTTCATCTTCTCTCGACTTCTCATTTCCTTCTTACATCCCAGAACGTTCTCCCAAATCTCTTACTTGATACCGCGCTAAAACCATTTATTTTTATAGTGCTATTATGTTTACCCATTTATTTCTAATAAATCATTTTCTCCATACATTTAATCCTTTACATATCATCAGAAAATGTAGGCCATGTTCTTTCGCCACATATTGGACATATTCCTTATAAAACATTGCCTCTGAGTTTACTAAGTTTTCACCAGCATATGGTTTTCCTTTCCTTTTTATTGCATATTTCTACATATTTTGTTTTTTCAATTTCTATTTTATCGTTTTTTAGAATGCCAATGACCTCCTTTGGGTACTCTTGTACTGCGCCCTTGCTTATCAATGTCTCATAACTTGCTGGAAGTTTTTCAGAATTCCTGTTATCATTCCATATTCTTAAGCGAGCTTTCACTAACGACTTCCCTGGACAATTCAATCAGCTTTTCAATATGTTGACTGCTGACAACTGGCTTTCCTGTAGCAATATTTCAATATTCTTTTCATCATAATTCCTCTCACGTTAACTTCCCATTGAATATTCTGGAGCCCCACCCACATTAACTTACAAAATATGCTTAAGAGCATAACTATTTTCTCCCGCCCTTCTTCAGCTCCCCATATTTCTCCTTTTCGGTTCCTCCACCATTCTAGTAAATAATTCATACAGAAATTATGGAACCGTTGAATAAGTTAATACTTATAATAAAACTAAATATGAATAATTTGTGCATTTATGTTAAATGTTAAGGATTTGCATGTTTGGAAATAGTTTATGAGTACAGTTTAGCTCGGGATAAGATGACATTAGTAATTAGCGACGGCTGGTTTCCGGGCAAATTCGTAGAATTGGTTATGTAGAATTACATTAGCGAGGGGTGAAAGTATCCAAAGTTGCCAAATTAGATATGACAGGCTAGCTTGCAATTCTTGGAATATGTGAGAGTATTCCTTAGAAGTTTATAGTTATTTTAAAATGGAAAGAAGCAAATATCAGTAATAAAGAAATGAAGTGGCGACGTCCTATTATAAGCTAGTAGTGGGGGTCTTAGAATCATTACCGAAAGGGGAGGTTATTTGCAGAATTTTGGTAGATGAGTAATACATTTTGCACATAATATTGAACACTGCTGATCGGATCGGTGGTTTAACAAGACGTAACCGAATTAAGCGTCATTCTTGCCTCAAGGATAGAACCGCGCGATCTCGCGTGGTGTAGCTTTAACTCCAATGCCGGCCCTCGTAGCCATGGTCGCTGAAGCGTATGTCTCTAGTGTTCCGCCGCGTAGAGGGTCGCGGGTTCGAGTCCCGCCTTGAGCATGGGTGGTTATGTGTATAGAGAATATTTGTGAAACTAGGAAAGCAGATAAGAAAATAAACGGAAATAATGAAAAATCTGTTAAATAAGAAATATGTTACTTTTATATTACTATTAAAAAACTCCGGACATTTATATAAATTAGTTTCCATTGGTCGGCACCTTCTCCGTATGACCACTATTTTAAGTCAAACCCCTAACGATTATCAATGTTTCAATTTAGTTGTTTTGAATTTATTAAGAAAAAGATTCATAGGAAATTATTAAAAGCTTTAGTAGAAACGAGATTAAGAAACAATTGAAGGTGTACTTGTGATTAAGCAGCTAGTAAAAGCAGGAAAATGAATGTCAATCTGTTTAACGACGAAACTAGTATCTAGTCTAAAATTATGAAGCAATGTTATTTGAGTATTAAATTGTTTGAAAGTGAATTAATGAAAATATTATGTAAATTGACTGATATGTTAATTAAAAGTGGGTCACTGAAGATGATATGAACCAATGAAAATCAATTTAGCAACATTCAACAATTTTAGTTCAGCTAAAGATACTATCATTCTGTGTAGGAACGTCGAGTAAGGAAGCAAAGCAAAGTGGCAACTGCGTAGGAGAGGGTTGTGAATTTTTTCACGCTTAGAAGACAGACGTGAGGGAACATAATTTCAAGTTTTATTGTAAAAAGTTATAAAAATGTCTCGTTTAATATTGTTAAGGAAACGGGCGCTTCTAAAGTTATTTATTAATTTATGCTACCACACGTTTTGTTAATTTTCATACAGAATTAAACATTGGAATATTTAAGAAGAAGTTGAACAATTCTTTCATTTCATTTGGTAAATTATTTCCATTAATTTCCGTCCGAGACTACACACGAGTTAAGGGGTTTTGCATGCTTCGAGTGTAGCAGCTTTCGGTAACATCTAGAGGAATTGCTCAACCTGAGACACCGGATCCAAGCAAAAGCTCAGATTGAGACGAGTTCGTCTGAACATCGGCTCCATCCACAAAGACAGGACGCAGCAACCTCATCTGCTGGACACAGCAGCATCCAGACGTCGAGATCCTTTCGTATCCGTTAACATGAATACTGTTTATTAAACGTTTCAAAGTCTGAAACGGTGTCATCCTTTTTTGGATAAGCCCCCATGCACACCCAAGATAGATTACGGTGCTGAACATGTTTAAAGCTAAAATTTTACTAAGGGTGTGTAACCTAATAAAACTAATGGCGTTCATTTGTGTTTCAGTTTTAGTTGCGTCACGTTGGAATACCAGTTTATGGCGTTTATTTGCCGCGCGATGGGGTGACAATTTGATAGCACTTGGTGTGTGTGTGTGTGTGTGTGTGTGTGTGTGTGTGTGTGTGTGTGTGTGACAGAGAGAGAGAGAGAGAGAGAGAGAGAGAGAGAGAGAGAGAGAGAGAGAGAGAGAGAGAGAGAGAGAGAGAGAGAGAGAGAGAGAGAGAGAGAGAGAGAGAGAGAGAGAGAGAGAGCTTTTTAATTATTTCCTCGTTCTATCTGTAATCGGCGAGCAACTGACATTATTTGTACCCTAGTCGTGGTGTCGGATCGATGGTTTTCGTATGGTTAATTAAAACAAAAGTGCCTTCTAAACACTGATCATATTCTGTAATTTAAAATACTTAAAATTCATCTAATAAACTTTTCAACAACATATTATGCACACTAGTCTCACTCTCCTGATAATCTATCCATCGCATCTTTCACGGTCGCCCCATTGTGTTAATATCCCTAGGAACTCTTACTCTTTTGTTTTTTATAGTTTTATAAATAATATAAACCTTCCACAATTCTAACAAAGTAATAGATATTATTAACACTCAAATCTTCTATAAATGTCAATGGGGAATTTCTGGTAGAGCTAATTTAGAATAACTGTCTCCAAACTGAACATATTTGTGGCGGTATACTACTTTTGTTCTTCTGTTCATCTTATATTCATCAAAAAAGGTAAAACTAGGATGAGGATGACGATAGAAATAAGGCACAGGGGAGAGAAAACAGAAAGGAGGCAACACAACAACGGGAAGTGAAGGACAAGTGTTAGGCGACAGCACCAGATACGACCCCAGTACCTCTCTGTACCGTAGCAGTCGTCAGTTTTATTGCTTCACTTTCTGTACAACAGCTATGGTGTTTTGTTTTATGAATATGGCGTCGCGCGATGGCGTGCACAAGGAGAATTCCAACGATGATAATTATTGTCTCGCCGAAGGAAATTCCTTTCTGTTATAGCTTTAAGTTCAGTACTGGATTAAACTATCTCAGAATTACAGTAGCTTTTGTTCTTTTATACCTCGGTCTTCAATTACCGCCATTGTCTGCTATTTCTCTGAATTTCTTGTTTCTAAATTTGGTATCTCACACTCCTACCATCTTAGCTTAGGCGTCAGTCTGGAGCCTCTGCAACAGTAAGGATTCGTGCAGGATCTTAGTTATGCTGTTTTATCAAGAGGATTCCAGTGCAGATTTTGACTGCTTAGCATTCTTCGAACTAAACACTTTGTGCCCATAGCGCTGGTGGCACAATTGGAGATTTTAAGGATTCAATTACTTCGCTCCCCGGTAGTTTTGCTCACGTACCTAATGAAGACATCAGTGTCTTCAATTCAATCTAATAGTATTTGGTATAGTATATAGTACATTGGAATAACATGCGTGATAAACGTGTTTAAGATGTATAATGGTCATGGTGTATAATGTAGAAGAGCGTGCGCTTAAGTTGGACTAAGTTTTGCTGGTATGAAGTGCATTTGAGGTCAGCTTAATTTATGCAGAAATTCTATCGGGTCAGAGTTTCTAACAAACACACAATATCTTATTTGTAAATAAAATTTAAACAGACTGACTGTGTTCGCTGAAAAAAAAAATATTGGTAAGCAACAGTTCAAGCTAAGGAAAAACTACACGAGATTGGGATAATCTTGGAAAGATGTTGCCCGCCTCGGTAGTGTAGATGGTAGCATGTCTGCCTCACGTTCAAGAGGTCCCGAGTTCGAATCTCGGTTAGGGCGAGTTATCTGGATAAGATTTTTCAATGGTTTTCCATTATCCGAAAGACGAATTTTGGGTAGCTCTAAGCTCCATGGACCCCGGACTCATTTGAGCCTCATTTCACCCATTTCATTCACCGTCCGATATGACTCTACGTTGGAGAACGTAAATTAAAAAAAAATATTGGAAAGAAGTCGAAGGAAATTACTGTCTCGTATTAGACTGCGTTTAGATGACTAAATTTAAATTAATTTTATTATACTTGGGAAAGCTTAAAGACAAAATTTATGCCAGATATCTCCATGTACTCGACAGATTTGTCCATCGCCCTCTCCAATGCTCTTCATATGGTCTAGGAATTTCGAGGAATTTTCATTCCACAAGCGATGATTGGACACATTCTGAGGTGAAGACACCTAGAGAGCGGAGTGAATTACATCCATTAGCAAGTTAAAGATGTAAAGTAACCGTTTTATTTCTCCTTATAGTGCAAGTTAGTTTCAATTGCTATTTATGAGTTTATATATTTAATGGAAGACTCAAGTTTATTTTGCACCAGTTGTATTTACGTATGTTTACTCTGCGTAGCTTTAAAATAATATAAGTAATAAATATGTTTACGTTCGAATACTTATGTCGGCCTCCGTTTGTGTGATCTAAGCACAATTACACGTTACAAGGACTTCTAATAGTGTACCGAAAGTAGTTTAGCCGTACTTCTATAAAGTCCTAGAAGCGAGTCCCATCCAGCTCATTAGGAGGGGTATGACGTTGGTGCGCTACTCTAAGGGGGCTGCGGAAGCTCTGTGATGTCATGCAAATCATCATCTGCTTCGCTCGTGTAAGAAACAATAACAATCTCACGTGGTAATTTTTGTTTATACCAGCATAAACGTCACCAGCTTATCCCAGTTCCCCTTTTTCTGACTTCCATCAGGCAACCACACAGAGCTTGGTCCCGTACAGTACTTTACTCGCCTGTAACTAACACACTGACTTTCACGCATACAGGTTTGCGCATGTGACGGCTGAGAGCTCGCCTACTGGAATCGCCCCCTTTGCCAGGGAAGTAAGGTTACTCTACCCCACTTTTCAAGGAACTAAGAAGAATGGACGTTTAGCTTTTGTGAGTTTGACTTGTTTGAACAGTACGTCATTTCGGTTGGCGATTCAATGAATTGATGAAATTATATCAGACCGGGATCTATTAAGTTTAGAGTTAACTGACTTTCGTTTTTAAACGACAAGGTAGGTGTCGGTGGTTCATCACCTTATTCAGTTATTCACGCGTGCGAGGTCCGAATTCATTACTTCTTAAGTATGCTACCCCAAACAACGGAGGTGGGCGAAATAGAACACTTTTATTAGAAGGAATTTGTTTCAGCCAAACCGGATTAATTAGAAACCAATAGTCATCATCTACGAATCCGTTGAATAAATTTGCAATAAGAACAGAAATATGCGCATTAGCAAACTTTAGATAATTTATTTTCATAAGGAATTCGGTCACTTATCTATTTAGGGTACATCCCCTGGCTAACGAAACCACAAGTCGGAAAAAGACCGGACATCAAACCTATAGGAACGTGCAGAAGTCCATAACATTTTTACATATAGCCACTCTGCGCATCACCGAAGCTCCTCATCATACAGAAAGAAGGCGACGAAACGAAGGAAGGAGTTTTACTCAGCGCAAGCTTACACACCATCTGCTCGCATCTGCGCAAACCTCAAAGATGACAAGGAACAAAATGAAGAAGAGAAAGAAAGGAATTCGTGGATTAGAGAAGCCGTTCTAGCATTCGCTTAGCGACGGGGTGAAACTAGTCGAGCCCACAACCTCCCGAATTTTAGTCGCATACGTTAGCGCTGCGCCACCCCGCCCGGTTTAAATGAGGTAGTTACACATCGTTTATTCCTCCGTGCATGCTGGGAACAGGATTATACCTTCTCCAACCATTAATTTTTTTGCGTTAGCACAGCATTCAGCGAGGTAACATGATTCAATAAGTCCAATGAACCAGAGCAGGAGGCGTTAGAAAAACGGACATATAATCGTCAAACATTGTTTTCTTTTTTCAATGAATTACCTGCCTCGTGTTTTCCAGAGCGTGTTTTGCATCACTAAACCTGATCAGATAGCATCAGACAATATTCGCTATGAGCTCTTCACGGGACTCTCGTATATTTTCCCCAAGCGGGATGCAATTTTATCTGCGTTCGATCGTGTGTCACACGGAAGAATTCGGTGTCAAGGTCTTTGCACGGTGAGCGAAAAAATGTTGACAGCTGAAGGTCGTGATGCTTGGGTTGGCGGTGAAAAATCTATTCTTAAGTGCATTGGACAAATATAAACTCTTTCTCTCCCTGAAGACCTTTACCATGTTGGTCCCAATTTGTCATTTCAAATGTGAAGAGACAATATGTCTTCAGTATTTCCAATATATGAATAACTCCATACCCGTTGGTTCTTAGACATGCATTTAATTTGTGCATTTACTTACAAGGATGTATCAATGGGTCGTCTGGGACTGCAGACATACCTAATATGACTGCAAACAGCTCTCCATTTATTTTTTTTGTTCTGATGGAATAAACATCAGACAAGGAAATACAGGGATAGTTCATTTATAGTTTTAAAGCAAAATCACTGTAGTATGTATAATTAATAATGGTGCCCTCTTTATATGAGTTCTCAAATATAAAAGATCATGGCTTTATTGTTTGGAATTCCCATATTTTTCTAAAATTTGATACTTCAAATGATTACAGCTCCGAAAACTGTTATTAAAATTATATTAATTTCACTGTTTCAATCTATTGAAAACCTTTTTCATTCACTGGCAGGTAAAATGTGCGTTAGAATACACCAGTGAAATTTGTTGAAATTCTCATGAGATGGACATTTGAATTGAAGTCCAGGATTATAATTTCAACATTTATTTTCAGTTTTTTAGGTCAGAATGCTTATCATTGGATAACAATCAGGAATAGAGAAAATTTTTGTTACATTTTGAATTGCAGAATTTTAATTACACGTTACAGTTTTCATGACATTTTCCTGAATATGTTCGTATACATATTGAAATATCAAACAATTAAATCTTGGATTTCAAATTGTAGATTTCTACAAAAATATGTAATCCTTTTTAATTTCTTTTCCTTTGAGCTAAGAATAACACAAGATACATAATGAATTTATCTGTCATCCATGTCATGGGTACCTCAAAAACCATTGTTAAAATATTATAGTCTATAATATTTGACATAGATCAATAGAATTTATTTTTAAACTGAATAAGTCAACTACGGCATCGAAACAAAATTTAAGAATCACCAATGTTAAGGCGGAAGCGTAAGATTAATTTCCAGTTAAACTGATGAAAATTTAAGAATGTTGTATCTTAAGTGTGCATTCCGTAAATATTAGGTGGTCTCATAAGTAAAGTCGCTGTTTTGAGTTTGGTGTTTTGGAAAATTTATTTGTTTTCTTTGGTTTGACAATGCCATTTACAAGGTGCCACCGCTAGTGTTGCATACATTGCGAGCATATATCAGTCTTCAGTTGTTAATAAACAATCACAAAATGGAGATAACAAAGTTTGAAATTAAGTCCTAAAACATTACTGGAAACAAGATTATGAAGCCGCTGCCGCAGCTCGAAAAAATACGTGAAATAGAAGGAGAAGGTGTTAATGAGCGTGTGTGGCAGATTGGTGGTTTCAACGTTTCGCAATGAAGACGAAAGCATTACAAATTTACCACGTTCTGGAAGACCTAAATTATGGAATATTTAGGATACATGCCAAATTTTGCGAGAAAATCCGTAAAAAGTATCCGTAGGCTTTCAGAAGACCTTGGTGCATCTAAAGATACCATACATCGCCACATTAAGACAGTTGAAAAATCATACAGAAGCTGTAGATGTGTACCTCATGAACTGACACCTCAACAGGTTGAACGTAAAGTGGACATCTTTCATCAGCTTATCCGTAATCCCATGGATGATAGATTTGTCAGGAGATAAAATGGTCGGACTGTACATGAACAGATTAACAGTTCCAGCTTCCTGTCATACTTCATACACGGCTCGCCTTCTTCTGGTGGTCTGGCAGTAGATTAGAGCACGCAGCACATCCGATGCGACCGCTTTATAGGCACGTATGTAAGTCCTTGCTGCCTCCGTAATAAGGCATTGATGTACAAAAAAATACGCGGAGTAGATTTCTGTTACCCGAACGCCATACAAATAAGATAACTATTTAAAGAATACTGGACTTATTCTGAATAGCGCAACTACTGGCAGTGTAGCAGATACTCGTATATGACTGAATGATCTTGCTCAACAGTAGCATTGCACATGCGTTCAGGGAAGCTAAATTATTTCAAGGGTTATAATAGCTATAATACTATGAGAAGTTGTCTATCGATTAAGTTTTCTGAGTACAGTTGTCAGTGAATATACAGCAGGGCATCATGGCTTATTGAAACAGCTTACAGTTTGTTAAAGAAATTAAAACCGAATGAGTCTGTTAAACAAACACTATAGCTTGCCGTTCTATCCGAGAAAAATTGAACGATTGGAGACATTTCAAAGCATGTAAATGAAAATTCCTGTTTCACATTGCATTTTTTATGACAAAATACTTGAATGATAAGTGTACTCTCCAAGTCTTAAGTGCATGGATTACCTGTGGGAATTCGTTAAAAATGAAACTTATGAAACAATCCCATTACGATGTATTCATGCAATCTTCTGTGGAAGTTCTGTGAGAAAGTGGCTGCCTCAACAAATCAGGACCAATAACGCTAATTTACTTCTTTGTGTTTTCGTTCAAATGGACGATGATGCGGTTTGTTGCAGTACTCTCTACTTGAGAAACAAATCTCATAGGAAGTCATCGCTGCAGTCAGATCAGGCGATTCTGGCGGCTAGGCTCTGTCTGCTAATTGTAAAATTGTGTTCCTTGGGATATCCTTCGCGGACAATCACGAGCGAGTGAGCTGTGATGCCATCTTGCTGAGACCATAATTCACCATCAAAACTAATTTCGATAGGAATTTCCAACGCAGGTACCATTTTTGGTACCATTCCGTGTTCACAGTCACAGTGATCTGACATACTCAGTTGGCTCAGAATATCTGGTTTAGCATTCAACATTTCACAAAAATGTTCACAAAACATTCAGGAAAGTTATAAGTTGATTTAACACGGCACACAAATGAAATTTGTAGGTATGAAATTTGAGGTTACAGTGTAGGATGTGGTGAAAGCGTAGATTTAGAGCCACTGACTGACACGTTGAAGAACATGCTGAACTCAGCTACACATCTAGTCCAACTCTCCAAATTTTCTCAGGCGTGTGATCCGTTTTTGTACTAGTACCAAACTTACGACAAGTAGAATTGTTACACTTTCTCACCTACTTCAGGTTACAGGTTTGGGATAAAATTATTTAATTGCATTCGATATTAAGTTTACCACTAAATCTCCTCTTCATACGAGTTATCTATTTCAAACCAAAATACGCACTTATTCCCAGTGTTCCCAATGCACATATCCAAATTTTCTTTCACAACATTGAGAAAAACAGTTCTATGGTTATATTTAAGAAGATCATGAAAAAGTGGGAGGATTTATATTGAAAACATTGGATAAGAATGAGTGAGTGAGTGTGTAGTGTTTTAGGGCCCGTCGACAACAAGGTCATTTGGGCCCGTTGGATAAGAATGTCTTGTTAGTTTTCAGGTATATCGAGAAAAAGCAAACGATTTGGGTGAACTTTTCAGCATAGACGTACTTTACTAAGAGGCACAATCCGAAACAAGTAGTTTTGACTAATACATTTCTGAAAATGCCAGCTTCCTCTCCATAAATGGAGAGGAAGTTTTCCAAACGGCTTTCTGTCTTATCTTTCAATAAAGTGAATGCACACCTTCCGTGGCATTCCGTGTCTAGAGGATATGAAAACTAAATCGACCTTGTCCGTAGATACAGAGTGTCGTGGTCACCATTTTAACCTATTATAGACTTCGAGGATTTCTATGACTGTATTAACCCAATATGACGAAAGATTGACGAAATGACACAATGCAAATAACAATTCTCTTGTGGCAGAGCTATTAATTACTTGGCGTTGGGGAATATGCGAGAAACAGAAAACCCTTGGAGTTATGCTTTTAGCAGAACCAATATCCATATTGTGAATAAAGGAACATTCTACCAACTACTCACCGAGTGGGCTAGTTCAGGCGGTTTCGTCTGTGGCGCGCATTCGTAAGGCCCGGGTTCGATTCCCGTGGCCGACCTACCTGATCCATGGATTTTTTCGTTTTTTTTTCGCCTCGCTAGGTGAATGCTGGGTAGGTTAATTACATTCCCCAAATTTCCTGTCCCTCCATTTCATCTTCATTGTCATTTCAAATCATCTCTCATCTGGTGGTCTCTTTCAGGGTAGAAATAGTCGGCGGGTGTCTCGGCGGTGCATGGCGGGGTGATATGTTCTGAGGTTCAGATACGCAACTCCATAGAATAACCAGCTGCGTAATGGTACGTGACATCTGGAAATGGACCAAGAAGAAGATGGGACATATGATTGGGATAACGTCTGAAAATTCTTTAACCTCAGTTTTGTTGGCTTGGAACTTCCAGAAGGGAGCAACAGAGCACCCACAGATATGGTTGACTTTTGGCTTAAATCACGGCTAAGGGCTGGAAGATACAGGATGAGACGATATCCTAACATATGGAACCTCCTGATTAAGCATTTGGAATTTAATTTATGATACTTAAAAAGAAAAAAAAATCAGAGCCCATCCTTCTTCCTTATCTCACTTAGCACATAAATAGACTTATTTGCTTTCTCCTTGTCCTTATAAAAATATGCGAGACTTTCTTTTTCTCATTGGACCACATATATTCCAATATTTTAATTCAACGAGTGAAGTGCTTGCTTTAGCCATTTTGATAAAAGAAGTAGATTTTCTTGTTTTTGGTGCCGAAAAGTTCCAAATTATACATGTGTTACATTTTAATCTTCTGGAAGCAGTATATATTTGAATGCCATTTAAATGTCTCTGCCCTGTTAAATTATATGCCATTTTCTGTTGTTATTTTCTTTGTTATTATCGTCTCATATTCAAAACCTATTTTCTCCCACAAAAGTACAACTAGAGTTATGAAGTATTTCTGTAATGTACTTTTGAATGTGGATACATTAATACATATTAAATACGTTAATATTTAAATAATATTAATAAAAACATATTAAATACATATTAAATACATTATATATTAATACATTTTAATTAATACACTAATACATCATATTAAACTTTTGATATCAGATATAATTTAAAAATAATTGCATAATATCGTGTTATTTTATGTTATTTTCACATTTTGTGCTATGAAATATTATTTAAAGAAAAGCTACTTACTGTACTAAAATTTCCATCGTACGATTTATTACTAAAGTATTTAAAAATGAAATTGTAAACAACTGAAATTTGTAGCGCAATATCTCTCAGAAGAGATATATTTGATTACAGCTAATAAAATTGATATAAATTAATATCTCAAGAATGTAATTAGAAATTGAATCGAAATGTACAGATACTTCCTTAGTAATGCCAGTTCAAATATATATCTGTGGCTTTAGAAATTCACTCCGTCTTAATGCTGGAACCATAGTTTAAATGTTAAACGTTTGTGTTGCGTTTACTAACTAAATTGTATTTTAATTAAAAATATATTGCTTGAAAAAGAAATAGATCATTTTCTCTTAATTGGCCAACATCTTTATTTTCATGTTTATTCTTATGATTGTGCTTGAAACTCTGAAGTGAACGTGCCAATAAGCAGTGAGGAAAACGTAACAGAGGAATGTTCAAACTACAAGAAAAAAAAAAAAAGTAAACCAGTTCCTCCTCCAGTAGTTCGGTTGTCGGTCTCCGCGCCTCTGCTGGGGCCATTTCGAGGCCGCCAGACAGGGACCTTTAGGGCTCGGCTGCTGGGCGCGTTGCCATCCCGCAGTAGGAAAGCGTGTCAGTTTCCCTGGCCTGTCGGGGGAAGTCCCTAAGTAAACTCTAGGGACCATGCCCTTTGCACTGCCGTGGCTCCTTGGGTCCGCCGCCCTCTGTCTCCTCTCGCCTCATCCTTCCTCCCGGGGGCACAGTGGACCGAGCATGGTGGCTACGTAGCGCATCCCCTCCGTAATGAAATCCTAACCGTAATCAACTGCTCTCGTAGCTCAGATAGGTGAGCTACAAACGTAAGCTGTGACTAGTGAGACGATGCTTCATGGTTCGAACCCTAACATGTGGACATAACTGTTGTCAAAATTCTTTACTTTGTTGGATGCTGTAACGAACTAATTTACAACTGTGCTCTTGTGGATAAGCTCTCTCCACATGGCACTTCAGAGTATCAAAGAAAAAGGAAAACACATAGAATTATGATTCTATTAGAACAAACATCCACATTTGTATATAAGCGCGCTCTGACAACGGCTCTCGTACCTCAGTCTAATGCTCGCTGTATCGACTGGACCGAGAGTTCCCGGTTCGATACTCCATCTGCAGCAAAACCTTTTGTTTGTTAAACGCAGTAACGAGCCAATTTACAGATGTTCTCTTACGTCTAAGTTATTATGACGTGAGATTAGAAAATACGTAGAATGACGATTTTTGTAGAACCACCATCTATGTTGTGTACAACTTTTGTACAATCTTTTGTCGTAGCTCAGTGATAAAATGCACACTGTGTGAAGAGGGCAGAGGATTTACTCTTTGAACCTGGCAGAGGATTTACTCTTTGAACCTTGCAGAAGATCTTGCTTTTTATTCCAAAGACTTCATAATACGTGATAACGAATCAAACTACAGTTTTTCTCTTGCGGCTAAGTAATTAATATATAAGTTTAAAGAGAATGTCAGCAGGTTAAATAATAACTTTAATGAACCAACCCCTAAATCTTTTTCCTGTGCTTGCATATTTTCTAATGTCATGTAGTAATAACTTAGTCGTAAGGGAACATCTGCAAATTGTTTCGTTACTGCATCTAACAAATTAAAAATGTTCGGAACAAAATTTTGATTGCAGACTGGGGTTCGAATAGTAGACCTTCTGTCCTATTGATACTGCGTGCATTTTACGACTGAACTACGAGTGCCGTTGTCACAGCGTTGTCAATGTAGTTATTGGTTCTATTAGAATCATGATTCCAGGTGTTTTCCATTATCTTTGATATTGTACAGTGCCTTGTACAGGCGGGTTAGCCGCAAGAGAACACTTGTAAATTAGGTCATTAAAGCGCCTAACAAAGTAAAAGTTTTGGAGTTGAAAAGATTGCCAGCATGTTAAGGTTGAAACCGTGGAGCCTCGTCAGGCTTTCTCACAGGTTGCGATTTTGCCCCTTAACTGCGAGTACAGAGGTAGAACATGCCTTTATAACAACACTATAGTAAGGCATGACGTGACAGCCCTTAGAGCGCCAAGGCCTACCAACCCGACTGCCGGCCTCACCCCCACTTACGCACGGCAGAGGTGGACGATCATCCAACCGATACGGGGAGGAGATGTGGTCAGCATCTCGGCATCCCCCTGCCGGAATGTTGGTTTTCGTGACCAGGGCCGCTTACCTAGCGATGCTGAGTGGGCACCGGTCCTATACCCGGGACCTAAAATCCCCACCACATGGGTGGGATTGAACTCGGGCCGCTTTCCGTGGCCAGAGACCCAGGTATGCTGCCTTAGCTCGCTACGCCACGGCGCAGAACTTTATAGCAACATATTGGTTCTTTTAAAATCATAACTCGAAGGATTTTACGTTTTCTGGCATATTCCCCAACGCCATGTAGTTAATAGCTCAGATCCAAGAGAATTGCTTCTTGCTTTGCGATATTTAGTCAAACTTTTTTCATATGGGGTTAATGTAATCTTAAAAATCCTGAAAGTGACTAACAGGTTAAAATGGCGACCACGACGCTATACATCTAGGAACATGGCCGATTTAATTTTCTAGTCATGGAACACCTGATACTGTGTAAGGTACATTTGCTTTCTTGAAAGGCAGTCCATCATTCCAGTATAAGTTGCCTTTAACTTAAGTAATCTGGAAAACTAATATATGTTTATTACTTCAAATAAAAGAATAGATATGAGATGATTATTATTGAGTAAATAACTTAAACGTGAAATATTTTGTTCGCTTTTAAATGTACAATCACAGAACGATAGAGTTAAGGTCCTATTTTTATAACAGAATCTGTTTTAAAACTTAGCTGGGAACAAACTATTGTGTGACCTCCCGATGGGGAGTCGTTCGGATTGGGTTGGACTTGAAGGGGCAGTGTGTTCCCAACACACACGGGGAATTGGATACCTCCGGCCAGGTTACGGCCGCCCGGAGGGTGTAGAGGGTTGCCTCATAAGTCCCGGGTACTAGCCTGCAGAGCTAGTAGGTGTGCTAGATCACCAGGTGGCTCCACCGAGGTTTTTCGGTAGTCTTTCCTGCGGGGTTGACGCGCGTAAGTAGCGTATCCACTTCCATCCGTCTTGACGTTGTTGTCAACGTGGGGAGGGGATCAGGTATTGCCTTATGGAAAGACCCCCGGAGTTATCCATCGCTCCCGGGTTGAAGTAGGCAAGGGTCCTTGGACTTAAGGGTCTTTGGACTAATTGAGTAGATCATCTGCACTGAACTTCAACTATTGTGTGAACATTTTTTAGAAAGAGAAAATATTGTTTCTTATTTGAAACGAATTGAAATATTAATTTGCTAAAAATAATAAAGCGAATAAGTGATATTATTTTAAACCAGTAAGGGATAAAAGTGATTACCGTATAGCAGTTCAAATTAAATACTATGGTATAGGTATGTTATCATTAATAACTCAGCCCGCCTCGGTAGCGTAGACGGTAGCATGTCTGCCTCACGTTCAAGAGGTCTCGAGTTGGAATCTCGGTCAGGGTAAGTTAACTGGATAAGATTTTTCCGGGGTTTTCCCTGGTCCTTCAAGACGAATGTCGGGTAGGTCTAAGCTCCATGGACCCTGGACTCATTTGAGCATCATTTCACTCAATTCATTCACCGTCCGATATGACTTAACGTTGGAGGATGTAAATTTCAACAACAACAAAAATTAATAACTCATTTAATGTAACAGTATTCCAGATTGTATGCAGTAAAGGATTAAATATGAAATATTTGCGAAACATGGGTGAATAAACGCTTGGCATGTTAGAGATACAATTAACTTAAAAGTAGTGAACTGTGATGTATATACTGTCAAATTCTATAAACGCTGGCTTGTTATTCTATATAGAAAGCAGTATATTACATTACGCATTTTAACATTACTCTGGCTCTGTCTTTAGGTGGCCAATAACACACAGTATTTTAAAGTTGTTCTTCTCCAAAAGATTGGTTGTATGTAACAGTAATGAAGTCAGTTGTTTCATTTGATACGACTAGCACGAAACGCCCTATAACAAAAACCGAAACTATTTTTCACTCATTTCGTCACAGCTTTTTTTGCACACCGTATCCTTCACTCTTCTTAATGAAACGTTACATGAAGGCGCAAAAGAAAATTTTCACTGCGCTAATCTATTATGAAGGTAAAAGTATGAATATTCATGCAAACAAATGCGGGTTATTGCAATGCCGGCTTCTGAGAAATAGAGAAAGAGAATAGAAGCCCCTCCTCCTTTGATATCTAGGTGAAGGTTATGCTAATATTTTTCTTCGTACGTGCTTTCACTGGAAATATAAGTAGAGAATGAAAGGAGAACAAAAGAACGAAAACGTTTATTACGATGAATCTATTCTTGTAAACCATTGTCTCGTGTACTTATTTTAAGGCACTCTGAGTTCATGGGACGTCTTAGTTATAAAATACAATGTACTCGTATATGACATCAACAAATGTGGCATCTATTGATTTCTCATGCATGTTTTATGCTGTCACGCATGACTCCTAATTTTTTACAACTCCTAATTTATTTAAGGAAACGCTAATGTCCTTACTGACAATAATAAATGATTAGAACATTTTATTGTGAGCTGTTTGGACTAAAAGGCTGATTCTTTTTCTCTAACAGCTTGCTTATTTTACCTACCGATTATATTTCAAGATACATTCTTTGTATTATTATTATTATTATTATTATTATTATTATTATTATTATTATTATTATTATTATTATTATTATTATTATTATTATTATTATTATTATTATTATTATTATTATTATTATTATTATTATTATTATTATTATTATTATTATTATTATTATTATTATTATTATTATTATTATTATTATTATTATTATTATTATTATTATTATTATTATTATTATTATTATTATTATTATTATTATTATTATTATTATTATTATTATTATTATTATTATTATTATTATTATTATTATTATTATTATTATTATTATTATTATTATTATTATTATTATTATTATTATTATTATTATTATTATTATTATTATTATTATTATTATTATTATTATTATTATTATTATTATTATTATTATTATTATTATTATTATTATTATTATTATTATTATTATTATTATTATTATTATTATTATTATTATTATTATTATTATTATCATCATCATCATCATCATCATTATCATCATCAATGTACCGCAGAGTTATTCTGAAAATGTTTCACTACACTTTCCACGTGAAGATTTTTGATCAGTTAAACCTTTTAAATTACTTTAATAAATATAATTTGCCTTAAAATGCCTTAGATATAATGATTTAGGACAATGAAACTTTTGTGTGGAAAAAAATATCAAGTTTAGGTTGTAAATACAGGAATACTCATTTTAATAGCCTTATATTTTAAAGATACTTAAAATTAAGGTAAAACCTAATTATATGATTTTAAACCGAAAATTGTTATACATTTAATCTGTTTGTAGAAAAAAGTATCACATATAATTTCCAGTGTTCATTACTCAGCGCATAAATTCTGTGGCAGTTAATACATGTTAACAGAGTCCCACATCAAGCGTTTATTCCATTTATCCAGTGATTCCCAAAATAGTGGTTTGAGAGATTCACTCGCAGCCAGAGGCATCTTCCTCATAGGAATATAATGTAAACTGAAGTAATAAATACAGTAAGAATTAAAATATCAGCATTAAAAGCACTGACAAAGTTTCTCTCATATCGCCAACTATATACGATTTTCTGTAAATTACATCAGTAATTCATATCAATTAATACAAATTGAAAAGACTCATTCGGCTTAATGCGGAACTTGTCTGGGCGACGAGATTAGAAAACGCTGGGTTTGTATGTAGCAGTACATATGTTCACAACTGAATTCATAAGAAGGAATGAACAGTTGAAGAGGTTACTAGATTTTAGTTTGCATTTGTACCTCACATACATACTTATTTGTAACAACTGCCTTCTTTATAAAGTATTAGGTTATTCGCAACATCTCCTTTAGTCTCTACATTTTTTACTTGCATTCTGGTTAGAAATACAGGTGAAATTTACTAGTTATGCAGCTTGCTTAGGGATAAAATTGCAGATAATTTGATAATTCATATTAATGTGCACCGAACTCAGTGTGTTAATTGTGTTTTTCTTCATTTAATAGTTCTCACAACAGCACATCTCATAATTTACTACCTAATTTTTCTTCATGGTCGTAACTGAGCCGCGAAATGAAGAACGCCTGTCAGTATTGACCACCGGTTTGCTTCCATGCGTTCACACTTCAATGCCTGAATTGCTGGCCACGTAATTTGGGGACGTTGGTCCTGCAGAAAGTATTCGAACTATTACATCTTTAAATAATCAATGAATGTGTTGTAAATGCAAGTATAAGCATTGCATCTACAATGTGACATATTTTAACTTCTTTTCTCTATAAACGTGTAAGTTGTACGTAGCATAAGTAATGAATATTTGCACGTATAAGAATCGTGAGTGATTCCTCATTTATTATAGTTTTGTGAGAGTTAATCTCTACATTAGTTATCACGAGGACTGCTCGCTCTGATTTACTGCTCACAACACGCCACGCGCGCTGAGGTTATCACGTGTATTTTGAGCTACTAGCCAATCTTTAAGTATTTCTCTTTATGAATTAAAGTTATGAATATTCAAATGTAGCAAGTATTGAGGTAATGTTCATTAAAGTACTTTAAAAAGTATTGCCCCTAACACTTCTATCTGAGAAGTTAGTACAAACCTGCAGAAAAACGAATATATTTCCAAACTTCTAATTTTCGAATTTTTCATCTCATTGAAAGCAAGACTTCTAAACATGTTTTACAAAATATGTAAGTTGAGAGTCCCTATTTATGGCTACCAATTGATACTTTAGTCGATCTTTTAGTGCTGTGTTTGAAGCGTGATTCTCATGATAAATCCAACATGTCGTCGGCGGATAATGGCGCTCAATTCTAAACGCTATTACCCACCAGACGCGCGCCATTGTCCAACGCGTATTTGAATGTTGAATTGTTTTATACACGGATCACTTAAAGTGATCAGTTCGATGATGAAGATTTTATGGCTGCAGAAAACCTGCAAATAACGGTAGACCAATAACCAGAGAACAACAGGCACTTTCTGTTGCGGTCGAAGATCGTGAAACATCGCCTAGTGGACTTACTCATAAAAAACGCCTGTATTGTACAAGACCTCAGCAACAACCAGTTCACCGCCACTGAATCAAAAATATCAGAGTGTTCTACCAATTCCTTGTTCCAGCTAGCAGAAGTATGTTCCTTCCTCACTAATCACTTCTGTCTCCAGAGTCCCAGAAACGCTCAAAAGCACTACCAAAATTTCCGTCGCAGATATTTACCCCATTTCATGTCCATAAAATGCTTCCAATATGACCACTCGACGATAGCCAAATAAAATAAGGTCTCAGATTGTAATTTATAACAGGCTCTCCCATGAAGGAACAACTGCAGGAAGCACAGAGATGGCGATCCCTAAAAGCTTGCACAAAAGAACTGGAACCAAAAGCAATAGCAGCAGAAAGGCCAAAATGAAGAATCCCAAGAAATGAAAAACAGGAAGGAAAATCAATTTGCTTCAATCAGCTCCAGTAAAATAAAGTCAATTAGGTCCAGTGACGAAGATTCTATCAACGAATTAAATATATGCGAGGATGATGAACTTGACCATTTGGAACCTGTGTCAAAAGATATGTATTTTATCTGTGGAGAATTTCGACAAAATAACGAACTGTGGTTCCGGTGTTTCTCCGACTCTGAATGGACACATGAGGAATGCAGTGGAGCCGACACACCTGATAATTATAAATGTGGTTATTGCATAAAGAAATATTAAATTGGTTTATTCAGTTTCGAGCGCCATTAACCGCACATAGCGGGCAATGCCCCTCGACCCAACCTTTCATATTTGTTTATTTCCATGACTTTCTGTTTAAATAAATGTCTTAATTTGTATTCGTGTCTACAGCCTATTCACCTAACTTGCAATTTATTGTTTTAAAAATGATTTCTGTAATTATACGTAATGTTGCTGAACAATTTTTCTTAAGTGAGCGCCTCTCTTTCCTACTTAGCTCAGTTATCCGAAAATGTGGCATATGACTTAATTGTGCATTCGCTACATAGGGTGTTAGAAACTATTCGGTAGCTATATCCCAATGTGGACAAGTTTGTATCCAATGTAAGGGTGTTTTTAAAGCCTCTAAGAGAAAGGATCTCTTTAGAGATCAATGTTCGCCCCTATGCTCCCTTACCACCAATACCAATCGTTACTCGCTGGGCACTTGGCTTTCACAACTGGAGTACTGTGTGGAACATTTTAATAGTTTAAATCGGTTGTGGATGAATGGAACAAAGATCATGCGTCATCTATAGAAATTGTTCAAAATTTGTTAAGTTGTTTAAGAAATGACGTGGTGTATATTGCTGCTAATTGGAATTTATTGTACGATTTCATTAAAAAAAACTAGAAGCAATAACTGATCTTTTGACAGAAAGGGTTAAAGAAATATTTAATGCCCAAACGAAAATAAACTTACTTGAAGGCTTAAAAATGCAAACTTTGAAAACGAGGTTGAAATCGGAGTATTAAGAAAAATAGAGTGTTTCATATTATAAAACAAGTTACTCAAGTTTTAAGCCATCAAGTAGACTCTGAGAGCCTAAGTGCTGGTGAAATGTCTCATATGAAATATGCAAGAGTGATATGTGACGCAGAACGATCAATCTCCCAATACGGGCAAGTGCTACGTGACAATCGGCAAAGGTTTAGAGAAGACATGTGTTGTGCACTGTAACTCCAAACAATTTCCAACAATAATTATTATCGACATGTGATATTAATAATCCATCACTGGTGAGTTTTCAAAAGAGTTATTTTTACTACATGTTTTTCTATTATGTAAAATGAAAGAAAATATTTTTGTGTTTTATTAAAATTTTTGAACTCTTTAGCAAATATTTCTTGCCTTTTAATGCATAAAAATAAATAAATTTAACTTTTCAGCACCTAAAAGCCCATTCCATACTCATGAACGCGGAGATAACATCTGCCAATTTTCTGGTTTATGAGATATTTGTATGCACTTGCAATCAGCGCATCCTCTAGTACATCGTGGCAAATAGCCCATGCGCATTTAACCAACATGTCGACCTTTAAATGTTCTCACTTCCTACCCAATTCTCGTCTTGTTTCATAATAGATGTCCATAATATATTTTCTAATCTGTCTTTGCCGTTAGAGAACTTGCCAACGGTCTAGTCTTTCTGAATTTGCCAAATTATTCAATGCTTTTCACCTAATTTCTCATAGTGAGTACCAATAGGTACTTGTAAATATCACGTGCTTATTTTGGCAAGTTATTCTTGCCAAAAATGAAGTGACTCATACACCGGTGGAGGAAGTGTAGATGTTATTCAATATATAATATATACATAGGTAAATGAAATATATTATAATGTTTTAGTCTTTGAAGGCTTATTAAAAATATTTTACGTAATTCATGGTGTTATAATTCAAGTATGACACGACTAAGACAAGCATGCTATAGTAGCTGCTCAATGTTTTTGCTAACTTTATTTTCATTTTTAAACAATTTTTAAGCCTCACGTAAACATTTTTGTTGCGTGCCCTGAAGCTAACACATTATAGAACTACGGCTTGAATAAGTGACTTCACCCACGCCAAACACTATTGTGATATATGGGGGTATCAGGCGATCATATCTTTCCTATAAAGAATTTTGCTAACGTGCTAAGTGATTTTTGCTTCCTTTTATTATATGTTAAAAATCGCCAATTTATTTTATTTATTTCCTTAATTATTTATAATTTTTTATTAATATCTCTACTATCTGGTTACAGTAAGTGCAAGAAGTATAATATACCAACATTTTATTCCAACATATAACCAGAAATGCGTATTTTAATAAGGATATTAAAGAATATAAAACTTACTTTTATGTAAACTCACACAATACAGAGCATCTATGGATTTGTTCCAGTAAATGCAGTGAGAGTTTAATGTTTCAGTGAACATCAGCTTTCTAAAGGCGCGTTTATTAATATGGAGTAGATTTTAATGTACAAACTATATTTTGAAATGGGCCGCGCCATGGCTGAGTGGTTAGACCGCTTGGCTCTGACCAAGGCGGCCCGGGTTCGATCCCAGACGACCGCAAAGTGAGATTTGTGGTACACAACATGGCGCGGGCAGGTTTTCTCTGAGTCCTCCAGTTTCCGCCGCCAGCATTCCACCGATTGCTCCATCATCATCTTTCCTAACACCTCATCTCTTTCGTACTTTCACTTCCGGCGTTGAGCTGATCACTAATCCCGGAATATGATCAGGAAACCTCTGATCATATCTATGGGCCTCGAGGTTGCGCGGTTCAGCATGCCCTGTGCTCCACTTAAGGTAATACAGTACTTCATTCATTCGTATTTTGAAATACGGTCTAAATACATTAAAATACAGAAGGAGTTTTATGTTTAGATAATTCAATTCACAATACATACTCAGCAATCTTGAAAGGAGAAAAACCTTCCTTAGCTTGCGTGGGAAATATTTTATTTCGCAACTTCTTCAGCTAATGGCTATTTATTCAAGTGCTTTATCAAGAGCCATGACCGTTCCAGAGGTCCCGAGTTCGAATCTCGGTCAGGGTGAGTTACCTGGATAAGGCTTTTTCAGGGGTTTTCCCTTATCCTTAAAGACGAATGTCGGTTAGCTCTAAGCTCCGTGGACCCCGGACTCATTTGAGCATCATTTCATCCATTCCATTCATCGTCCGATATGACTTAACGTTGGAGAACGTAAATTACAAAAAAAAAAAAAAAAAAAAAAAAAAAGCCATGACCGAGTGGCTAAAGCGCTTGACTCTCACTAAGGCAACCGGGTTTGATCCCAGGCGACGCATGCGGGTGTAGTGGTTGACAACTCGGCGCAGGGGTGGGTTTTCTCTGAGATCTTTGGTTTATCCCAACTTCATTCCAGCAATTGCTCCGTTATCCCCTATTTTCCTCATCGGTATTGTTAAGGAATGGAGCATGCCCAGTAAATAAAAAGAAAAACATAATGTAAGAAGCCATTCTTATATGTATGTATCTTCACTAAAGCTCTATATCAGGGTTTCGCCGGAAATATATGTTTTGAGGGTCCATAGTAAACATTTTTTTAGAAAATTTTTCATGTGGCCTGACCATGGACTAGTGAGTTAGAAAGTAGCGTAATCCACAAACAAAATAGTTCAGTAAACTTGGTATTTAGTTTCAGCATGTTCCAAAGTTGCGACATTCAAGAAAGTTGAGAAAACACCCAGAACTTAATCTATCCTTTACATGGAACATATTTCGCAATGTTCTAGTCCTTCTCGGGCTTCGAGCCAAGTAAGAAGATGTTGTGACATCGACGTTTCGGGAGCGTGCATCTCTCCCGTCTTCAGGACGTCTAGAACGTCTAGAACATATACGTCGCCAGGAAAGATTCAGCTCATATTTCACGATATTTGATTTTCTCAAAAATTGCTCTAACGATTTTGGTAGAAGTATAATACTGTTTAAAATATTTCCTAAGAATAAAATACAGATTTAATTTTATGTACCTTGTAATGCCTTCTTTTTCGGAAGTAATATTGCATAATTTCTGCATAACTTATAAACAATAAGGGATAGACAAAACCTTAATACACAAACATATAGATGTCTTTAAAACTTTCGATTTATTTCAAATAACTTTTTGTGGGCTACTATATTTTTGAATTAACCATCCATTGTTATTGATTTGTATTTTTCAACACTTTTGTTACCGCTATTGTTTCTCGTAATGTCATAGAAAAAGTGTAAAATTTCTACGTTAGCATACAGGTAAATGTTCGATTTCGTTTGTACATGTAAGTGTGTAATGAAACTATTTTACAAAGAACCTTGTGACTAGGATGAACTAGATAGAAGAGTAAGCTTTCGCCAGAGTAATTTGCAAAAGCTATACAAGATTAAACAATATTGGGCAAAGAAATTCATGTAACATCAGCTCCTTTTGACCTCTGCGGGAGCTTTTGCTCAAGTTCTATTTGAGCACGACTTAAAAAACCTTTATTGCCAAGTTGGATACGTGCTAGCTGCATACATTAACATGCAACATAGCAGACATATGCAGTATATTTTTGGCATAAACAAATATTTCGTTACCTATGAACGGAGCCAAGTTTCTGCAATGATGTATGGCTTATCCTAGTGTAAAAACGGTTGAATGCGATTGACGTGGCACGAAACATTCTATTTTTGTGCACGCGATAGTCACATGAAGCAAAATCTCCAATTTCAGCACTGCTTGGTGCAAAAGAAGTTTTTGTGAGAACATGGAGGTATTTATATTACTGACCCCTCTATAGATCATGCAAAACTTCTGGATGATATATCGGTAGCTAAGATAGATAAATAAATCTACAAATAAATACTTATTTGGCCCAAGAAAGTCCGCTATGTCACTGTAGCTCTTTTAGGGAGCTTGTTTTGGATCGTTCAGAGGGGATTCGGCACCTTGACCTATGCTCCAAGTGGGGCACTCCCGGCAGGGAGGATGAGGTGAGAGGAGACAGAAAGAGGCTGACCCAAAGAGTCACTACAGTACAGAGGGCGCGGTCCCTATCTTTACTAGATAGAAACTTTCCGGCGGACAATCATCATTCTACCTATCGCGGCCCCGAAACAGTCACGAGGCCGGTTCGGAGACCAAAGGGCAAGGAAGACTCCAGACAGGCTTGCACAACTGGCATCTCGCCAGCCGTGCTCCTGAATCGGCCCACCAGACCGGCTGGGAGTCGGAGGCCGTTCCGCAGGAGTAGAAAGTGTTCATTCAGAGCATATGAACCCGCCATGCACCGCCGAGATTCGTGCCGACACTTCACCCTGAAAGATACCCTAGATAACAGATAATATGAAATGTTGATGAATTAGATGGAGATGAAATGGAGGGACAGGAAATTCTGGGGAGATAATTAACCTACCTAGCATTCGCCTAGCGAACTGGGCAAACCCTCGAAAAAGCCCATGGATCAGGTATGTCACCCATGGGAATCGAAACCGGGTCTCCCGAATGGGGGCTACAGAGGAAACCGCCTGAGCCATTCCGCTTGGTTCTTTAAGGGAAAAATGATTTAACTAACCAAAATATCAACTTCATATCTATTGCTTACATCTTGTGCTTCTACAAGACGAAGTTTTGAAACGGTTCTTCAGAAAGTGATATCACTTTGCACTTCCTCCTCTACATAACCTTATCGATTATTTGGGCCAAGATGCATAGAGCGAGGTGGCCCAATCGCATGCTCTATGATTTTGGTGTACTTAAACTTTCCTTGTAATTCTATATACAGATTTTGAGGCACGAACTTTCAAAAAATGTTGGTGATTTGGTACATTTTATTTAACGATGCTAAATTTGAAGGGTGGCCATTACTTTGTTCCTTTGGGTGTTATTTTACTTCATAAATTTATGACTAAAGCTCCAATATTTGAGCACTTTTAACTGTCGTTCCGGAATCACTTTCGAGTCCAAAATCCTGAACAAAGCAAGCCACACTCGACCAACAGCGCCACCTAAGATTAATTACTAAAGTCAGATACAATAATAAAGCAATAAAGACATCAAATGTACCTAAGTCCATTCGATAACTGTCCCCATGCTTGTAGCCTTGTCTCAAAAAAGAATATGTTTTTGGAGGGGGGATAAGTGCTATCCAATATATTATATCTCACCTTCTCTGTGATCTGTGATTGATAGCCCAAATCTCATATTTCCACATCAACAAATTATTAAACATCCGATATCTTGCACTCACATGTCTTTGTTTATTCTTGTTCAAACTATTATTACTAAGGCGCTTCCTCTATCTACTTCATATTAATCGGGATAAACATTTGCAGAAACTAATTTATTGTTAATTTTCTTGTAGATGTAAGGGAAATATGTGAATATAGAATACTTAGTCTATGGCCAAATATTTTAAAGCTACTGTTTATGATGTCTATTTTTTCAGTTAACCTCCTCTAACGTTAAGTCATATCGGACGATGAATTAAATGGATGAAATAATAGTAAATTGAGCCCAGGGTCCACAGAGCTTAGAGTTACCCGACATTAATCTTTCACGATGAGAGAACAGCCTTATCCATATAAGTCACCCTGACCAAGGTTTGAACTTGAGATCGCTTGAACGCCAGGCAGAGCTGCTACCACCATGCTACAGAGAAGGGGTTGTCTATGTGATGGTTTTGAAATTTCGTTTTCTTTGCACTATGAAGAGATAAAAAATCAATGAGTGCCTTTGAGTGACATATAAGTTTTGGAAAATTCAAACAAATAATAAATATCTCCGAAGTGGTTTGGTATACAAAAAATATACATATGCATACACACACACGCACGCACACACATACAGGGTGTCCATAAAATATTTCCAACAATACAACTTCCTATAGAATGAAAACTATTACAGCCAGATTTGTGTGGTTAGTGGCAGATGACAGACAAGCTCTTAAACGTTTTGCTTCTGAGTTTCTTTTGTTTGTTTTGGTGTAATCTAACATGTCATCAAACCAGTAGAAAGAGCAATGTATTTTATTGTATCATGAGACGCGGTTACCTATTACTGTTCAAAGAAGGTTTAGGAAGGAATATGGACGGGCGCCACCCGATTACAAATCTGTCGTTAGTCGGTACACAAATTTTAAGGGGACTCCCGTTCACGGTCAGGACGACCATCCGCAACAGAAGCGAGCACTGAGATTGTGCAACAAGCATGTCAAAGAAGCCCTTCCAAGACTAGGTACTCGTCGTGCACCTTGTAAACTCGGAATTCGACGGTCTACATAAGCGACTTCATCTCTATGCCTTATAAAGCTCACATGACACAAACCTTTTCAATGTACCGCACCTTAACGACTTGCAATCCACGGATATATTCCAGCAGGATGGTGCGCCACCAATTTGAGGATTAAACATCAGAGAGTTGCTGAGTAACACATTTCCTAAAAGATGGATTGGCCGCGATGGTCCAACACCCTAGCCATCATATAACTCCCTTAGCCTATTTTCTTTGGGGTTATGTAAAGGACAGGGTACGTTCAACACGTTCACCTCACATGAGCACTTTGAGAAGAGCGATAGGTAACTGATACTGTTACAAACATCGGTTTCCGACGTCAACACTCCACCTCTCACCAGTTACTTCGCCTCGTGGACGATGTAATACGCGGGTTTAATAATCGGCATTACGTTACAGCACTATTCCTAGACATCTCTCGAGCATTCGACTCGGTGTGGCATGACGGCCTCATCCATCGGCTCATCCACTACAATATCCCAGCATACCTTATAAAACTCATCAACACCTACCTTAAAAACCGTTCCTTTGTCGTTGCCAGGGACGACATCCATTCTCAACCCTATGGTATTCAGGGTTGCAGGGGTACCACAAGGCAGTGTCCTTGGTCCCCTCCTGTTCCTCACCTATATAAACACCCTCCCTACCCTAATAGGCTGTAACCTCTATCTATTCGCTGATGACACCGCATTAACGGTTTCATCTAAACGACACGTTAATGCCGTAACCAAGGCGCAGCGTTACGCTGACATGCTATCTGCCTGGTTCATCACTTGGCGCTTGAAGATTAATGTAACAAAATCTCAAGCAGTCACATTCACCCGCCGTACTCTACAAGATGTACCCAATCTCCGCATGGCTGGAGAGGAAGTACAATGGTCCTCGGAGGCTACATACCTTGGAGTAACCCTGGATTGGCGTCTGACGTGGAAACAGCACATCACCACTGTGGCTAACAAAGTGTCCAGAAGGATGGCCATGCTATATCCCATGATAAATAGGAAATCTACAATGAGCCTGCACAACAAATTGCTCATATATAAACAAATACTACGCCCTGCATTAACTTATGCTTGCACAGTCTGGGGAGTTGCAGCAAAATCGCATCTCTACAAGCTACAAGCCCTACAGAACCGCTACCTTCGGATAGCAACAGCTTCCGACTGGTGCATTCCAAACGACAATATCCATGCAGATCTCTCCTTCCCAAAAATCACAGAATACATCCTTAACCTATCTCAAAATTTTTATAACAAGCTCCCTTCAAGTTTCAACAGCCTAATCCGCGGTCTGGGTGAATACGACCTAGACCCCGGTGAAACCTACAAGCGACCTAGACTAGTGCTTGCACCACCATAGGCCCATACAATCCCCCCCAGATGTTCATTACATTTCACCTCCAACAAACAAACCAATCAACCCTTAAATCATATCCGCCACCATCCACCCACCGTCATATCATTAAACAACCACCATCATGCCAGTAAGGGACGATGTCCCGAAATGGCAAAACGTCGAAGGCCCCTCCTCTGAGGAGGAGGTTCACCTTCAACGACACCACTGTGCTGTGTGAATCACCCACGAAATGCTGCAGAATGTGAGAAATTAAATATAGCAGATATTTTATATCACTTAGATGTTGAGAAGGCAACGAAGGCGCACCTGTGGAAGTGTATAGTCGCCCTGCTGGAACAGTTACCATAGAAACCTCCCAGATAACGCGCTGATTATTCTTGTAAGAGTGAGAGGGGTACTGACGCGCCTCCCGGCCATATGCTAAGCAGCAATGAATGCATCACTTCAACCAATGGAATGCGCAGGGATCACAAATGACAGATAGATGTTTACTCCACGTGGAGTAATCAGTGCGTTATCTGAGAGGTATCTATTACCAAAGATAAATTCATGGTAACCGTTCCAGCAGCGCGACTGTACTAACAGAGTGTGTTGCAAACTTTGAGAGTTTTTCTTTCATCTGCCACAAACCACACAACTCTAGCTGTGATAGTTTTCATTCTATAGGAAGTTGTAATGTTGGAAAGACTTTATGGACATCCTATATATATATATATATATATATATATATATATATATATATTTAATTTATCATATATTAAACATTTCGTATTTTAATAAAAATGCTCCTTGTGAAGCATAGTCATAAAATGTGTATTCCATTGAAATATCAGTAAATTTTTTGGACGAAATGCAGTACTTATCCTGCTCATAAGTACGTAGTAAAGAAAGTAAAAATTGCAAATATCACATACATGAACAGCTCCTCTGCCGTAGAACTCAGTACACTTTATGCTTAATTTTAAGTTGTGTTTCTGCGTCTCGTGGAGCGAATTAAGCGCTGTAAACGTTAAGACAGTCAATTGTCTGGCGCTCGGCCATATCTGAAGTCCTCATTGACCCTGTTTTACTTGCCGGGACTACAAAAAGCGGTAAGTTGACTAAGCGTTTCGCCAGCCAGGCTTTGAACTTCAGAAACAGGATGGTAAGTAATAAGTGCAATGTTATTAGCACCACTATGATTGATTAACCTTTACATTGTAGAACAGTATGTGTCACATTTGCTTTCGGTACATCTTTCTATGTGACACAACAATTTTTCTAAGTTCAACGTGGCATTGTTGTTATTTTTCTCAAAGTATTGCTTCATATCTTCCAATGTATGTAGGATTACTGCGACTGTTACAAATGTTGTACACATTGGCTGCTGTAAGTGAAGCAATAAAGTTAGTCAAAATCTGTCGTTTTCCTCCTCTTGGGCATGCGCATTGGTGAACTTTCGGAATTTGAAAAATTTCTCGCATCCCACACTCGATTCCTTCTTCTCTGCTTAGTCCAAGAAATGTGAACTTGTGTTCGCGTGTGCATTCCTGAATATTCTAATTCAGTGCTTCACAAGCAGTAGACCTTTTTGCACATAACACGATATTCATAAAAAGGCCAATAATAATAATAATAATAATAATAATAATAATAATAATAATAATAATAATAATAATAATAATAATAATAATAATAATAATAATAATAATAATAATAATAATAATAATAATAATAATAATAATAATAATAATAATAATAATAATAATAATAATAATAATAATAATAATAATAATAATAATAATAATAATAATAATAATAATAATAATAATAATAATAATAATAATAATAATAATAATAATAATAATAATAATAATAATAATAATAATAATAATAATAATAATAATAATAATAATAATAATAATAATAATAATAATAATAATAATAATAATAATAATAATAATAATAATAATAATAATGAATTAACACAAATTAGGTACATAAATATGAGTAGCTGGCATGCTTAATTTGTAAGATTACTCACTCAGACTGGTCGGTGTTCACCATTTCCTCCAAAAGCGCTTTTCGGTCTTTGCTTCAGACCATCTTAAGTGGGTTCTGCTCCATCTACTGTCGGCGGACGTCCACTTAACTCTCCAAGAAAGTTAAGGCTCCTCACCTTGAAGATCTCCTGATTTTTAATACCAACTTTTGGAACTGGAACATTGGGACTGGACACATATGATTGGTTGTCACCTGTGGTATTAACAGGTTGGAGTTGTTTCATCTCTGGGTGTGAAGAAGTTGAACTGTTGGATAGTTGTGGCAAATATACTTCCTCTTCTATCTCAGTTTCTGAAACAATATCCTGATTACCAGTTGTCTGTTGAAGTAGATGTACTTTCTCTTCCATCTGCTTCCTGGGTAACCTAGATTGGTTGAAATCGGGATTAAATTTAACTTGATCTATATTATTCATAGTAGTGGGTTGCGCTACATCGGTGTTGTAGATAGATCAAGTTAAATATAGTTAATATAATTAAACCGACCAATCTGAGTGAGTAATCTTACAAATTAAGCATTCCAGCTACTCATATTTATATAAAACATAACTCACTTTTAACAACTTGACAATTCTTCTTTAAAACAAATTAGGTAGTTTAACTCTTACAACTGTCACAAATATAGATGACCAGAATGAATCAAAACGATGGCATTGTTGGTAAAACTAAATATCTCTAGCAGGAGAATGATTCCTTGGTTCGAAAGCAGCAACTTATGTACAGCCATGCGTGGTTAGCATGTGTTTATAAAAGTTTCTTAATCTTAAATACAACATGTTCTTTGTATTGAAAAAATTGTACCGTATGAAACATAAACAACTTTTATTTTACATTGTAGATAAATGAATAAGTTCAACTATAGCGGCAGAATAAAAGGGGAACCCCCACCTCTCCTGCTCTGGCTGGCACGTCTTCATCTTCTGCAAAATGGTGTCATGCATGATGAATATTAGGTGATTCGAATAACGGAGGCTTTCTCACTCTATGTTACGTAACAAGTACATCCCACCAATCAAAATTTAGCCAACTTGCTTATTCCATTCGAATGAATGGGTCAGTAATAGGATAAATTTCAGGGAAAGGAGGACTTTTTTTTAGGTTTTCAGCCATATAATGGACCAGCTGACAACTTAAAAATACCTTGAATGTCAGTAAAATATTAAACACTGTCATTACTTGAAAAGCAAAGGAAAAGCTAGTATTCTTTTTAAGTGGAAGAAATCATTTGCTTATAACCCACTAAGCCCAGTGAATTCTACTTACAATGAAAGACCATGAACTTTGCCCTGAAAATGGCGATAAAAAGCAAAAGAAAGAGACGGAGCTGTTCGCAATGGCATGTCCCGAGGCGTTGTTAAAGTGTGAAGGAAGACGATCCAGTGTCGGGAATGTCTATTCAACGACTCCAATATTTCTCACATACTTATGCAAAACTCCTTATTTATTTCTTTGCCTGGAGCAGACGGCGAGTTTAGCTGGTGATATGAGAAGGTTAATTTCTATTTAGAGCGAGATTTAATTTTTTTTTTTTTTTTTTTTTTTTTTTTTTTTTTTTTTTTTTGCTTTTACTATGAACCAATAATATAAACATTACAGTTTCTAATGCATGGGTGCTCTATCTCTGCCTCTAAACATATGTAATGAGTCAGAAACGCTGTGATAGATTAGATACAGAGGGGGGTACAAAGAGAGAGGTGGAGAGAAGGAGAGAGGGAGTACAGCTTAAAGCGGAATTTACAGTGAAACTGAGATTGTACTGAGTAAAAATCACATTTTCTCTAACCCACAATTCCTGTTCTAATCATGGTAGCTATGTAGTGATCTTGTTTCTTTCGCTGCTATGCACTTAGTAGGTAGAGATGTTGCATTTCACCCAACAATTCGATGCCGAGTTTTTAGGAAATACACTATTTGGGAGACCCCTTAACCCAAGAAAGAAATTTTTAGAACTATCCCATAAACTATCCTTTACATGAAAACTTTTCCAAAATATTTTATTGTCACAAAAATAGCTCTTATAATATTTATTAAAATAACACATACGTAAACTGTTCCGTGACAAATGAAATGTGTACCTTATTTTTTTTTTTTTCGTAATTTTATGCCTTCCAACGTTAAGTCATATCGGACGGTGAATGAAATGCTTCTCAAATGTGTCCAGGGTCCAAGGAGCTTAGTGCTACCCGACATTCGTCTTTCAGGATAAGGGAAAACCCCGGAAAAACTTATCCAGGTAACTCACCCTGACCGAGACTTGAACTCGGGACCTCTTGAACTAGGCAGACATGCTACCATCTACGCTACCGAGGCGGGCTTCTGTGAATGTCCTCACACGTCCTCTTTATCTGGATTACCTATGCGTAACCGGTCAACCTTAGGAAATAAACAGAATCTTTCCACCTAAAATATTTTCTAATTCATGTTAATTAAATTTTTAAAACTATATTTTATTTATTTTTGTTTTTGGAAAGAACCATTTCAAAGATATTACTTTTAACTTGTCTGCAATTTCTAATACTTGCCTATTTATACTTTTCTTAAATGGGGAGACGTTATTCATCTTTTTACTCTTGGCTATGCAAAGAGAATGGAATTTCAAAGCCATCACATAGCCACCAACTGTGCTCTTAAAGAAGATTTGCCTGTCTCTTAAAGTCTACTATATCCCCATATTTCCCTTTGCTCTTACAAGCAAATTAAGAATATGATAATTTCTGAAAATTGTTATCTCAGTGTAGAGGACCTTTTTTAAAATATTATTTGTACAAAAGTAGAGAAAGTCATGTGGGTGCAACACAATAAGGCTTTTTTTAAGTAGAAGCGTTCATTTGCTGCTTGTAAATGAACTTCATGATACATCACACAGATTCCAAGCCATAATAAGCACGCTTAGATATGAAAAGAGCTACTTCGCTTTGTAACAGTTATTTTAATCCGGCTTCTGAAAGGAAAACAATTAGTAATGCTAATTTTTATTAGTTATTATGAATTTAAAATTATTTTGAATAATGTTGAAGTGTTAAATTGTTTAAATTAAGTTTCGAAAATAGCATTCTATAATTAATCAAATAATTAAAACGAATATGTTGGTTGCTATGTGTGACATGCAAGATGTAATCACCATGGTGAAGGAAAATTCAATAATCTTGGTTTTGCAAAACGATAGTGACATTTTAAGTTCTGTCGTCGTAGAAGTTGGATGTATATCAGTATGAGAGGAACGTTGCAGAAGTTAGACTCAAAGTGAATTTGGTTGTGAATTTCCATGGGATTAAAAGCGACACTTCGAAAATAATTTATTCATTTATATTACGACGTGTTTTTGTTTAATTTCAAACATAGTTAAGAATTAAAATATTTAAAAAGGAATTGAGAAATTCTTTTATACCTTTGGTAATTTTTTTTAATATTCGTCCGTGATCACACCTGAGATAGATCGTTTTCGTATATTAGGTATTGCAGCATCGGGGAATTTCATAAAATTATTTCATGACGAAACATCGTCTTCAGAAGAAATCACATCCTAAATGGATTCTTAGACATAATATACTTGGAGCAGAATCTATTTAAAATTCCATTACAGTGTAAGATTCGGTAGTTATTCAGTATATTTTTGAGAGAATTGTATGTCCATTTATCATTTATAATCGGTTGCCCTGGGGCACTAGAACGTGCATTAGTTGTAACTTGCTCAGCAAAATAAGTACAGTGCTTTAAAATTACACCTGTTTGGAATGTAGCCTTTTATTGTGGATTGAAATGCCCAGGTTACCCTTGGTTACCGTCACTCCAACGATGTATTAATATCAATGTATTTGTGCAGTAACGGTGTAATTTTCACCGTTTCTGCTCTGGATAAAGTTAATATGTGAAACAATATGAACAGGTTACGCCTATTTGATGTAGCCAAAGTGAGACCATACAAGTCTGACTGAATAATTTATAAACATCATCCAAAATATCGGATACTATGTAGGAGAGCCTATGGGATTTCGTTGTATGAGTAGAAACATTTTTATCTTCAAACGTTCTCCGTAGATGACCATCATACGGATTAGGTCTGGAAAGTGATAGGTAATAACGTATACTTACCGCATCCAAAAATACCTAACGTAGCAACAATTTTGGTAGGCTTCTTTCCACAATTGCCCTAGTCCAATATTATCTCTGTTAGAATTATTGATTCTATTTCTTTTTTGCCTAGTGCAGTCGCAGTGTGTTAAACAAAATAATAGAAATGCCTTTTAGATTTTTTTTTTTATATTTAAAAAATAAGACATTTTTGTATAAATACAAGTTTACAGTTTGATATACGATAGGATTTGTCTACATTCGAGTAAAAGGCAATAAACGCACTATTCTGTAATACTTATATACCGTGATAATACTAAACGCAAGCAACACACAGCTACATACTGTGCCAAATATCATTACACTGAACTGCAAATACTGTTACCCTCTATAGACTTGTGAACTAGGCTATCCCAGTGTGAAGCTAATATCTTCGCTGATTTATAAACTACATACATACTGGTCATTTTTTTAATAATTCTTAGGCAAAAATGTATCGTGATGAATGTAACATGGATAAATCAACTATCTTCTATGTAGATACTATAACATGTAGGAACAGCTAGTCAACTCGTTAAAATCACTGTATAAGGGATATGCACGAATTTGTCGAGGGAATTTGTGTGATCTCATCGAAGTTTTGTAACTGAGAAGGGAGTGTAATTGCACTGTAAATGAAGATAATGACTCGAAGTAATACATAAATTGACCCTTTCGCCGTTTTCTATAAAATGGGACAACGTAAAAGAGGGGATAAAACAACAACCCAATTTGTACAACTTCTGAAATGACTGTTTCGGAGTTGAATATTGTCATTCATCTCGGAAACGTTTAAAGTTTAAGACAGTTTTCTGAAATTATTATATTATTAAAGCGTTTTAAATCGCAAAACTGTAAATCTGGGACTTAGGAATAGGTAGCTGTTTGTCAACTTTGATCTAGTTATGTGCGATGGAATACCCGCACGTTTTCCTTTGTTGTTAAAGAGGTATACACAAACGGAGTTCCCCACACAACTGGGGCAGAGCACCTCGCGTAATCCTCCCATATAGTTATGCTTTTATTGTGACCTTTGGAAGGAGGGAAGAGGAGGAATACCCGAAGTTTGATTGCTTCGGGTGAAGGGGTCTCTAGCATTTCCAGTTCGAATGTGTGTCTACCGCTGCCATATCCCATCTACAAGCACCAAAGCTTTGACGTCCTCCCGTTAATGAGGTTTACTCGTAGGCAGCATTGACCGACGGCAATGAAGAAGCATTGCCAAAATGGACACATTTACAGCTGAGTCACAACCCGCCGAACATCGTTTCCTGATTCTGCAACCTTAGAAAAAATGAAGACAATGTTGGGTGCAGACAGAAAAGAAGGTAGAGTAAGAAGAGGAACCATTCAGCATTCGCCTACTACACATGGAAACCAAGAAAGGCCAATGAGTCAAGTGATGGGTCGCTGGATCGAACCCGGGATCCCTTGACAATGCCGTAGCGTCCCTCAGTTGTTTTTGTCTCTATTAAATGCGCATACTTAGAAACACTTAGGCATAAACTATATACTAGCTTCACCGATTCAAAACAGCTTACTAAGGGTGATAATCGAAACACGTGGTAGATTCTGAGAATGTAAGTGCATACTGTGAGAGGTTTTACAATGAATGTAAAGTCGCTTGAAAGACAACGTGAATATTATTAGCCCCAAGCTGTTTATTTTATAAGCCACATCGGCCGTTGCATGCAGCTAGGCTGTGCGGACCTGTCAGTGATAATTTTCATCAAGCACTCTCAGTTTGAACGCAATATTTCGGTAAGATTAACGGGTCATAAACTTGAGAAAGGTACATGCGATGTCATGCGAAACTAAAAGTTTCCTTAGCACGTAGAGGCACGGAAATAAGAATAAATTTCCAGCATGTCATGCACGGATACAAGATGTACACTTCTGGTTGAGAAGGCATATGATGACTTTGATTTTTTGGAAATCCTTCAGAATGTTGCTCCAATGCTCCTCGTGGCTTTAAAGCATACTGCAGATTTACAATGTTGCTAGTTCTTCATACGAAGCTGACCGAAACATTTCATCTTCCTAGGAAGTTGAGTGCCAAGAAACGTTATGTTCTCATTGAGAACTCATGAGGTGTCTTTTGCGTCGATTCTGAACTACCCTCCTATGTTTATTTTAAATAACAATACCTACAGATATCCCAGATACTTTCATAAATTTCTTGTACGAAGAGTCCAGTTACTGTTCACTTGACTGAACGCATTCACGCAAAATTAATTACAATATTACTTCAATAGCTGGTTTAAAACGAAGTAAAAAAAGAAGAAACGGAAACAAAGAAGGAGCGTAAGTAAAGAAGGAAAGAAACAAATGAACAAAATTGTCCTTCAGTTATATGCTCTGTAATATTGTTTGACTAATATGAATTCGTAGCTTGTAAAATATTATCTTGGCTTTATCTTAAATGCCGGAAAATCTCCCAGTAAGAACTTTGAGTGCCCTAGCTCAGCAGTTAATTCTCTGATTTGTTCTGATGGACAATTTACTGGGAACTTTAAAATGTTACACCTAGTGATTCAATTAGCCTATATATGTCCAGATATTGTGATAACGCATACCTTTAAATGCATTCAATTCTGTGTGTTAATTGTTTTCCATTGTGTGTTAATTGTTTTGCCAGAAACCAATAAGATGTATTACTGCCTCATGGTTTTTCCACGGTCGTAATTGCTCCACAAAATGAACAACGCCTATCACTATACACTATTCGCCTTGCTTCTGTGTGTTCACATTTGCTTGTCTAGGTAGCTGCTGTTATTGGTCTCGCAGAAAACATATGAACTCAGTTAACTCAGTTATCACGAAGCCGTGTCAATATGCATTAAATCTCCCATTCCACACTCTGGGGCAAAATAAGCAAGTATAGCTTGTGCGGGACATGCATACTTGGAGCTACTAACTACCTTGGAAATAAACTGTTCATAATGAGTAAGATAAGTTCGTAAAAATATCTACCCTTATCTACCCTTATACCCTAACTACCTGCATATTGCGAGCCAAATGGTTCTACACCAGTATTTTGGAAAATCCAGCTTCAAACCAGAAACGCGCTCCTGGCTGAAGGCTTTTTTCGCCTCTAGATTTGCTTAGTCCTCATTATTGGCAAATGCTGGAAAGGTACCTTAAATTTAGGCCTCTAATGATTCCTTTCCCAAATATAATTTCATTTCGATTAAAGGCAACGAATGTGAATAACCTCCTATACAGATCTATTGCGGCTAACACTCTACCGGAGCCTTAGAAGAAAATCGCAGGAGGCACAGAGTCGGAGGCAAACAGTTCACAAAGAGACATGGAAGTCCCTGAAAGGTCCTAAGAGTTCTTCCCGGCGCCAGGACTCATTGCGCAGCCAACAATAGTCTAGGTCCGTTTCGACCAGACTCCCCCCCTCCCCACCCTCTTGTGAAGATAACCAGACAACGCCGTCCATGTCGAGAACAGCATTTGCAATGCACAAACATCCGCGCAATTTGTTCGGAATGGAAATATATAATTATCTTGAAAGCATACCAGAAAGATAAGGAGATGGAATGAAGAGAATGATGAAAGGAAATCGTGGTATGGAAGTATCTCATCATTCCCCTCAGTAACAAGGGAAGACCACGAAAAACCCGTTAAAGTTCGCGGTCGAGTGGGATCGAACCCGCTAACTGCGTATGCGACCGTGCCACCTCAGTTTAATTTAATACGAGTTACGTCCAGAAAGTAAGTTCTGTTTGGTAATAAAATTAAATTATGTACAGACACAGAAAAATTAATTATTGCACAAAATTCTACAACTCTTAAACTACTTTTCCACATGACTGCCGAAATTTTGCAGGCATTTGTCATAGAGAGGCACAAGTTTTTTATACCTTCTTCATAAAAGTTTGCTACCTGTGTCTTCAACCAGTTGGAAACATTTTCTTTCAGTTCTTCGTCATTGTTGAAGTTTTGACCGCCAAGGAAAGATTTGAGATGCAAAAATAGATGAAAGTCGCTAGGAGCGAGGTCAGGGGGTAAAACACGTCGCAATCCTAGCATTCAGAAAACAAATCACAGATCTGATTGCACAAGCGGCGAGATTTTCAATCAACACCGATATTATAAACAAGCACAACGAAGCGTACGTGGCTGACAGCGATCTCACAATGGCACACGTTTCTTCTCCTTGATACAGAGCGTCTAACGCGCATGTGTGGAACTGCGATCGCAACGCTGCAGCGGATGTAAATTGAAACAGAACTTACTTTCTGGATCCCCGTGTATCATATGTATCACTACCAATGGTGCCTTACGTAGTTAAACTCACACTACTAATATATGAAAATTTTAAGTTTTCTGGTCACAACACAGCCGTTCTATAAACAGTTAAAACAAGTAAAATTATGTTTAGTTGCAAGTATAACAACTGAGTGCTTTTTGGGTTTTCTTTACCTTGTTTGCCGGTAACCTATGTTAACATAAATGTTTTGTATTCGGAATCAAGATTTCACCAGAAATCCAAATCCGTAATAAACCCAATGTCTTTCAGAGATGCAACGGGAAGACTCATGAAATCTCTCTAATCCCCAATATTATTTATACTTACAAATCTTCTTTCTTTCATTTCTCTAAAATAAAACTAAATATAACTAAAATATGTTTGAGATGTCGACATGAATAAAACAAATGTTAAATTTTGTGTAAATAGTTGTGACATACCAGAAATTCTTAAAAAATTCACAGTTTATATCCAATCATTTTTGTCCCATTATTTTCGTTTTCGAAATATTCCAAGTTGTATATTTAATTTTCAGAAGTTTGAGAGCGTCATCTGACGGAATGTTTGTAATTCTTTTTGTTTTTTCCTTCGCAAGAGTTTGTTTTCCAATACTTCCCATATTAGCGTTTGAATGGTGTACTTACTTAATCTTTTTATGCTTAATTTGAAATAATTTCAAGGTAAATTTATAGAAAAATAGCTGAAGTTAGGAGTATAGCACATATTATTTTTGAACATTTATTCTTTATTGCCGTTTTCATACTGGCACTTTTCAAAGGTATTTGGGTCACAAAGATATAAAAATGTACATTTTAAAGTATCTTAAAAAAGAGCAATTTTTTATAAAACGTTTTGTGCGTGCATGCATGAACTATAAAACTGAAAGGGAAAATTCGGTTATATATTGATTTTGATCTTTCAGTCCATATCTTAAGGATGCTAGACGAAACAGGTACGGAAATATATTTATTTTGTGTTTTAGAAAATGGGGCCCTAAAATTCTGAATAAGCTGTGACAAAATGATCAAGTGTTCTATTTTGCTGAATTTTATACAACTGGAAGCCGTATGATAAAAAACACTTATATATATATATATATATATATATATATATATATATATATATATAAGGCATAAGTGTGAATAAATTCATATCGATAGAAAAGAATGGATTCAAATGAGTCTTTATCTAAGGGAATCTGGAAAAACAGATCTCACTTGTTCACCATCGGTAAGGGAGGGACAGATACCTTCTGCTGTAGACGCAACAATGTTACAGCCCAACATGCAGGTCCAATGAAAATTAACTTTGTTAGGATGCTAATAGGAAGCATTAAAATGCTTTTACCCGAAGGGAGTTGAGAGTTCCCAGGACGTTCAAGGAGCTAGAGGATTAGGGATTAACTTTGGAGAATCACTGCAGTGGTATTTACTTCGCTGCCATATTGTCTATAGCTATAAGACAACAAAAATAAGGCTTCCCACTCATTGTAAGCTATTTTTGGTCTGATTTTACAATTTGCCATCGTTAGGTAGTTTATCGAGCGACTAAAGGTGGGCAGGTCGCGTGTAGAGACCCCGCACTCGATTGTCTGGCGAGAGAGAGTAGTACGATCCGAACCTTGGCCGAGAACAGGCTGTTCTGAGACGCGACTGGAAATTCGGTCAGGGAGACAAGACAACGTGATCTGTGCTTGGCGATATGGCTATCAGTGTGAGTACTTTGTCATAAGTATTACGTCTACAATAATTTGAAATTTGCTTATATGTCTTTGCTTATATCCTCATTGTTGCTTAACAATGAGAAAATTACAAAATTTTCTTCCTATGGAATGATAAAATAAGTAAAAAAAAAAACTTTATGGGAAACGCATTTTTGTAAATACCAATATGTGGATTAATGACATAAAAGCTTTCAGCTTTAGTAAAACTTTTGGCGCAACTATTTTTTGGTTTTGATCGTGAATAAAACGAAATTTATGTATACTGAACATGAAGCAAACTCCAGCGATTATAGAATTAACTTTCTGTGCAATGTGTTACTACATTTATTTCTGTTACTTGGTATAATAATATCTTTAGTTAATGTTCTCCATACGAATGGCGTATGTATCTAAGGGATGCCGTCTTCATTCCTGGCCATATTCTCTTCGTGACATCTATCTGCTGTGGGATGTACTCTCTGACTCAAGAGTTTATGACTGTAACCCCCCTTTTGACTTCTTTGTTGGATATTTTTAGGGTTTATATTTAATTCTTTATGCAAGAAAGCGCCTGTGTTCATATGCATGTTATACAGATAACAGAAATTGCCGAAAAGTCCGCTAACTCCACGGGACTGAATAATCCGTTTGTTCCGTCCTACATTCACAGAAAGTATGTATATTGGAGTCATGCCACATTTCAACAACGCTAGCGTGCTTGTTGACAGTTGCAAACGAGAAGCAGGTGGCTTCAAATTGTGCAGAAATCATTCAAAATAGAGGGGACAAAAGGGGACCATCAAATAAGTACCACAGAGTAGTCGCTGAATGTAAGTATATAAAATCTAAAGGATTAGAAATGCTGACACTAATAAATTTACCAGCAACAATCCATCGAAAATATAACATTATTTTGTAAATATAATACTTTAACACCGCTTCAAGCTGCAGAAATTGTGTAATTTGCTTGAGCACCTTCTAGTAGGATACACACAATTACGGCGTTTTTTGGCTCTTACCGCGAACAGTTTGATATATTGCTGTTCATAATACAACTGTTAACTGTTTGAAGGAGTGATTGGAAAAATAGGTTAACATCTTTTTGGAGCTGAGTAGGTAAGGATAATAGAAACATCCTTAATAATTACACGATGCCAGCAATAACAAGGTCGATTTTCTCTGTGGTTTGGGGTAACATGCTAACCTCTGTTTCTCTAGCTCGTGGATTCAAACTCGAGGAGAATGAGGCTTCCTTCAGAAGGAAGTAATGCTGTGGTTCCGTGTGGTAGTTTCACAGCCCTTAAGAAAAACCTCCAGCCGAATAAAGAGGACTAGGAACAAAGTTAAACAGTGCTTCACCCTTAATAGAACAGCACTCGAAGAACATAACATTAAAAGGGTGTCCATTAATACCAGTTAAGGTTATATATGTTACCAGTGTGTCGGAAATTTGTCCTGCAGATGTGCTCTTGCATGGCAGAAAATTTAAGACACTAGGTTATTGCAACCTTGGACTGAAAGCAGCGTTCAACTAACTGCAGAACCAGAAAGATAAATTGACGTCTCTTGCTTGAAGCTTTTATAGAGTCGTATTTCTTAATCTATGCTTAGTAATAAAATGGAAATTGCTCTATTGAGCACATATTGCGATTGGAAATGAGTTTAAAAACCTTACACTACTGTGCCATAATAATGTTATCCGATGAGAAAACTCACTTTCCTCTATTTAGGCTAACACAGAAACTTTCAGCCATTATATTCATTTGAATTTAGCATTATTCAGTTTATGTTTGATAATGTAGTCTTTTCAATACTTGTTCATTCATATTCAGCCAGCCAGAATATTTTAGCCCTTAATATTTTCTATTTACGAAGAATACTACAAGGAGTATTTTGCTTTGAAGTGGCTATTTAAAAACTCCTTCTTTTGTTCCCTTTATATCCCGCCTTTAGTTGCAATGGTTATATCGGCGGCTGTTCTTCTTTAATATAACGTTTATTGGCGATGGTGTTAACTCGTCTACACTGGGTTGCTGAAACTTTGGATTTTTAATCATTAGATCACGCACACATTCACACACATTCATACTTCCAGACTCTGGGGAAGATGGGAATAATCTTGATGGGAGAAAAATCCTCACCCCAGCCGAGAACTGAACCCGGGACCTCTCGCTTTCTTTGTTTCAAGACTTTTTACGAATCTTCTAAGTTTCTTATCAAGATAGAAGTATAATATATTATTTATATTGTTTTAGATTGCCTTCGCACAATTCAAGTGCAACTAAAGCGCGTTTCAAGCACTGAATAATGTATCGCAGCCGAGCTTCCATTTTGGTGTAACCGTTTCTGTCATATTTCTGTCAACGCGTTTTCCCTGTTGAAGATGAACAATGGTAATTTCATAGAGAACAGAACGTGAAACATTTTCACTTCATAACATTGATTGATGAGGTTATTCTTTCCCCCCACTTAAATCCTTCTGTGACGATGAGAGGACGTCCATATCACCCATATTTATTTCCGTGGACACCACTAATGCACTTTCCTTTCACTGAAACAGATTTTCACATATAAATAATTAGATTAAAAATGTTACATATCAATTAAACCTTCCCTTCCCTTCTATTCTCCTCTGCTAATCCCTTCTGCCTTCTTCTCGTATTCTGTTCCCTTATATTTTCAAGCCTTCCTCTCTCCTCTTCTTCCAAAAGACGGCCGCAAAAATCTCTCTCGCATTTCATCTGAGCTCTACATTCGGAGATCCTTAAAGTTATAATAGCACTGGAAGGTCTATATCTATAATGCAACTTGAAACATATATCTTGAAATGCTAAAAGTATTTATTCATTATGCTCCATTTAAAGTGGAACTACATTAGTATTAATAATACTATATTTCTGCACCAGCAAATGGAAAGATTAATGGATTAGCATTATATAATATGTCAGAACCTCGCGCTATTATTTACTTTTCTTACACAGTAGTGTTGTTTTATATCGGTTGTTCACGGCACATATACATTAGCATTATTAATATGCTTAATTTCTGAAACATTAAAAGCACCGCAGTGTATGCAAAGTTTCAGAAATTTAATAATACTATGTCCACCATTCCATTGACACATATTGTATAAGTTAATAGGATCAAACTTATTCTTGTAGCAAGGTTTCAATATCTTAATTTTTGTTACCCGTAGAAAATTGGATGAGTGGAATGGAGATGATTTATTATGCATCTATATTTAATTTGTCGTGATATAATTTCTAACTTAAAACACACCACTTAGATGAACAATTTAGTTTTGCATCCTTAGACATATCTATATCAGATACATATTCGACTTAAGAATTCTGAACAGCACGCACTCAATTCAACTCTTTCTAAAAATTAAAATAATTTCTTATTCTTTCTTTTGCTTCATTTAGATGCCGCCGTTAACGCCACCGGTTTATTGTTCGCCGGTTGCATTGTTATTCCTTCCTTTTACAGTGGTGTTAATCTTTGGGTTGATATTGCTTGTGTTTATTACATTAAACTCACAAAAATTCTGCTATAGCTGCATTTATTTCCACCTGCCTGTAGGGAATCAAATCCAGGATCTATGGATGTAGAAGCTAGCATGCCAATCACTACGCTACAAAGTCAGTTTCTTTGCTGTTCGTGTATAACTCAACATGTGAATTTCCCCTGAAAATCCTTTCCAGTGAGAGAATTTTGATGACACTGTGGATATTCTTTTTCTTCTTCTTCTACTACGACTACTACTACTACTACTACTACTACTACTACTACTACTACTACTACTACTACTACTACTACTACTACTACTACTACTACTACTACTACTACTACTACTACTACTACTACTACTACTACTACTACTACTACTACTACTACTCTAGTGGGACAATGGACCAACAAATTAATTCAAGATGTGAGAACATGGTTGCTCTGTCCACATCGGGATGTTGATTACTTTCTTGCTCGAGTTTTAACCGGTCATGGAAGGTTTAAAGAGTACGCCCATAGAATGGGAAAGCATGACAACACTAGCTGTATATACTGTAACGAACACGACTTGGTAGAGCACACTTTTTTCTACTGCCCACGTTGGGAGGGAAAGAGACGGCAAGTAAATTACAAATTGAAGGTGGAATTGTCAGTAGGAAACTTATGTACCCTTGTGATGATGAATAAGGAGTCATGGAACACAGTGAAGCAGTTAACTAGGCACATACCTGAAACTAAGGAAAATGATGAAAGGAAGGTGGTAAATTAAGTATACTTTAAAGGATTAAGAGCTGACTTAACGAAGCGCGGTTTTGATTAAATGCTACCATGCTGAAGTTATGCACTATTGCGGTCCCAGATGGTATGCTATGTGAGTAAGGGTTTTTAGTTAGTAAGAATCCAACTCGCCACGCATAGCGGCCCCTAAGAAAATTTTTCCTTTACTATATAAAACTACTACAACAACAACAATTATTACTTCTACTACTACTACGACTATTTCATGGCGTTGGACTTTTCAATCCTTTGAAAACATATCGAAGGTGTTAACTCGTATTTGTTAGGTTTTAATCATTAGATCACGCACAAATTCGCACTCTCATTCATACTTCCAGACTCTGGGGAAGATGAGGACCCTGGTTTCTTGTACCTTTGGGTTTATAGTTTATGGGTATTTTAAACATTCTGTTACTGTTCATTCTTTGATCATTCTTTTCCCATTCATATCGTTATTAGCAATAATATGATTTATTTTTTCTACCTTTAACACTTTGCTGACATCATAACTGCGCTTTTTTTTGTCTTTTTAGTATCGTATTTTGCTGTTACAAATTTCATTTCTGGTGTCTGTATTATAGTACTATTTATTTTTGTTAATGTCCATATTTCTGATCCATATGAAGTCTTTACGGGCCTTATTTTTAATGTTCTTTTTAAGTGCTGTTTTATAGTTAACTTTTTTTCTCTATTACAGCAATTTCTCCATGGTAGTAGACATATCCTAAATACTTGAAGGTAATCTGATCTTTTATTATATTGTCTAACAGTATTATTGATACAACAGGATTCATATCTCTAAAGGCCATAGTTTTGGATTCATTTGCTGATATTTTCATTCCATATACCTGTATTTTCTGCAGGTCATCTTCATTTGATCATCTGTGTATAACGGTTTTCAGTTTAACTCCGGATACATTAATTCCTCCGTTAAATTTATTTACACAAATTCTTACTAACTGTGAATATTTTACATCACAAATACATGTATGTAATGAATCTCTACAGATAGTAACAGTACATTTTTGTCCGTTAATTGCCGCGGTGGCCAAACAAACATCTGGAAACGGCCAGGCGTGAGCTTATTTATAGGATCAATTTGAATCGGCCGTTCGCTTTGAAAGCCCCTTGGCACGACCTTAAAGCAGTGTTACTTGCATGCATTACAGCTATTTAAGTAGAACGCTGGAGGAGAAGAAATTTGAAATAAGAATAGAGAGGACTATTTGAAATTTCAATACCATTGTAAATACTGCATTTCTTTCTGAATGCCTGTCATACAAGAAAGTTTTAAAGCGCTAAGTTTCAAATCCACATATTTAAAAAGCAAAAGCAAGTTGGAGGCCTTGGCTAGTCACCAGTATTGTATAAGAGAACTTTCCCTAAATTGTTGAAGCCTTCTCCTTAGTGCAAGAATATTAGTTATTAATCGAAATGTGATGAATGTGTAAATAATTTTTAACAATTTGGAAGTTTCAAATCTTCGGTGTAATGCTAGGGCAATTTCTCCTCAATTTATATGCTCAGTTTACACAGTACACGAAGATTAGTGTATTAATTTAGGAGGAGATTGTTTAGTTTGCGCTAAAAAGGTCATCCATAATTTTTCTCCGATTAGGGTTAACAGAGCGAATGGTTCAGGCGGTTTCGTCCGTGGTCCGCATTCTGGAGCTCCAGGTTCGTATTCCGTGGGCTGGTCTACCTGGGATTTTCCCGGGTCACCAGGTGAATGCTGGGTAGGTTAAACGCTTCCCCCGAATTTTCTGTCCCTCCATTTAATTTCTATTACCATTTCACATATTCTTTCATTTGGTGGTGTCTTTCAGGGTAGAACTGTCGGAACTGCATGACTTAATGATATGCTCCTGGTGAACTCTTCCCTCTCCGGAAGGAGAGTCTCGGTCTCTAGTGGGCTGTTTCAGGACCTCGGTGGGTAGCATGTTGTCACGAGGTATATCCAAAAGCCCGAAGACTTTGGCCTCTATCAACCCAGGAGTGGTGGAAAACTCCGGGGGTCTTTCCTTGGGACAACACCTTGAGTCTAAAAAGCCCCCCCTCTCATCGAAAACAACGTCAAGACGGGTGGAAGTGGATACGCCACTGACGCGCGTCAACCTCGCAGGGAAGACTACCGAATAACCTCGGTGGGGCCACCTAGTGATCTAACACACCTTCTACTAGCTCTGCAGGCTAGTACCCGGGACTTATTAGGTAACCCTCTACCCCCTCCGGGCGGCCGAATTCTGGCCGGAGGTACCTGATCTCCTGCGGTAACGGGAATACACTGCCCCCTTCAGTCCAACCCAATCCGAACAGCTACCACTCAGGGAGGGGCTCGAATGTTCGGCCCGAGGTTTCTCTAGTAACGTCAGAGGTACCACGAGTGCTGAGAGTCCGCAGCGCTCGCACCACAGCAGCTGAAGATGTTGGATACCCTCCCCTACGGGATTGATGCCTGAGGGTCTATCCGCATTAGTCCCGGACCCATATGACCGGAACCCGGGCCTCCTGGGTTATTTTCCATAGGACAGTACGTATTTCATAAACTGTCCCCCCGCTGCACACGGCAGCAGGATGGAAGTGGATACGCCACTTACGCGCCAATCCAAAAAGTAGCTGCTACCAAATAACCTTGGTACGGCCGCCGGTGACCTATCACAACTACTACTAGCTCTGCAGGCTAGTACCCGGGACTTATTAGGCAACCCTCTACCCCCTCCGGGCGGCCGTAGCCTGGCCGGAGGTACCCAATTTCCCATGGGTGTCGGAAACGCACTGCCCCCTCGAGTCCAACCCAATCCGAACAGCTCCCACTCAGGTAGGGGCTCGAATGTTCGGCCCGAGGTTCCTCTAGTAACGTCAGAGATATCAAGAGTGCTGAGGGTCCGCAGCGCTCACACCACAGCAGCTGTAGGGGACGGATCCCCTCCCTTACGGGAAATCTACGGGATAGTTAACCTCAGAGGTTCTACACCCATTAGTCCTGGACCCGTAGGACCAAGGACCCGGGCCTGCTTCTACCCGGGAGCGATGGAAATTCCGGGGCTCTTTCCATAGGGCAATATCTGGAGTCTAAAAAGCACCCCCCCTCGCTGAGCACAACGTCAAGACGGGATGGAAGTGGATACGCCACTTACGCGCGTCAACCCCGCAGGGAAGACTACCGATAACCTCGGTGGGGCCGATTGGTGATCTAGCAGACCTTCTACTAGCTCTGCAGGCTAGTACCCGGGACTATTCAGGCAACCCTCTACTCCCTCCGGGCGGCCGTAGCCTGGCCGGAAGTACCCATTTACCCGTGGGTGTCGGGAACACACTGCCCCCTCGAGTCCAACCCAATCCGAACAACTCCCCTACGGAAGGGGCTCGGCATGTTCGGCCCGAGGTTCCTCTAGTAACGTGAGAGGTACCACGACTGCTAAGGGTCCGCAGCGTCCGCACTTCGGCAGCTGAAGGGGACGGATCCCCTCCCGTACGGGATACCGTTTATACTGGAATGCCGCGGAGTTTCCAACTGGTCAAATGTAGGGACCTCGCCCTCTGCACTGGTGTGACTCTTTGGATTGGCCAACCTCTCCTGTCGCCTCATCTTTCCTCTCGGGGATTTCCTCCTTGTGGCGCAGGAACAATAAATAGAGACTGGTTACCCTGCTTAATCCCCTCCATTCGATTTCATCCTATCCTATCGAATTCTATCTGATAGGATAGTTTCAGAGAAAATGTTAATAACTGAACTACATTAGTGAGCAGGTATTTAGATACGTGTATTCTAATTTTTCATAATAGGATACTATATATATATATATATATAATATATATAAATTTTGTATTTCATAGCAGAAGTAAGTAACTAACAATTTCTTTCTCATAAAATTCGTCACTGTGATATAATCCTGATTATGTTTTCGTTAATCAATGAAATTAACAGATAAGGGACTAAAATATTTCTTCAATTTATCGCTGTATATGGTAAATTTGATAAAATACTGATCTTGCCTATAAATACTGTTTAAATATCAGAAATTTATTTTTCGTTTGGAAATGACTCAAGCTTTAATCAATCTCTTTGTTTTGTTCTACTGCCCAAGGAGCTTTAGTTTTGTTGGCAGGTGTCACTGTAAAGTTCAACCATCTCCAACGCAGAAGTTCGAGGAATAAAGGAGAATGGTATTCACTGTCACAAAATGGTATTAACTGGAGAATATCTTGTATGTCTCTTTGCTTCCTGTAATCCACATAATATTCTCTTATGTCGAGTTAACACATTAACGTTCTATTCATTCTCTCTTTCTGAAAACTGTGTTTCAAAATATCTTCAGCATCCTCGAAGGTCAGCAGCTATTGCCGGAGTGTTATACGAATGTTCGGTACAGCAATGTTGGCAATGTGTGCCCTATTAGTTATTACCAACTAGTTATGTTTGTATTGATATTTAGAATTAACATTGAAAGTAAAATAATGTATAAATATTTCAGGTACGAGAGTTGCAGTATTTGCACCGAGAAGCAAGTGTAGGCTGTCGGAGAGCTATGGTGGTATCGCGGACCAATGGGATACACACTTCCACAACTGCGACGTTACGAGAGGTAAGTTTCCATTCCATCTATTATTGATTACAGTGGGAAAAACATCAGAACCAGGCTATGCACATTAATTATTGAGAATCTGGTAGGTCTTTAGGTCACCTTAGTTATGCAACTGCCCTGGTTTCCTCCCTTTTCTCCCATATTTTGGGTAAAAAGTCAGACCCTTTCATTATTAATCCACGGAAAAGTATGTTTAACGATTTTCCTAAAGTGACATTTTAGCAACAGTTTTACACATTAGTTGAGTGTCACATGTTATTTAGTAGGATCTTAGGGTTAGAAGAAGATCGCATAATATGAACCGGATTTTGTGTTAGTACCATTTAAATAAAGTAGCTGTTTGTTACAAAACACACCTGTTTTGTTTTTAAATATATCCGCTCATATAGTCCAATTGTATATAATGGTTGTGCCGCTGGCTTTAGTATGAAAAACATTCACATGATATTCGCTTACAGTGGTTTTTACAATAAACATATTCTTGTTTATTTATCGAAACGTACCTCATTTAAACTTACAGAAACCGAGCAAGTTATTTTCACGGTAACGTATGTGATTCACATTTGGAAGGTCGCAGGTTCGCTTCTCGTCAACCGCGCATTCTGACTTCGAGTTTTCGTGGCTTCCTCATGTAACTAGGGCAAATGCTATGTCCTTGCTTTCATAAGAGGATTTACTTTCCATTATTTTCCTTCATTCCATTTAATTATCATGTTTCAGCTCTGCTTTCACGTTCATGGCGAGTGAGGGTACCGGACAGATGGCGCGTATGCATGCTCATTGTACGGTAGTGGAGGGCATTGTGGCCGGTCTTTACGTGGGGAGACACTTATCCACACCGGATGCTGCAGCGGGTCCTGACGCTCAGCACGTGTTAGTCTTCCGCCTTCTGTTTACCTGTTACCCAGTGACCAGTTAGTTCCCTCACTTTATCCCTTTTTCTTGGAGGGGGGAGTGATAGCCGCAATAGATATATACGGCAGTTACATGCACGGGGTACCACCATTCGCTGTCTATTCTCTAACGGTTATCAGTTCTCTCATTCTAGCTAGTGTGACGCCGCCCTCTCCGCAGCCACTAGCTGAAATGCGTAAACCTTTTGGGCCTACTTCACTTAGGATAGACAGAGGTGTAGATTTGCGGGATCGGCACACAATGACAGACTCAATGATGCCGTTAACCATTTAAGCTTTAATATAATCACCTAACATTTTACAGAAACAACAGCATATCTAACAGAGTGTATTCCTAAAATCCCAACACAGAGAAACAGAGGTGGCACATAAGCATCACATTCTGTAATAAATAACTTTATAAATGTGAATCCAAAGTTTCCTCGTTAAATAGCATAAACACTATAAAGTGGAGATAGCTGGTGAACCAAAAGACTTGAAAGGGGAATAAAAAGCAGATTAAACAACTTCTGGCCATGAGATTTACAGTTTTTTATCCCAATAAATATAATACATATAATAAAATCTTTACAAAACCACAATCAGTGAGACCCAAACGGGTACCAATAATTTGAAAATTAAAAGGCTGACGGAGACACCAACCCAAGATATAACCAAACCAAAGCCAGCCCACAAACTACTTTCCCCACTGGAAGCAGTACACCCAGGATAGCAGGCCGGGAATCCTCAGCGCTCAGAAAGTGAAGCAGAGGGAACACGAACTAACTCCCCGGAAAGACCGAAGAGAGAAACATATAAATTACAAGTGCCGGAACAATAGGCACAATACAAACTTTCCCACATATTTTACTTCATGTTTATTAATTTATTATATTATTTAAACAACCAATTGTCATTAGAAACCTTGATCTATGTTAGTGAAAATAAATCACATAACCAATTGCAAATTCTCGTTCTTTTCATAAGGTGATTTTCACCAATACTAAACATGAATGCACAATCTTAATACAATTTGAAGGATGGAAATTTGATGATTTATATTGATACTTAAATGCAGTCTATGTGAGTCCCACATGTGATATAGCACATGTGTGTTGATCTCCTTCTTGCCAAATATCAAGAATATCTTGGTGTTCTCAGTAACTATTCTTCCTAAGTTCTGACAACGTTGATGGAACTGAAGGGAAGTAAACATTGTTCTCCCTGGAATTACACGCGTTAAATTAACTAAAAGTGTGGTCGTGTCCAGAAAATGATTCATCGAGATGGATATACACATGTGAAAGGGAAATAATGAATGTTTTCCCCTGTTAATTTGAATTGAAAACGGAAAAGAAATAAGACACCAAAATTAACTCCTAAATCTGCGTTGCATTTCTCAATAGTTCAATTGTAAACTAGCAGTGATCGTCAATAATGCAACTGTTTTCTCTAACAACCACAAGTGCTGACTTAGGAGGGCAAAGCACTTTCTTTTCCTCTAAACTGTTGTTACTGAAGGAGCCTGCCCCTCAAAAAATTCCAAGAGAGATCTATCATTAAAGAAAACGCAATGCTAATTTAGATCAAATACAGTTGTAAAGAATCGCCTTTATTTTAAATACTCAGTCAACTGTTTCACAAAAACAATAATAACGTAACCTAGGTTTCAGATACATCGGATCATAATTGAGCACGCAATTACCGAATTATTCTTGAGTTGACACTTCTGTAGTTTCATCCTTCATTATCCTCCGCCACCTGCTTCACCATTCTGTTCCTTTTCCTGCTAGCACCATCACCCTATTACAGTCATGCCTCAAACTCGTATAACGCTCTTATTCAATTTCTTCAAGTAAGTGATCTACACATTCAGTCTCTCCCACTTCTCTTAAGTTTTCCTTTATTGTTTTTCCTTCGATGGCCATATGGGTTTAAAAAATACCTTCATTATGAAAATAGTCCTTTGCAACTTTAATATCTGCAAACAGTTTTCTGATTGCTATAATCCAAAAGACAATTCATTTTGTATGTCGTGAGAAATCTAATAATAGGAAATACATTGCATCATCTGTAAATTTCCTGACTATCCTCCCACCTAAGTAATATAAAGCCTTTAAAATTACTTTTATTATTTGAAATTCCTTGTTTTCGCCTAATCATTGTTATCATACAATGCACTCTGAATAAGTCATGAACTTAAATTTTCATTTACTGGCAAATAACGTGCAAGAATAAAGATTATCTTTTAGTAGGTTTAAAGTCTATCCTATTGCGTGCGCCACTACAGTTGAACACTGATGACAGACGAAATGTTAATAATTGGGAAGAAAAATGTGGAAAAGAAAGCTTTCAAGACCACGTTTTTGTCACTTATGAAGATTTATGAAATCCTGGGAAAATCTCAGTCAGAAAGAAACATTCTTTCGGGATCTGAACTACAGTTTTCCCGTTCAAAGACGTAAGCGATCTCGGCCAACTTACCCACAGGAATCAACTGATTGTGAGATCAACACTTTTGAGTAAACAGACCTATGGTTATTCTTCTTCATACGTTATTAATGAAACATTTATATGATTTTCGTATATTTCAACTAATCTCTACAATTCTATGATTAAATAGCGTTTACTGGATATGTGCACTAAATACTATATTTGTACTCGATTGCATTGCACAATCTTCCCCACCTCCCGCTCGTAAAAGGCAGAGCAAGTATATGCTAACAACAATTCTGAGATTTTTCTGAATGACTGATCAATGAAATCGTATATGAACATTGAACATATTTTTTCTCATATGAATTACTTCATATATTGAATTATAGTCATATTAAGTGGTTTAATAACCTGTAGCGGCTTGCTTGAATGGTCTGAATTTCCTTTCCGACTATGTGAATGTCCACTGAGACAACCCAAAGGTTCATGCATATGCAGTGATACAGTTATTGATTCTCTTTGGCTAGTTCACTAATAGAATTCTCTTATCAAACACAGACGACCTGCTTCTCATAAGATATAGATAGTACACAATCTCTTGCTGTTCTCATTCGTACCTTCGTACCCTACTTATTCCGACGCTATAAGCCAGAATTCACGATGTTGAAAATGCATTTCTGCAATAGCACTAAGACGAAGAAATATAGAATTAGGTTGTCTATAATAACATGAACGACAAGGTCCGTTTCTTTCGTCTGGCGTGACCAAAAGACATTGTTTTTGTAATTTCTTCCACAAATGAATAATCGACGATAGCCACGTGTCACGACCATCCAGGTAAATTAGAATACAACTTTTAGTATTCATAATGCTGTCACGGATCAGTTAATTGAGAAAAGGGCCTCTACATTGCCAATCTACACGCTAAGGATCTTTCGAATGAAACTTAATTGTCTCAAATCTATTCAAACTTCTACAAGGAGCGTGTTGAACTTTATTCATAGAAAAGTACACCGGGTTGGATGACACAACTGGTGACTGTTGAGTCGTAACAATATCGCTGTGTTTTAGACTAGCTAAGACATCTACGCAGGACCATAGAATTTGTAGTTAATTTTTCATTTTGTTATTTATTTATGTATTTATTTATTTTTGTAGTTAACGTCCTCCAACGTTAAGTCATGTCGGACTTTAAATGAAATGGGTGAAATGATGCTCACATGTTCCCGTGACTCATAGTGCTTAGAGTTACCTGACATTCGTCTTTCAGGCCAGAAAAAACCTTATCCAATAACAGCCTGATCGAAATTCGAACTCGGACCTCTTGAATGGAGGCAGACACACTGCCACATATACTACAGAGGCGGGATAATGTTGTTCAGTATTTTATGTAAGAATATTAGGTGGAGCTATCTGTTGATTGTGTTTACTGCTGGTAGTCATCATGGTGTAGTCATCACACTACTATACAGAACAATGTGTATTTATGGAAATTTAACCGTTCTTCCACACTAGCCGTGTGTAGGCTAAGATTTGCATAGATAGAGTCAGACTGATACATGTAATGCCACTGCTGCGATTTGAACCACGGATCTCCCGCTCTCCGTCCGTTTGCTCTTAGCCATTGAGATACCATGGCCAACATGCCGTCATTGACACTAGCCTACACACGGCTAGTGTGGAAGAACGATTAAATTTCAATCAATTAACCTAATAGTGGTAGCTATAACGCCTGGGACTTTAAGTACTTACAGCATAGTAAGTCACCACAAAAGGTGCGTATCTCATTGTATATGAGAGCCCCTTGTGTTTTACCAGGAAACACACAAGTCAGTTGCAGAATTTAATGTCATGAGGGTACGTTGGCCATGGTAGCTGAATGGCTAAAAGCAACCAGACGGAGACCAAGAGATCCGTGGTTCAGATCCCGGTCATGGCACTGTCTATCTATCAAATGTGTATTTAACACAAATTCCTTGGTGTCAATGTATTAATAAATTCACAATTTGAATTAAATCCTCCTCTTTCTTTACCTTATCCCTACAGTTCGGCGGACCGTTCTCCGGCTCTGACATTTCTCTAGAGGGGGAAGCGGGCTGTTGGCATTTCTTTAGCGGTAATTTCAAGCAGAGGAACAATTCGTATTTTAAATATTTCACGCATATGCATATTTCACATACCAATAGCCATATTATTATAATAGTGATAAAAATAGGATTTACAAACACTAAAAATCGGAATTCACGCAAGCACAAAATAGTAAACAAACTTCACCAGCGCCAGCACCAAAAGCAAATGTAGCCACGTGGTCCACACAAAATTAAATTGGCAACACGATGTTGGTTTCAGAAGTACGCCTAGCAGCGTCGATGCTGATTGGTGCTAGCAGAGAGTTTTAACTTCCTGACACGACACCGGATGTACAGACTCCCAGTACTACCAACAGCAGCAGTTAGCGTGCGTGAAAGTTGTGAAAGAAATATTCAAATAGAGTGGCGCTAAAATGAATAGGTATCTTGCAAGATAGTGAAATTGTAAGCTGGATTTCAATGTTTTAAAGCTAATATATAGTCATATGTTTTCATTCTAAGGATAATTTTGTGGATATGTTTCCAATTGCTCATTACTGTATGTTGGTATTATTAACCTTCCCCCTCTGTCTCCTCTGTATCCTTAGCTTCCGGTGAAGGTAGTCATACTAACCGACGTTTCACTCATAATGCCGTGAGCTCTTTCTGGGCTGTTCAGGACAAGAGTTGCATTAAAATTTCTTTCCTATTCTGCTTATTTGAGGATCAATTTCTCTACTTTATAGAAACTTTTTAGGTACTTAAATCATATGTTTTAGGACCTAAAGATACGAAGTCTAATTATGACAATCTTGAGGTCACGGTCACTGCTACTTCGGTCTTGAAGTTTCACCAACATAACTAACAAGTTTGTGTAAATTTATTATTATTATTATTATTATTATTATTATTATTATTATTATTATTATTATTATTATTATTATTATTATTATTATTATTATTATTATTATTATTATTATTATTATTATTATTATTATTATTATTATTATTATTATTATTATTATTATTATTATTATTATTATTATTATTATTATTATTATTATTATTATTATTATTATTATTATTATTATTATTATTATTATTATTATTATTATTATTATTATTATTATTATTATTATTATTATTATTATTATTATTATTATTATTATTATTATTATTATTATTATTATTATTATTATTATTATTATTATTATTATTATTATTATTATTATTATTATTATTATTATTATTATTATTATTATTATTATTATTATTATTATTATTATTATTATTATTATTATTATTATTATTATTATTATTATTATTATTATTATTATTATTATTATTATTATTATTATTATTATTATTATTATTATTATTATTATTATTATTATTATTATTATTATTATTATTATTATTATTATTATTATTATTATTATTATTATTATTATTATTATTATTATTATTATTATTATTATTATTATTATTATTATTATTATTATTATTATTATTATTATTATTATTATTATTATTATTATTATTATTATTATTATTATTATTATTATTATTATTATTGTTATTGTTATTGTTATTGTTATTATTCTTATTCTTATTCTTACTATTATTATTATTATTATTATTATTATTATTATTATTATTATTATTATTATTATTATTATTATTATTATTATTATTATTATTATTATTATTATTATTATTATTATTATTATTATTATTATTATTATTATTATTATTATTATTATTATTATTATTATTATTATTATTATTATTATTATTATTATTATTATTATTATTATTGTTGTTGTTGTTGTTGTTGTTATTATTAATTACACACGAGATATTCTGACATAATTTAAACAATTATACTCTATTAGAAAAATTACTGATTTTCATCTATGAAGCTATTAAATGTACTTAAATGTTTACTTCCGAATCTTTTGTACAGTCATTATACAATTTAGAATTCTGAAAAGTTGCCTAAACACTTGTCAAATATGATTCTTAATATGATTATACATTTGTATTAGGAACGCAAAACTATGATCAATATAAATATATGTATTTCACAATTCCATGCAGTCCCTCCGTAAAATATGCGTTTTATATTCATTTGCCTGTGACATGTTCAATTCCTTAGGCTGTTTCCCCCAAGCCTTATACTATAACTATATAATGTGTGAGATTTATCGTGTAGAAACATGTACTGTTTCACCATTTGCCTTTTCCTTGTCCAATGCTGTAGATAAAGATTGCACGTACGTTTTAATTATCTATTTATTACAGTTATTATTTCATATAAATTAATATAGTCATTTTAATTTGATTCTGCTTAAATCTACTTGCCTACATTCACTCCGGATATACAGTTTTGAACTTTTACCTGAGTTTCTGGTTTTCCTAGGATCCATAAACTCAAACGTTTGATTACCGGCTCTCAAATAACTGCGTTTTTAGGTTATATTTATTACTAATTTTCCTCAAATTTATTACCAAACTCGCATTTCTTACCAAGCTTAAATTAATTTCCTTTTTCAAATACATAAAATGCTCGAGGTATTTCCAATATTTAGGAAATGTCAGCTTGGCTTACTAGTAGCCTTCCTACTTATTAACCAGGAGAAGATTTCACTCGAGCCGCACTTCGTTTGGCGCGTCCAAATGAAGGCGTACCTTACAGTCCGCTGCTGACTTGTAAATATCTACTCCTTCTACCACACTTATACGGAGAAAATAATAAAACACTAATTAGTTTCAAGAAACAAACTGTTCAAGCTAAAAATCGATAGCGACTATGTTCAGAACCGATTACACCGGGAAATGCTTTGAAACTTCTCCCACAAGCTTCCTGTTCGTCTTTCTCAGCTAACCTGAATTTCTTACACTAATGTATAAAGGTTTATGATGTTAATAAACTAATTCTTACAACATTATTATACGTCATATATCATGGTTTAATTAATTTATACCATACTGGGATAGTAATCGTGATGTATGCTTTTAGAAAATCATGTGTTTAAATTAAAATGTGATGTAAATATTTGGAATTACTTTAAGCTCATCTACTTCACCTACTACCTACCAGCTGTTTACTCTGGTCGTAACTCCAAAATGAGAAAATCGTGTACGCCAAATACTGTTACATAGTCCTGTTACAACTGTCAGGTTCACAAACTGTCGTCGTAAAATATACTATTATTGTGCCATACAAAATACTTCATTGATTAAAATGATCATCTGTCTTAATATATTCAAAGATACCTAGTTGTCAGTTTTACATTTTCATTACGTATGAGTCAAATGTATTATAGCTAGGTAAGGAGTTGAATCAAAGGTATGGATATAAATTCTCAACAACTGATAGAACTCTGGGTTTAAAACCGCCTCTCAGCTTGAAGAAAGCACATGACCTTTGAGGCATTATTTCTAAGAACCTCATTAAGATAAGTGTAATCTAAATCATAATTTAGAAAGACGAGAGGGATTTTACCGTACAAATGTTTTGAAACGGTACTCTCTTCCTCGAGTTGATTAATTGACTCTTAAGGAATATATAGTAGATTAATTGAATGTTAAAGGAATATATACATGTACTGAAACAAATATTTTTGTAGAATGTCAAGTTTGTTACGAGCTCTGAACGGTGCTATGAATTTTCTCTCCCCTAGGACAGCTGACCGCAACCATAAATCTTAGGCTCACACCCCGCGTTTAGTTTCAAACATAGTTTGACAGAAAAGGGACATCTTAGGTGCTCTAAAGTGAGATTCTCGTAACTGGGACTCCATATGTTTTCTACCGACCAACTAATTAAAAAGAATGAGCTGAAGGGGGAAGCGAAGTGTCATATGGCCTAGCCGGGAACAAATAGATGTCTAAAGTTCAGTCGCTAGCTGGGGGTCGGGCTAGATCGTCGTGCGGCAACACAAAGTCAGATATCGCGTTCTTTAAGGAACGGACAAGGAAGCTAAAGAAATCGCGTCGATTAAAGCTCGTTAGTAGCGGGGTGCTAATCCGACGACTCGTGTTATATACACGGGAGTGCTACCACGTAAACGCGAAACCTACCATTCAGAGTTCGCCTAATTAACATGTATTTCGAGAGTAATTGAAATACAACCGATCGTCATAAGAGAATTAACCTGTGTTTCTTTCCAAGTGCCCTAATTGATCCACCCAGAACGCCCTGTATCAAGAGATCCTTGCCAAAAATCCTATATTCATAAATATTAGGACAACTCCGAGAGCAGCCGAGGACATCGATATTCTTCAATTTTTTATTAGCGATGCAGACAACACTAGGAGTCAAGCCCCTGCCAAATAATTGAGCTGAACTGCGCGGCAATACTCACCCGACACCCCGACCTGCCACAGTTTTCACTACCTGCAAGAATGCTCTTTAGGCTTTCAAAAGACAATCCTAACGGTGCATATCGGGACCGAAGGTTTGGGGTGGTTCATTGACACTAAACCCTTTACAAAGAGATGTAAGCAGTTGAAAGGGAACTGGGAAAGGACGCGGTAGTCAGTATCAGTGCGAAATGCAAGGTGTGCGAACATATAAGGAAATTCATGGTGCATCAGTAGTGAAAACATTTTATCGGGGACACTATAACTGGTGTAAATTCATTTATTGTTATTGTCTCTCATCACACTACCCTGAGATATCCATACCCAACATGCTCTACTTAATCCAGAGCAGATGAGCAGCTGTGGGCACGACCTAAGAAGAATCCCAATACCTAACACATCAACCACAAAAGAAAAAAAAATGCAGATTCCCTAAGATTGCAGCTAAATGAACAAGCGACCGGAGAAACGCTGCATCTTTCTTAGGGAGTGTATCATCTCTTGAGCTTGCACTGGATGGGGTTTACTTGTTACATATTGCCATTCGAAGGTATGCAGTTGACAGGGGAAAGGGGAGAGAAAGGGAGCACGAAAGAATATAACCAGGGCGAGACTAAAAGAAACAGGGCTTTGTTGCATGTTATTTTGCAACTTTGAATAATAATTAAGCAAAATGTAATTTATCCCCAAAGAAATAATTTAACTTGCAACCATAATCTACCTTTCATTACGCAGTAGCAGCTCTTTTTAATACGGATATAGTACCAGTTATGTAACGGGTAGCTACAAATTGAGAATAAGGTTATAATGGAAGATGTAACTAAAAGGGGGCGAATAACATTGTTTAGATCATTCATACGAAAATTAAAGGAAACACGAAGAATCTGCGGCATAATTTCTCCAGAGTCTGGTTGCAATGAAAGTGCCATTCATATCCTATTCGATGTCTAGGTACAAAGATTTGGAGGAAAGAGCTTAATAAAAGAAAAGTGTTGGGTTATGATCTGAGTTAATATAAAATAAATGGGCCATTCAAAAATTAGTGGCAACACTGCCTGCATTTGGCACAATCACTGTTAAATCATGTAAGCTGATAACAATGATAAATAACAGCCTATAATGTTTGTCAGCTGTGAGTTTGAAGGCAATAATTTTATTTAATAAGACCTTTTTAGTAAGTGTAATTGTATGCTGTCATATTTACTGCTCTATTTAGTAAATACGAACAAAATGCTTAATTAAAATTCAGGTTGCAAGAGGTATCAATGCTCGACAATGTCATTCTTGTGGTAGACTTTACCATATCGTACCTGGCTAGGTGGGCAAATGCATTTCGTAGAGGAAGGGAAGACGTTCATCAAAACCGTAGAACTGACACACCGCAATCAGCAAGTGATGATGTGTATGAATGCTGTGAGAGCACTGCTGTAAGTACACCGTTGTTAGACTTGTATTTAACCAGCAACGGAAGTTAGAGTTGCTCCTGATACGATTCTCCACATACTCAAGAAGAAGTTAAATATGAGGAATATCTGAGTAGAGCAGTCTGTTCGAATATTAGGACAGCAAACGGCGCTGTGGATGGCATCCGTCGACTCCTTGACGTGTGGAGGTGAGTTCATGTTGGAGGAGATTACTGCTAAGCACTGCAATAATGTAACTGCCTCAAAAATGTTTTATTTGTTGTTAATTTAAATAGTTCCACTAATTATTGAATGACCTACGTAAATAAAATATGGAGATAAATCACAAATAAGGAATTAAGGGCGTGTCTGTATCGAATAAAAACATAAAGGGTATGGATGATTGATAAGTGATAGAAAATTTGTGTTATTGGCTCAGAATAAATTTCTTTAAATTGTGTAATAACAAGCAATATCATATTCCTGAAAAAGCTAAAGTAAGCCATTTACATTTGTATTCACAGTAGATTTTCATATCATGGGGAAGAGCTAGGGCGGAAATCAAGCAAAGAACATTATAATTTTGCAGTGACTTGTTAGTACTTGAATTAACGTACTAAATAAGATATCAATATCTCATTCGTTACTTATATCAGAAGCCATTAGCGCTAAGTAACCATCATGGCCATAACCATTATTCGAAAGTAAATGTCACTTTTTATCTTATAAACCAGAGCTTCGAGTCTTGAGCCCAGAACCAAGGAAGGTAGCTACTGGAAATTTGTGAGGTTTTGTAAGGGATTATACTTGGAAATTACGTAAGAAAGGACGAACGCAACACATTGTGAGTGTTTGTTTTGCGTTAGCTGTTAAGAATAACGGAAGAAGCACGTGATCAAAGAAGAATTTGATGGTCGATCTCTGCTCTTCCTCCGAACTTTAACATATGCGCTTGTGCGGCTGCCAGAAAAATCAAACAAAACACTGGCGATTTGGAAAGAAATCAGACGTAGCAGTTCAGTGCCAGACGCGACTGTAAACGTGCCCAACCGAATGACAGGCGTTCAATTTGGTTGTACACAGCACTGAACTGGCCCCCTAAGGGTATCCTCAGTATATCTTTGTGCTTTAGACTTGTTGCTTATTGAACATTCTTCAATTTGATGGGTGTACCGACAGTAAATAGCGAGTTAGGTAAAATAAGCATTGTAGTTTATTTCTCTCACATATTTTCGACTTGTTTTTCCTTTTCCAGTTTAACGTAATTAAATCGGGAGACGTTTCTCTAAATTATAATAGATTGTATCTCTAACAAATTGGTGCAACAGTTACAGGTACTTCTCTACCTCTTATTTTCATTGCCAATCTAAAAATATGATGTGCTGACTTTCTTCATTCACTCTTTAGAAATGCGTTAGAGAAAGTGGACAAAATGAAACCTGCAAAGATAGAGTCAGACTGAAAAATTCAATGCCTTAGCCCGGATTTGAACCACGGATCTTCTGGTTGCCATCCAGCCGCTCTGACCCTTGAGCTACTATGGCCAACGTGCCGACATGACATTAAATTCTCCATCTGACTCGTGTTTTTCCCGGTAAACCACTTAGTTCTTATTAACACATGAGACAACTACCTTAATGGCGACTTACAACGTGTTAGTACTTTAAGGCCCGGGCTTTATAGTTAAGCACTATTGGGTCAATAAATGGAAATTAATTGTTCTTTCACACTGGCCGTGTGTAGGCTAAAGTATGGAAAGATAGAGTACTTACACGTTGTAAGTCGCCATTAAGGTAGTTGTCTCATGTGTTTATAAGAACTCCTAAATGGTTTACCGGGAAAAACACGAGTCAGTTGGAGAATTTAATGTCATGTCGGCACGTTGACCATGGTAGCTCAAGGGTTAGAGCGGCTGAAGGGCAACCAGAAGATCCGTGTTTCAAATCCCGGCTATGGCATTGAATTTTGTAGTCTGACTCTATCTTTCCATACTTTAGCCTACATACGGCCAGTGTCAAAGAACAATTAATTGACATTAATTAACCTAATAGTGGTTAACTATAAAGCCCGGGCCGTAAAGTACTTACACGTTGTAAGTCGCCATTAAGGTAGTTGTCACGTGTGTTTATAAGAACTCCTAAGTGGTTTACCGGGAAAAACACTAGTCAGTTGGATAATTTAATGTCATTCCAGCACGTTGGCTACAGTAGCCCAAGGGTTAGAGCGGCTGGACCTCAACCAGACGATCCGTGGTTCAAATCTCGGCTATGGCATTGAATTTTTCAGTCTGATTCTATACTTCCATACTAGCCTACACACGGCCAGTGTGAAAGAACAATTAATTTCCAAGAAGAAACCTAATAGGAACAAAACCACTTCCGGTGTAGGAAGAAAAGTACAAGATTACCTTTTCTTTTTTGGTCAATATTACTGTACCTCTTGGGTGAGAAGACCTGTAATTTTAAAAATTACTACCTTTCAGCAAGGAAAAGAACTTAGGTATATATGTCCAAAATTTATCGCATGTGACGGTAATTAAGATAAAAAGCGCGGACAGGTCATGCCATTGGAACTTGTATGGTTTTTATTCTTCTGCCTGTGTTCCTTGTTTAAAAAAAAATGTATCAACGTTGTCGTTATGAATAATTTTAAAGTACATATCAACTTTTAAATTACATAAAAGCAAACATTCCATCGTGCTGAATTTCATAGTTTAGCTAGTATTTAACCGATTCATTCCAATAATAAGATACAAACATATCCATATGTGGTAAAGGTTCCAAAAATTGGCTTACATTCATTTTTGGCACAATTCGGTGTTCTTAAAAATGTAGACACATTATTAGCGTTGTGAGACTAGAAACAATTTTACAAATCTGCTCCTTAAACTGTTTTAACTACCGGCTCAGACGGTTTCTCTGTGGCCCGCTTTCTGGAGACCCGGTTCGATTCCCGTAGCCGACCCACCTGAACCATGGGTTTCTCCGAGGTTTTTCTCGGGTCGCTAGGCCATTGCTGGGAAGGTTAATTACATCCCCCGAATTTCCTGTCCTCCATTTCATCTCCATTATCATTATACATCACCTCTCATCTGGTGGTCTCTTTGAGGGTAAGAACTGTCGGCGGGTGTCTCGGCGGTGTATGGCACCATTATATACTCTGACGGAAAACTAGTTCCTTCTCCGGTAGGTCGGTTGCCTGCTTTAGGACCAGCTGCCGGGACCTTTTGCAAACCGGCTGGCCGTTTCCGTACCGCAGTAGGGGGGCATGTCCGTTGTTCTGGCCTGCCGGGGGAGGTCTCAGTAAAATGTAGGGACCCTGCCCTCTGCACTGTCGTAGCTTCTTGGGACGGCCACCCTCTGTCACCTCTCGCTTCATCCTTCCACCCGGGGGGTGCTCCAATCGGAGGCGTAGGGGCAATGGTTCACGACTGATCTCCGTGCCAAATCCCCTCCGTAGTAAGTCCTAATCCTAACTGTCTTGACTATATGAAACGTTTAATTGCTTACCGCATGGAACGAAATTGTGGGCTGAATTGCTTCAACATTCTATTCCAATATATATCCACATTTCTTACATGGCACGTTTTTGTATACTCCAGTATATAAAGACAGTATACCATTTTGTTTAATAAAACTTTAGAAAACCACATACGTAATTAAAGGTGTTTAATTTATTTACTTTGCTTAGGTATATATTTACGTAAATGCTTTACAGATTGGTAACGATGTAAGTAGAAGCTATTCTTTAAATCCCAGGGCGCACTAACTACGCTGAAAACGTTTATGAATATTTTGTCCTCGTTTCATATAGATACAGAAAAATGCTTTGAAATGTAGGATCGTTTGCTATAGCGCGCTTTCTCTTGCACATGGAAAAGCAAAAGTGTATATTACTGGTAAGGATAAAGAGTAGTCACAAGAGGGTGACACTTCACGTACTGCAAATACAGCGATTTATTGTGAGCTAATATCCCCAGGAGTAAGGTTGAAGCGAGGGAACCACAGAAGACTATAGGGGCCCCTAAATGTGCTCTTCGACATGGCGCCAGGGTCCGCCGTGTAGCCTCCAAAACCCGGGTCTAAACGTCTATTCTCAGTGAAGACAGCGACTACAACACCGTCCAACGTGAAGAACAGCATTTGTAGTACGCAAGCATTCGCGCCTACTATAGGTAGCCATACAACATGAGCTGGTAACATATCTAAAATATAACAAGAAATTGAATGCAGGGGAAATGACGAAAGGAAAACCGTGATGTGCAAGTAAGCACTCCAATATTCACCTAGTGATAAGCGGTAAAAGCAAGTTCGTCAGAGTGCGTTGTAAATGGGGATCAAACCGATAACCTTCCAATTTTAAACAGCACGTGTAACCGCGGTGACATCGTTTGATTCTGAACTTTTCAGCTATCGGATGTACAAAGTTTCAAGATGCGTATTTTAATTTAGTCATTTGAGAAATAAAATGAAGTAAATTATTTAATTTAAAGTAAACTGTTACTTTTATTCAAACATCCATTATTGCAGGACATATTTACGACGTAGGTGACCTTTAAAATGAAATATGTAATAAGCGCGGAGCAAGTCAGCGGAAATTTGCATGTTAAATTGTGATGAAATGAGACACGAAAAAATGTGAAGTCAACAAAAAAGTAGATTAGTTACGATGCTATCATATGCTTGCTTTAATAAGACTTGTTCCTAGTTTTCCAGTATGAGAATTATAAGGCAACCACAACTATGTAGATCTTACGCTTTTTCTTCTCATACTATTTTTTATTTTTCCCTAGGAGTCTAACATCACTGCACATACGTCGCAAATGATTTTTCGCTTAAAGTCCTTAGAGTACTATTTTATTACATTTGCATATCATTTAATGTTTTTATTTGTTCAATTTATACCCCGCCTTTAACTGCAGTGGTCATATCGGCGGCCATTCTCCTTAAGGGTTTTAATCATTACATGACGCACACATTCGCACTCTCATTCATACTTCTAGACTCTGGGGAAAATCCCCAATAACACAGTACAAAATGACAAGTTTCAACAAATCTTGCTGTTTATCCCCAACAATTACATTATTATTATTATTATTATTATTATTATTATTATTATTATTATTATTATTATTATTATTATTATTATTATTATTATTATTATTATTATTATTATTATTATTATTATTATTATTATTATTATTATTATTATTATTATTATTATTATTATTATTATTATTATTATTATTATTATTATTATTATTATTATTATTATTATTATTATTATTATTATTATTATTATTATTATTATTATTATTATTATTATTATTATTATTATTATTATTATTATTATTATTATTATTATTATTATTATTATTATTATTATTATTATTATTATTATTATTATTATTATTATTATTATTATTATTATTATTATTATTATTATTATTATTATTATTATTATTATTATTATTATTATTATTATTATTATTATTATTATTATTATTATTATTATTATTATTATTATTATTATTATTATTATTATTATTATTATTATTATTATTATTATTATTATTATTATTATTATTATTATTATTATTATTATTATTATTATTATTATTATTATTATTATTATTATTATTATTATTATTATTATTATTATTATTATTATTATTATTATTATTATTATTATTATTATTATTATTATTATTATTATTATTATTATTATTATTATTATTATTATTATTATTATTATTATTATTATTATTATTATTATTATTATTATTACTATTACTATTATTATGATTGTTAACAATGCTTCAGTTTTCAGAATCATACCAGTGCCGACAATGTGCTTGAATTTCGCTTCGCTGGAGTTGTTTCACATGTCGTAAATCCACCAGTGCTTTTAAGCACACTTAGAAACCAAGGTCTGCATTGGCTTTGACCTTGTGATAAGTATACCAGCGTCTAACCAACTGAACCACTCAGAACGACATTATTTGCCACTGAAATCATAAATAATCAGTATCATAGTAACTATTTTATTAAAAATGAAGTTGAATAAACAAGGTATTCTTGACTATTTCGTAGTGTTCGTGTATATAAAAGTATCCCACCTAACTCTTTGACATAAAATCTCTCCGAAATGAAACAAAATATGAAAATTCCAATTGGCCAGGAATGTAACTATGTCCGGGGCTCACACAGTGAGAAGGTATGCACAATCCATTAAGATAAAAAAATAACACTTCCAACACCAACTTGCGTTTTTTTTTAAAATGGAACCTGTATGTTTATTCTATCACAATGACCACTACAGCTACAATTAGTGATAACATACTTGTTTCCGCTTATCTAAACACATTTACTAGCGGGCTGTAGTCCTCAGAAACTTCATTGTTGTGCATTACATCCGGCATGGAAAATGCTCCTAAAAATCACCAGTAGCTTCTTGTCCGATGAAACCGTGGCACTTCAACAGATGTTTGTACTGACCTCCGTTTGCGTCAATACACTTTTGGAATCTGGTAACAAGAGAGTGTTGCACGGATTGCAGTGTTTCTACAAATATTGCCGCACACGCCGCTGCATATTCTCAACTGTCGTTGGCGGTTCTTGATACATTCTATCTTTCACTGTGCCCCAGAAAAAGAAATCTAATAGCCTCAAGTCTGGGGACCGAGCTGGCCATGGCACAGGACCTCCCCGTCCTATCCACCTATTTGAAAACTTCGTATTCACAACGTTTCTGGAAACTTTTGCATAATGTGCGGGACATCCATCATGCTGGAACCACATTGATAGACGCGTTTCCAATTCCACATCCAGCATGAGGATGGGTAGAGTGTGTCGCAGAAATGATGCATATTGCTGTCCGTTTAATGTTCACTGATAAAAACAGGGACCTAATGTACGGTTACCAATGATACCGCACCAAACATTGACACTCCACTGTTCTTGATGAGCAACTTGGCGAATCCACTGGACATTTTGAGCCGACCAGTAGTGCATGTTCCGCAGATTCACATGACATGATTTGCAAATGAAGCTTCGTCTATCAACAACATATTTCTTAGGAATGCTGGATTATCTAGTAACTGCTGAAGTGCAAAACGACAGAACACAGTGCGGGATTCAAAGTCATTCCCATACAGTTCCTGGTACAGTGAGATATGGAACGGATGAAAATTGCAAAATTCTGCTCACACTGCTTCGGCTTATTCCAGAACCTCGTGCAATCTGTCGGACACTCACCTCAGAATTGTGCGCTACAGCAGCCAGAACAGCAATTTCGTTGCCAGTGCCAGTCGCTGTCTTTGTACGTTATCGCTTTGTGGAATCCCAGCTTATGTTTCGTGCAGATATTGGCAATGATACAATGCGAAGGACACCGTTGAACTAGGTAGCGTTCAGCGTACACGGCCACGGCTACGGTTGCATTTCTGCGACATTCGCCGTAAATTAAATAATATCCGGGTTTCCTTCGTTACTTAAGAACGGCATATCGACTAGATGACGGCAACTGCTACACGCCACACGAAAACACGTTTTAATGTGTCAATAAGGAAAGCAATATCCGAAACGTACGTGAATTACGTTACAGTATGGCAGCAGATCGGTTCAGGAGACACTAATCCTTGTTTCACATAAGCTTGCCCCGTATCTCTTAACGGTCACGTGACCTTATCGCATCTCATTGGCTGCTGTTGTGGTGCAGACTGTTGTGCGGTAAAAGTTAGTTCGTTATTTAACATGGTGATATGTCTTTATATGTTGAAAGAGAATTGTCAAATTTATATTTTCGTAACTGTTTTAATGACATATATTGCGCAACAGAGTTGATTTATCTGAAATGCATATTAATTCTTAAACGAAGTAAAGAGGAGGTTCCTTTGCTCTCAAGCACATGGCACGATAGCACGTGTTTCAGCGGTAGTGATGACATATTTGTTTATATGACTTTTATCACTGACCTTGTTTTGAACTGGATTAGTCATATTTCGCCATTTGATGGTGTGCTATGCCGAGTGCCAGAGCTAAATTATTTTATTGATCGTTTATTGCGCGTCTACTTATTGTACGTATAATGGCAGAGTCTACCGCCAGTTTTTCGCTGAAGTATCGCAAGGATAATTATTTACAAACAGGCGAAAAAAGAATTGTGGTGCATGTGTTTAATGCGCGCACAAAGAATCCGTCTTTGTCAGTGAGAGAAGTCGAACAGCTGTGCTCTGAAGTTACAGGTGTGTTAGATGCGTAGGAACATCGCGATGTGAAATTGAGAAAAGAGGAAAACTTACCACTCCAGGCAAAATCAGGAATAAACAAAAGCGCGTGTTCGAAGAAAATCCGTGAAAAGTGCTGTGCGTCGTCATGTGCATAGTTTTTTCTTTAGAAACGAACTCCCTAACATAAATAACATTTCGTCTGCTGTAAATGAGGATGCAGATTCACCAGATTTCAGCAGATTGCTTATACAGCAGGGGTTTATGAATGTAAAAATAGGCAAGAAAAATGTGCTAAAAGACCGAGGTGATATTGCTGTGTGGCGAAGATGTAGTTTAAGGACAATTAGACTGTACCGAGATACAAGTCGCAAAATCTACTATTTTAACGAGACTTGGGAGAATGAAGAACACCCGAAAAGTAAGGTATGGCGTGACACGACTTTTAAGACTGAAAGACAAGCATTATTGTAAGGTATGTGTGCTATTTTGAAAAAATCCCAGTGGAAAAGGCCGAAGGCCTTTCATTATAATCTTGTATCAGTTTCATTGCTCAGTCATTCAGTTTCAACTTGCTCAGTTTCATTATAAACTTCCTTATTTTTGCATGCCTTCATATCCTTATTTGTATGATTTTATTTATCTTCCCGGCAATTATTATGACCCTTACTGCAGGTTTAAATGTGACGGGAAGGCACGGCTTATGGTGCGAAAGCATTAGCCAATTAGGGCGAGGGGGAAGGTAGTTGTACGCGGAGTGATACATGTCAGCGGGGCAAGGTTATATGAAGCAGAGATTAGTACACTGAAGCTAGAACGCCCCGAGCTGATATTGGTTTATTTACAACAGACTACAGGCCAGTGCAAGCAACCGCTGCTCTGAACACAGAAGTATATGCATTGCATTATGTCAGACACAGTGGCACCATTGACATCCTCTAAGTCACACACAGTTGGAACCCGAAAATACGCGGTTGTTGGGAGCATCCTTTACCCCCGCATTTTAGCCTTACCCTGGTATATAGGATATAACACTAGAAAGGATAAAAAAATCAATCCCACGCAGTTGGAGGAGGGAAATATGCATGTAATAATAAATTACATTACAGTATTTAACTCTCGTATATAAGTACTTAAGATTACTTACCAGTTATGCTGGGAGTTTATTCCAGCCCGTAACCGATCTCGATTTATATTCCACTGTACATATTTTATAACTGTCTAATTTTCCCTTGTTTTTTAAAAACTCGGTAAATTTTACTTGAAGCGCTGATGCGCTTGGTTTTTTATCCGTGTAATGTTTGACTGCGGAGATGAATGTTGTTTGATTCATTTTGCCTCGCCATCCAAAGAATAACATTGTCTAAATGGGTTATCACTTCATTAACATTTAGAATGTTTTCTTCTACCTCCACGTCATTTTCACCACTATCATCTTCACCTCCATATTGTTCTTCATTGTCATTCTTGTTGTGGACAACATTAAACGAATTATTGCGTCAGCTTCATATAGTACTTAGATAACATACCTTCCCTCCCCACCTGCACGGCCCGATTTCATTGAGTAATATTATACGTATCGTTACTTTTCTTAGATGCAGCACTCAGCGTCAAAGAACACGGGTGGGGGTGAAAATTATACTGCAGGACTTGTGTTTGCAGAATTGTTTTATCCCAACTTCCCAAGTAAAGAGTAAAAGAATTAACTACAATATTTTCGGGCCTTTACTGTATTTCGGGGCGTATGAGGTTTAGAAACGTGAAACCAAGTGTGTTATCACCAGAGCTAGGGCCCGCCTTGGTAGCGTAGATGGTAGCATGTCTGCCTCACGTTCAAGAGGTCCCGAGCTCGAATTTCGGTCAGGGTGAGTTACCTGGATAAGGTTTTTTCCGGAGTTTTCCCTTATCCTGGAAGACGAATGTCGGGTAACTCTAAGCTCCATGGACCCCGGGCTCATATGAGCATCATTTCACCAATTCCATTCACCGTCCGATATGACAACGTTGGAGGAAGTAAATTAAAAAAAAAAAAACAGAGCTAGGAAGTTGGTACCGCCCGCCGTTCCTTATACAGGTTGCGACCACCCTCTCCCGGCGTCCAAGGAAGTCATAAAGAGCGCACAGCAGCGGGGCATTGAAACCGTTTGCCCAGAGAACAAACATGCCCCATGAAGCATACGTAAATGCACACTATTTAGATCATTGTGTACAACATACAAATTCTTATATAGTACATACGGGCTTGTTTCTGGCTGATTTCATTATTTAAATAAGCACATTGGCAATACCCAAGCAATTATAACGCGGGTTGTAACATTTCCTGATTATCCAAATAATAAAATTAATTTGTTAAATATCTGAAAACTCTCACTAGACAAAATACCAAAGCAGGAATTTCATCTGCAGCCGTATTACTAAAAAAAAAAAAAAAAAAAAAAAAAAAAAAAAAAATAATGTACCTTTTAAGCCTTTCTAATGAAAAACTCATTCTACGTGCCGTCAAACAAGATTTATCCTGCGAAAATGCTCATTCGACCTCACAGAATGTGCTCGGGGCATATTTGAAATATTTTATCAGTTCCGTATCAATATCATAGCTTTTGTTGGGATCCAAAAGTGCATCTCGTATGCGGTAAATCGCACCGAACCCTGCATTCTTTTCAATAACAGTTTTAATTTTCATCTTTATTTCAGGTAGAATGCTCGAGGTTTGGTAAATCCGTTTTGACAGTTCTATATGCCGCTCACAGTCAGTCAGCTCCATACTTCTGGGCTGTAACAGTGTGATAGTTGTGGGTAACTCTTTGAACAAATTTGCAATCAATATATTTCTACGAAACTGTTCGTTACTAGACGTTTGGCAGTTTGTATGCTAGAACAGCCATCGTTTTCAAAAAACTAATACCGAAACAATTTTGTCAGAATGTTTGGCATAATAGTTACAGCCTCTAGCCAAGTTCACCATCTGGTGACAATTGACCGTGGTGGTAGCGATATGTCTGGTGCTAACTCTTTGAACTAGTAAACCTGTAAGATGCCTTCAAAAATATCTTTTTAATGTGAGTTATAAAGCTGTCTACACCTGCATAAATACATTGCATTGGTTTGGCCACTCGAGGTAAAGTATGTGCTAAAGATGTAATATGTATTAGTTTAGTATAAAAGTTACGGTAATGAGTTGCATTCTACAATGAACCTTGCTCTTACTAGTAGCACTGCGTTGTATAGCCATGCATGGGCGCTCTTACACTGCTCAAGGAAATCGGTACGAACTTCTTAGCCGCCTACCTATGGAGGCTTCCAACTACACTGAGGAGATTCTGGCCATTCGTGACGCTTTGCAATATGGGATTTCTAGGGGCTTCCCCAAACTGCTGGTCTTAACCGATGCACAGAGTGTGCTTCAGAGACTCTCATCTTCCTTCTGAACGAGAGATATGCACTGTTATCTTTACGAGATACCTACGTGGGTGAACAACGCTACCATAGCCGGACATCAAATTCACTTCCTTTGGATCAGAGGGCATGTCGGAATTCGATACAATGAAGTCGCCGATCGGCTGGAAAAAGAGGGACTCACCCAAGGCACCTTTCAAGGCATCCAACTGCCCTACACGGATTTCTTCCCGGTCCTTCATCGTGACGCCTATTGCCGCTGGAATGATGCCTGGATTCGTTCGCAGTCCATCAAAGGCAAACACTACGCCGCCGTTCAGACGCATCTATACACGACCCCTTGGTTCTCCAGCTTCAGGATTGCACGTCGACATCTCACCTCCATCATTAGAATGCGACTTGGACATGGATGCTACCCTGCGCATCTACACCGACTACGTCTAATCGATTCCCCTGTATGTCCTGATGACCCAGGCGAAACCGCTGACCTCAATCATCTCCTGTTCAGTTGCTCTCGCTACCGAGCCCACCGTTCTTCCTTCCTCCGCCGCCTACTTCAACAGTCTGTTCCTTTTCCCGCTAGCGTCAACACCATATTACAGTTATGCCACAAACCTGTATACCAAGCTCTTCTGCGTTTTCTTAAACAAAGTGATCTACAGATCTAGTCTACTCCCATCCTCTTAATTTTACTTTCATTATTTTTCTTATTTTTCCCTTCGATGGACATATGGGATTTTACTGAAGCCCCTGACATATGTACATTCCTGGCCAGTTGGTCATATTTGGTTTCCATTTCTGAGATATTTGAGGTCACAGAGATAGGTGGGACACCCTGGATTAGGTATGTTCTTCTGCCACCAGCTTATTAGCTATATATATTGATGTTCAACGGAAAACTTTTAACGATAACATAGTACAATACCACATTTCAATAGAGTTTAACATTTTAACCCATTAGTATTTTATTGTGTTTATTTCTTTCAATATGTACTTTCTAATCGTAATAAAGTTTAAATTCCACCTTATTTATGATTTACACATTAAAAGATATAGGTAACAAGAGTCCACGTTTTAGAACTGCACAGATGTTCATATTTTGTAGATGTTTCTTTTCATTAAAACTAAAGTTGTGGCGAAAACTACGTGTATGGATACAAATGCAAATTTTAACATTTTGGTACCTACTGTAGTAGCAAACAGCGATCACGCATTCCGGAATATCGATGCGTGTTTGTTTAATGCACCTGCCTGTTCACGCACAGATAGCAGGCCAACGACCGTCTGATATTCCGAATATATTCCTCTCTATTTTTAGCTTTACGAGCAGTGCTTTAAGTTGATAATATCGATTGTATATTTAGCCGCTAATGAATGAACAGCTTTGTACAGCCAGCCTCAAAGGTAACCCAGAAAGAAGCGCGCACAGCTGGGCCACAATAGGAAGTTCAACAGCTGGATATCCTCCGAAATCAGCGCAAAACTGGTCATTTACGTTTCGATATTTCCCTTGCATACTTTATATATTCCTTGCTTCAAAAAAAGTTTTATTTTAGTTCTTTAAAGTTTAATGTACTCTGTAAAAACAAAAGGTCTGTGTCCATTTTCAATATGGGAAGCAGTGAAATGTGAGATTCCACTGAAAAAATATCTCACATTTAGTACTAACTGACGCACTATGGTTGGCGACAGGTGGTCTCCTTTAATTTCAGATTTTTAGGCTTTCTCCGTACGATTGAATCATTTCACGGTTAAACCTTAAATTGGCTCCCCTGTTTGTCATATGCAATATTACCTATTTTTTTTATTCATTTTCGGTTGGAGGTGGTCAAAATAGTTATATAGCTAATAGCCTGCAGTTGTATAGTTAATAAATAGTTTGTTACAGCCAACTTTCGGCACCGTCTGGTGCAGCCAAGGACAATGCGAATACATTCAAGTGTACGGAAATTTTGTTGGTGAATTTAAGGTTCCTATTGAGCTTTCCCTCATTTGAATCGTTTATTTCAGAAACCACCTAAGAGACAAAATATAAAAAAGTGTGTTTTTGGTGGTACTGTACAATTTAAAGGTAAACACATCTTTTAGTGAAGAAATAATCTATGTTTCGTATCAGCAATGCTATTTTCAGCCTTGAAAATAATCCGATTACTTCAGAAAGAACCCAAGAGCCGTCGCTTGGGTTCTTTCTGCGGCAAATTTCACTCGTGACGTTGGCAGCCTTGATGACATGTGTTTTGTGAATCGCTGTGACAATAACTCACAACTACCCTGTACGTGGCCACTCATTTTCCCCTGTGACAGAGATTTTGGAAGCAAAAAGCGTCTCTTGAGAAAGATGGACAGGATTTATACTCCTAATGAATATGTAGAGCTCATGAAATGTGTAGTGTTTAAGGCCCGCTTTTACTACATACGGCACCGCAGGCGGTGACACTGATGATGCATGAGATGAAGATGGAGCACCGGTGGAATGAGATGGCGGGGGAAACCGGAGATCCCGGAGAAAACCCGCCCCAACGCCGTGTTGTCCACCACAAATCTCACTTTGCAGTCGCCTGGGATCGAACCCGGGCCGCCTTGGTGAGAGCCAAGCGGTCTAACCACTGAGCCATGGCGTGGCCGTAGAGCTCATGCTAAATGCTAGTAAGTCTGGCTGATTTACCATATATCACCTTACATCAGACGATGTTCTCAGTTTCAAAAAGTAGTGGCTCAAATCATATAATAAAATGCCAAAATCGGACGAAACATCAGGCAGGAAAGTAAGCAGCCATTCAAAGTGTCCAAGTACAAGCAGTTTCTCTACAACAAGGATACTCCGGGAAAAGTGGTAGCAAGCAAATTCATTGGAGGATTAACAACATCTACCTTCACATTGCTAAAACCTGCCAGCTTTCCGGAACTACCAACAGAGAAAGCTTATCCTTTGGGGAAGCTATGCTTACTTTTATTTTACCAAGGTTATTTTATACGTTTATATTTTACTTTTAGCTAAACATTTTTGTAGGCTACAACACATTTTAAAATTTATCGGGTTTTGCACAGTGAGGTTTTTTGTCATCAACAAAGAAATGTTAGACAGTATAAAAAAGTTGATGGAATACACTGTTGGATATGAAGCCTTCTATGACACTTATCATCCAATGGCCAACAACTGACGAGGAGTTGCCAGAAGACTTGCCAGAAGCTGAATAAGTGAATAAGGCCAGATCTTTGTATATAGACATACTGTAGCCTGTAGTCTACTTTTATTTTTCGATTTAGTCCTAATAAAAACACTCTTTTTTATACTTAAGTGTGTCTATTACTTACCTTTTATATCAAAACTGGTAACAACAATAGTTTGACTTAATTTCAATAATATTTTTCAAAAAATCGCTTTGGATACACTTATTTATTGCAGAAAGCACCAAAATTTATGACTCAAAAACTTAAAGGAAGAAAAAATAAAATAAAAATAGATTATTTCAATAGCATGTTTTTTTATTTGGTAAAAAATATTTGAAGGAAACTAGACTTATACATAAACTGCAAAACAGTTTTTTTTTTTTTTTTTTTTTTTTTTTTTAAGTTTTCCGAAAGTTGAAAAAAGCACACACTTAGGTGGTTTCTTAAATAAACGATTCATTTAAAGTTGCAGGAATCCCAATATTAGCTGTTGTCCAAATCAGCACTCTGATTAATACGACCTTTTTTGTTTAAAGCAAAGTACGGCATACAAGTAATTAACCTATAAACAATTGAAAATTGAAATAGAAAGAGTCTGAGTTGCTGCAAATACATGACTATCCTGTATTCTTAAGCATGTTATTTTATGAAGTCAGCATGGACGCCAACCTTAAGATTTTAAAGTTACTAAAAGCCCTACGCGCTCTGAAGTCAGTTGAGCCACATGAAGGCTTACTTTTTTGAGAGTTTCATAAATAAGCATGATATTCATAGAAAATCATTTGAACGCACTAAAATGTTACTTAGAGAGTAATTGTACATTGTTGTTATTTCTTCTTCTTCTTCTTCTTCTTCTTCTTCTTCTTCTTCTTCTTCTTCTTCTTCTTCTTCTTCTTCTTCTTCTTCTTCTTCTTCTTCTTCTTCTTCTTCTTCTTCTTCTTCTTCTTCTTATCACCACCACCACCACCACCACCATCATCATCATCATCATCATCATCATCATCATCATCATCATCATCATCATCATCATCATCATCATCATCATCATCATCATCATCATCATCATCATCATCATCATCATCATCATCATCATCATCATCATCATCATCATCATCATCATCATCATCATCATCATCATCATCATCATCATCATCATCATCATTATTATTATTATTATTATTATTATTATTATTATTATTATTATTATTATTATTATTATTATTATTATTATTTTTATTATTATTATTATTTTTATTATTACTATTATTATTACAATTTCTCTGCTTATTTCATTGATTCTCTTTATCGTCCATTTTAAATTCGATACTATATTGGGCACTTTGAGTTGACTAATAAGTTCCATCGAAAAATTTTGATGTTGAAATTTCACCGAAAATAGCTTGTTTGGGGAACCCCTATGCCCACAAAAAGGAAGTTTATAAAAAGTGTATATGTGCCCGCGCGCAAATACACACACACACACACACACACACACACACACACACACACACACACACACACACACACACACACACACACACACACACACACACACACACACACGCACGCGCGCGTTATTCTTCCAGGTATCTCGATACGAAGACCTTTTTTTTTAAAGAGTCCTCATCCCTTAATACTCAATAGGTTAAAGGAATTTCATAAGTATTTTCAGACTCGGTCCTGACGAGTTTGATTAAAATATGACATGTTTAATATATTGTCATGAAAAGTAAGGGGTAAATTCTGACTGTTTTAAATATCCTGTCAATTTCTTTTTATTTCCTTCAATTTTGTTTACTTTTGTGCAAGATGTTTTTAAGGTATGCACATTGTATCAAACAAATTTTTTCATAGCGTTAGTTAATTTCGAAGTATTCCATATTAAAGGTTTAAAATTTCCTAAGCACCACGTAATATATTGAACGCTTGAATGCTTACGATATTACATTTTCTTTTCTTTTCATCTCAGTTGAAATACATTTGACATTGCTAGACAAATTTTATAGTTTACGCTTGTATTTGTAGTTTAGTAAATATAAATGTGCACCTGTTTTAAATCATTGCTGTTACTTTAAAGCTTGATATAAAGATTCGCTTCTCAAACTAATACGGAATGGGCACAAATATTTATATTCATTGTCTTTTTATTCTTTGAAAACAAAGCAAACATACCTATGAAGATTGTTTCTGAATATTGATTAGATTTCCCATGCTGTTAGATTTGAAGACTGAATTACAAATTGCTACTTTGATCTCCATTGTCCTCAAGTCTCTTGTATGCCTCTGCCATGATAGGGGCTATGTTTTGGCTACCAATAGCAGGGAAATTGGTAGAACCAGATGAAGATTACATTTTATTACTTTCTTACCTTTGGTTTTTCCTAAACTTACTTCTTAAATCCACTGGTGTCCTTATATTGGATGGAATGCCATTCTGAATATTTAATACTCATAAGTAATGGAGAAACAACAATATATCCTGAATAACGTAATGTGGTTTGAGCTATCATGTTAGTTTCTGGCTCAAGCAAAGTGAATAACTTCTTAATTACTTTGTTATGAGGAACATAAATATATAGTATGAACAAAAAGGATGCATATGAGAGCATCGTTTAAACGGAGAGAAAAGTGGCAATGTCGCTTTGCAATTCAGGATACGAGGGTGAACAAAAAAATAAATACTAACTAAACCCGCGGCGAAACTATCCATTTCAGGGTCAAGGCTTACTACACGGCGCTGCATTCCCGTCTCAGCCCACACATGTAATGAATGGGTGCAGCACTGGAAGGTGGGACGTGGTTAGCGCCCCGAACTCTCCCGGACGACATATCTAGAGGGATGGCTCAGGCGGTTTCGTCTGTGATCCGCATTCGGGAGGCCCGGGTTCGATTCCCGTGGCCCGAGCTACCTGACCCATGGGGTTTTTCGGGGTTTTCCCGGGTCGCTAGGCGAATGCTGGGTAGCTTAAATTACATCCTCCGAAATTCCTGTCCCTTCATGTTATCTCCATTATCATGTAAGCGTGTGTCTTGTCTGTGCATGGTGGGATGATATGCTCTGAGGAAAACTACTTCCTCCTCCGGTAGGTCGGTTGCCGGTCCTCGCGCCACAGCTAGGGACATTTTGGCACCGCCAGCCAGGGACGTTTGGGGCTCGGCTGCTGGGCTCGTATCCGTCCTGCAGTAGGGGAGCGAGTCCGTTGTCCTGGCCTGTCGGGGGAAGTCTCTATACAAGTAAACGGTAAGGACCCTGACCTCTGCACTGCCGCGACTCCTTGTGTCGGCCGCCCTCTGTCTCATCTCACCTCATCCTTCCTTCCGGGGATGCCTCACTTGGGGCTTAAGTACAATAAACCAAAAGTTTTGCTGCTGAATCACCTCCGTAATAATCCTATAATTAATCCCTCTCAATTTCTACGATCAAGGTATGAAACTTTCAGTATTGCTTAGTATTTCTTGCTTAGTTTGGAATCATTTACATGTTAAAACGGCTCAATGAATATGTCACATGTATATAAAAATAAATTTTTATGAATATTTAACATACGAGGCGTGTCGTAAAATAAGGTCTCCAATTTTATTTAATATAGAAAACATGTTTACTGTCAATGAATGTTACATTAATGGAAAGACGGAACTTACAGCTATTTTTCAACGTAATCGCCATTGCGATCGATGCACTTTTGCATGCGCTGTGGCAATTTTTGTATACTCTTGTCATAGCACTCTCCCGCCAAGTTGCGCAGGTAGCGCTCAACCTCGTTTTTCAAATCATCGTTGGTCTGGAAATGTGTTTCAACTAGGTGTGACTTCAACTCAGGAAACAGATGATAATCACCAGGTGCTAAGTTTGGACTGTAGGGGAAATGGGTGAAGATGTCCCATCCGAACTGGGCCAGGAGATCAGGACTTCAACACGTTGCCGTTTATGGCCTTCGGTTAGCATTTTGGGCACCCACCCCGCACACACCTTGCGATAATGCAAATGTTCGGTCAAAATCTTGTCAATCGTAGTCTTACTGACTTCATGGATAAGCTTACACAGCTCGCGAACTGTCACACGCCGATCTTTAAGCATTTCTTGCTCCACTTTTGCAATTATTTCGGCTAAAACCATGGCCGACCAGAACGGTGTTCGTTATGGGCGTCTGTACGCCCTTCTTTGAACTCTCTACCCACTTTCCACGTTTTTGACATGCATACACTGTGGCCCTTAGACTTCGCATAGCTGACGATAAATTTCAGTGGGGGTAGTGCCCTTGGCACTCAAAAAAACGGATCGCTGCACGCAACACGCACTTGGGGGTGGAAGTGATAGGAAGCTACATCGCAAACGGCTGCCCAGCCAAGACTAATGGTTGCAACGGGTTCGAAGGGGGTGAAACCAAGCTACACGCCAGTGTTGCCGTATCTCGCGTAATAGTATTCTTCACGGCTCCAGCGCCTTGCATACCTTATTTTACGGACACGCCTCGTACATATGTGAGTTTGTTGTTGGAGGAAAAATCACATTATGCAGAAATATTTTTAAATAAGGCACAAACTGATTCCTGTCACACGTATCTTTCAAAGAAAACGTGTAAAGCATGTGAAATTTAATAAGTCTGTCAATCCTGATTTTGGGTGTGTAGTTGTGTGAGTAAACTGTCGAAAAAATGGTGATTTAGAATCACAAAAATCTTTGGCACGAAATTCTGAAACAGCATGTCTTCTAAAGTTAGTCCGGAATTGAGCTGACAATAATAGATGGTTGTCTGTCAATGACTCGGGGCGGGAGATACAGGTTTGCTCAACATACATATATCAAAGCACATAGGATCGTCACTTTGAAGGGGGTATATTTACATTTCGACCTATCAAATTAATTTGACCGATTTTTACGGTGCTTTGATTGATATACTCAATACACAGATTAGCTGGTCCGTGTGGCTCAGTTAGGCGGTGGTCTAACGCTTCTGAGGTCGTGGATTAAGTGTGTTTAAGGCAAGGCTACCTAAGTTTCAAATTCGCGAAAATTTTGAAAATCATGGAGTTTTATTTTTTGACATTTTTTGGCAGCTTAGGCTATGTAGTAATAGATGGCATGCTATTTTTATCATTTTCACCATTTTAGGCCATCACATGACAATTCAAAGAGAACTTTAAAAATCGTTAAACAATTAACAATCATTAAAACAAGTAACGATTGTTACTTAAAACAAGTAACAATCATTACTTTAAAATTAATTTTCTGAGAAACTTTTTTCTAACACTTTTAAACATACAAAATCCCTCACCCGCCTCTGTAGCGTAGATGGTAGCATGTCTGCCTCACGTTCAAGAAGTCCCGAGTTCGAATTTCGGTCAGGGTGAGTTACCTGGATAATGTTTTACCGGGGTTTCCCTTATCCTAAAGGAGGAATGTCGGATAATTCTAAGCTCCATATACCCTGGACCCATTTGAGCATCATTTCATCCATTCCATTTATCGTCTAAAATGACTTAAAAAGTTAAAGTAGGTAAATTACACCAAAAAGAAATCCCTCACGCGTCAAAGTTTTTCATTTAACTTGGTGAAACTTACAGGATAGGTCCATAATATGTAAATGAGAAACTTCAAATTCCCCTTTTTTGTTACTGTTTATGTTTTGAAAATTATATGGCGTTTAGGAATAAAAAAGTTAACATTTTCAAAATTTAGAGAGTTAACACATTTAAAATTATTTAGAACAAATGCAACAGAAATATTCCAAGAAATAAGAATGTATGTCTTTTAATATTGCTCTGTACTAGTCGAAAACAAAAATTCAACTTGGTAGCTCCAATTTTTTGACGCGTATAACATTTTATATAGCGAGTAATTTTTATATTTTCACAAAAAATAATTGATAATAAATGAACTAATTGGTGTAGCAATATGAAAATTTGAATGCAAGTTTAAAATGATACTCTAATTATGTGGCTAAATTGTCATTATAATAGGTTTATTATTACAGGAGTTGGAATTTACAGTGTAACCTTACCTTAAAGGGTCATCCCCATAACTGGCATGTAAAAGACCTGCGCGGCGACTTCCGGTACACCAGTAGCGCTAATATGATCCTGGCCATTGATAGCGTCTTTGACAAACATAATATTGACAACACTAATGATGCGAAATAATATCAATATGCTAAGCTACCTTTGGTTATATAAGACGTTCGACATGAACGTCAGCCCCTGCCTCTAGGTCTGCACAAGGCTGGCAACTTTTTAACAAATTATTAAACACCCAAAGAATTTCCGCACCGCGTTTTTTTTTTCTGACATAGAACAGTGCTTTTAAAAATGCTCTTAAATAATTGTAGATTTGTTAGCGTATGTTACACGAAAATTTCCGTATATGTTAAAGCTGACAGTCCGTTTGCGTCTCTTTTTGAACAGTTACTCAAGCTGTTCTGTAGTTCTCCCCATGAACTACCATAATAAACGCAAACACATTACATTATTCCCAATGTAGATCAGACTAAACAAGTTTAGCCTGTATTGCAAATTTAGCACCTCTTCGTAGGTGTGAGCTAGGCTGCTGCAGAGCGATCTCATTCAACCCAGTATTTGCTTCCAATAAAATTCTTCAGCAGCCAGTCGTGTCAATCAAGATGAGCCCCTTTTGACAACCTAAACATAGAATTCTTACAGAGGAATTAGTCTGCTGGGCTCAGTATATAAACTATATGCTAAAATAGTTGCAAGAAGAATAAGTACAATTGCGGAAGCAGGGATTCATGAGGCCCAAACCGGATTTAGAAAAGGAGGATCATGCACGGATAGTATATTTATAATTCAACAACTAATTGAAAAACACAAAGAATTTAATGTTGACACATTTATGCTTTTTGTTAGCTATGTTAAAGCCTTCGATCCGGTTTTAAGGGATAAAATTTGGATAGCGATGGAAAATTGTGGAATACCAGCACATTTAATGGGGACTGTACAAGGCATGTATAAAAACACTACAATAGCAATAATATAGAATGGCAGGAAAACAGAAGCAGTGAGCATAAATAATGGAGTGCGACATGGATGCCCTCTATCGCCTATACTCTGTAACTAAAATGTTTATGGGTGCACACAATTCCACGTTGTGGACGCCAATTTGAAGCAATAATTTAATGGCGAGCAAATAAGTCGGCGAGGAATGAGGTTTCTCTCAGGGTATGCGTGGATGTGTGTGAGAAGGAGATTTTAATAACACTGGAATGCCCGTTTCCAACTTATTTATTTACTGCTTCTCCTTTTAAAACATCGAAATGAAAGTTGCCGACCAAGGGTTACCAATCTCTGTTTAGAGTTACTGACTGCCGAATGTTTATTGCTAGATAAACTTTATTCGTTCCTCACGTATATATGAACCGACAATTATCAAACACAGAACAGGTTGACCGCCCTAATAGGCTTCACGCCTCGGACTGCTCTAATCGGCCTGACGCCGAAGACCCTTCTGATCGGCTTCACGCCGAAGACTGCTCTAATAGCTTCCTAGCCACGAACTGGCCACATCGGCTCCACGCCGAAGACTCCTCTGATCGGCTTCACGCCGAAGACTCCATGAATGACCACAGCTGCGCGTGTGTGTATATCTAACTTTCACTCTCAGGAAGCTCCTTTTCAACCAAAATCCCTTTGTGGCTGTTTTGTCGCCATTGTAAATGATCCAAAGAATTTCCTATTCATACTAGTCAGTGAGCCACTTTAGAAATCTTCTAAGGACACTGCTTCTTACATTGCTTTTGTTACAACACTTCCCCCAACTCAACTGGCCTTGCCCTTGTCGTAACAAAGAACCAACATTCCTTTGACATCCATCATGATTCGTTACTTCTGGCAAACCTTAATTTCGGTATCAACTCTTTAATATCTGTATTGATAATATGGTACAAGAATGGCAGCAAAGTATAAAATAAAATGTACTGAATTAAAACATAATTTTAAATACAGTATTACTTGCTGATGATCAAGTGATAAAATCCCACTCAGAAGATGGCATGCAAACAGCAGTATATAGTTTAAACAACATAGCGGAAACACATAGCCTTTCAATCTCAGAACACAAAACTAAAGTAATGGCTTTTAGAGGAAAGAACAACATAAGAGCAAAAGTAGTTATAAAAATAGAATAATAGAACAGGTTAATAGTTTTAACCATCTAGGCTACACAGTAGCAGTAGCAAATAACAACAAGGATATGGAGGTGAAATTAAACAGATTCAATCAAAGTGTGAGATTATAATAAGAACGCTGAACAGGAAAACACAGATGAAATCTTATAAGATAATGGCAGTCCCAACGCTAACATACGGTTCCGAAATATGGACACTGGCAAAGAACCAACGCAAACAGCTAGAATCGGCAGAGGTGAGATTTTTGAGAAGCGTGGCAGGTTATAAAAGAATAGACCACGTAAGAAACGAAAAAATAAGAGAAGAGATTGGGATTTTTAATTTAAACAGTAAAATAATAAAGAACAAAAATGAATAGAAAAATCATATTTTAAGAATGGACGCGGAACGACTTCCAAGAAGAGTTTTAGATTATATGCCGAAGGGAAAGAGAGATGTGGGACGCCCAGCTCAACGCTGGAAGGATCAGTAGGCTCTTGAAGAGAACGGAGCCAATCCTTGAAGAAGAAGAAGAAGAAGAAGAAGAAGAAGAAGAAGAAGAAGAAGAAGAAGAAGAAGAAGAAGAAGAAGAAGAAGATGATGATGATGATGATGATGATGATGTTGAACATAGTATTTTATAAAACTAGAGAACATTCAGGACAAAAACAAACTACAGCCACAAAAATATAAATTACGTAAACAATAAAAGTTCTATACCAAACATTAAAATGTTTGCACGGTTGTACTTATTTCTCAAATTGGAGATAGGTCCTAACAATTTTCAAGCTCTGGTTAACCAGATTTGGTATGCTGTAGATGCCGTGTCTCCAAAGTATGTCATTAATATTCAATTGTGTGTAACAAACAAGTTTGACAAAGCAATAGCATGTTAAACAAGAAGCTTTAAGCTACTTATCAAGAAAGAAATGGCTCAAGTTTAGGAATAATTTCCGAGATATATTTGAACAAAAACGGCCGTTACATCTCATTATCTGTCAGAATAGATGTCAGATGATTGCCAAATTCTAGAGATCAAGGCTGCTACTGTGATTGGCCCAGAGGAGTGGTGCAGTGCATGCCTTCTTCATATATCACGCAATCATTCTCTGGCAAGCAATTTCCGGTAAGTGCTACCCTCTTTCTGAAGTTTCCGGCCGCGCCAAAAAGGCAAGCACGACTTCCCTGCTTTATTGTTTAAGACCTCGCCGCTTTAAGTATTGATATTCTCGAATGCTTGGATTAGCGGCACGAAAGTAGCTTTTAATAAAACATTGGTCGTTATCATTTGTTGTCATTTTGAGTCTTTGCCCAATTACATCTTAAAAGTAAACATTAAGACGCCCACAAAATAGATTAAAATTAATAAAAAGCTGCTTTGCATTCTGAAGCGGTCCTTTTAAGACAGGAAATAATAATAATAATAATAATAATAATAATAATAATAATAATAATAATAATAATAATAATAATAATAATAATAATAATAATAATAATAATAATAATAATAATAATAATAATAATAATAATAATAATAATAATAATAATAATAATAATAATAATAATAATAATAATAATAATAATAATAATACTAATACTAATACTAATAATAATAATAATAATAATAATAATAATAATAATAATAATAATAATAATAATAATAATAATAATAATAATAATAATAATAATAATAATAATAATAATAATAATAATAATAATAATAATAATAATAATAATAATAATAATAATAATAATAATAATAATAATAATAATAATAATAATAATAATAATAATAGTAATAATAATAATAATAATAATAATAATAATAATAATAATAATAATAATAATAATAATAATAATAATAATAATAATAATAATAATAATAATAATAATAATAATAATAATAATAATAATAATAATAATAATAATAATAATAATAATAATAATAATAATAATAATAATAATAATAATAATAATAATAATAATAATAATAATAATAATAATAATAATAATAATAATAATAATAATAATAATAATAATAATAATAATAATAATAATAATAATAATAATAATAATAATAATAATAATAATAATAATAATAATAATAATAATAATAATAATAATAATAATAATAATAATAATAATAATAATAATAATAATAATAATAATAATAATAATAATAATAATAATAATAATAATAATAATAATAATAATAATAATAATAATAATAATAATAATAATAATAATAATAATAATAATAATAATAATAATAATAATAATAATAATAATAATAATAATAATAATAATAATAATAATAATAATAATAATAATAATAATAATAATAATAATAATAATAATAATAATAATAATAATAATAATAATAATAAGCCACGGGGAAAGTTAGGGTATAATTAAAAACCATATTAGATATATAATTAATACATAAAAGCTTTTCTCAAACCAATGTTCCTCAACATTTCCGGGCAGACAGTTCACATACTTGCAAACCCTTAGTTATTGTTACAAAAGGCTCCAGGCGAATCCCAGCGCCAACAAGGCAGTACACATTTCTTTCACAGAATCGGGAACGTGACCTGAACAATAGACTAAAATTTTACTCAAGTTGTGGAAGCATGAGCGTGCATAAGGTACTGTCCTCCACAGGAGAGTAAGTCTCCGAGGCCTGAGATGCAGGGGCATTGCAGAAGGTTCATACACCCTCTCTGGACAGATATATGACACCCCATGTCAGAACATTCTGACGCCTTCTACTTTTGTGAATGAATCCTCTCGGTTTTAGTGTACAGAGTAAATAGGGCGCATGCTCTGCTCCATGTGTAGCAGGCGCTCCCTATCACACACATTCGCTGTCCTTGTCCCACTGTGCTGCCTTACACATTCCTTAAAGGGACCTTCTTTGCGATGCTGGACAGTATCTAGGCTATGGGAAAAAGAGAAAGTTTGACTGCGGACATACCGACACCAACATTAGTTCACGAATAGCGTCATAGGTGGCGAGCAGAGAGGGAAATTAAGGATTGTAATAAACACACACACCCACACACACATATATATGTATATATGTATGTATATATACATACATATATACGAGGGCTGTTCAATAAAGAATGAGCTCATTCTTTTTTTGACAATATACTTTTACTCATCCTCATAATTTTGATGGTCCTTCTCAAAATAGTCTCCCCTGAATGCGATACACTTGCCCCAGCGTTTCTGCCAGTCTTCAAAGACATGCTGGAAACCATTTTTGAGAGACCCTTCAAAATCATCTACGCAGCCTTAACCACTGCTCCTGATGATGGATAATGCCTCCCTCGAAGGCGTTTCTTCAACTTAGAGAATAGTAAAAGGTCACATGGGGCTAAATCCAGACTATAGGGAGGGTGAGGGATGCACATTGATTTTTGCAAGATATTCTGCAACAACATTGGCAATATTTGGCCGCGCATTATCGTGGTGCAGCATCCAGCCTGCTTCACGGAAATGTGGTCTTTTGCGCCTGATAATGACCTTGTCCCAGCGTTTCTGTCAGTCTTCAAAGACATGCTGGAAACCATTTTTGAGAGATCCTTCAAAATCACCTCCGCAGCCTTCACCACTGCTCCTGATGATGGATAATGCCTCCCACGAAGGCATTTCCTCAATTTAGAGAATAGAAAAAGGTCACATGTGGCTAATCCGGACTATAGGGAGGGCGAGGGATGCACTTCACATTGATTTTTGCAAGATAATCTGCAACAACATTGGCAGTACTTGGCCGCGCATTATCGTGGTGCACCATCCAGCCTGAATCACGGAAATGTGGTCGTTTGCGCCTGATATGGACTTGCAATGTTTTCAGAACATCCCTGTAGTTTGTACAGTTACTGATGTGTGTGCAGGTACAACACGCTGATAAACCATTCCATAAATATCAAATAATGGCATGACCATAGCTTCCCCAGCAGAAGCAACCACTTCTGCTTTTTGAGGGTTGGTAATGAAGGAGATTTCCACACTGAGCTTTGCCGTTTGCTCTCAGGATCAAAATGATGTAGCCAAGTTTCATCAGCAGTGATTACGTTTGAAAGAAACTCCGGATCTTCCTCTAACATCAACTGTAACTGCATGTTACCTCCATTGCAGTGGTAGGCGATACTGAACATGTCTGAACTTGCCAAAGGGAAGGACTCAGAAAGTTTCACCGGTAAAACCACCTCGATTTCTGTGACTTTCTCACCACTAACTAAAACTTCTAGTAACAGCTTACTCTTCTGTCTGTTCCATTATATTAGATAAGCTGAAACAGTTGAGATAAAAATTTGCAAGAAGTCGCCTCCTTACATATTTCGTTCTAGTTATAAAGTGAACCCTGACATTCAATTTTTTTAAAAAAGGAATTGGTAGCTATTTATTAGCCTTGAAATCATTTTCTATTTTCATGACATCCAGGAAACAGTTGAGCGGTGACAGAAATTTAAAAAATGACACAAGTCTTGAAACATTAAAACCTATATCATCGGGTTTCTTTGGAATAATTGATGCTACAAAAGTGCTATTTGACAAAAATTGTTCTAAAAAGATCTTCAAAATCTCGTGCGGAATGTTTTCAACAGCAGCGAAGCTACCAAGTATTAATAACTAATTGATACATTAATTTCTATATTTGCATTAAGGTCAAGCTAGTGAAAAATTTAGGGATTGAATTTTCAAATAGGGCGCGGGAATTGGTACACAGTAAACACTTTCACAAGTAGTTTTCTGGAGCCCCAACAGATGGAATTGCTTGCTAATGGTCGATATTTAGGCACTAAAATTCGTTTTGCAAAGGCAAGGTATTTCTTACTTATTGCCTTCATGTGTGTAATCCAGGTTACTGCTGCTAGAGGCTCGGACAAAAAATTAAGTCAATTTACATTTTGTTCATAAATAATGACATCAGTTTAATATTATGTGAGTAGCAGAAGGTTTTAATGGAATGTTTGTGTGCCAAATTTAATTTCTAAAAAACAGCAACTTTTTCTGCTGAAGTTAAATGATAACAAGACTGGCACATTACATGTATGCATGTGTATTACAGAAAGTCATCGATCAACCACCTACGTCATCAAGATTTTCAAGAGACTCTCAAACGGAATTAGTGGATATGATGCACATAGTAATGATGCTACCTACGCTCCTTTACGCCATCCATCCAATTAATTTTTCCATCATCCAACAACTTGTTTTAAATAGTAGATTAGGAATGTTATGGATAGAAAATATATGGTGCCTTAAAATTACACAAAATAGATTTAGTACTCTTTCCACCTTATTTATTTCGTCTCATTAAAGGCAAATATAATGCATATCAAATTTTAATGGGGACTTAAACACCTGTTACATTTCTTGCCTTGTGCATGTGGTAGAATTTACACTTAGCTGCTAATCGGTATCGTCATTTTATTTTCATTTTATATATTATGTAAATATTTATATGCAAGAAAGATATTAGTTATTAAAAACCAATCCTCCTGAGAAAATTTAATTAATGATGTAGATAATAGTGAAAAGTGAAACTTCACTTTTTCAATGCCATTCCTTTCCTCATCCTCCTTCCTTCTGAACAAATAAAACAAAGCTTTAGCCAGCGGAACACTTATTGAAATGCGGATTGCGTGTAGTGCTTATGTCAAAATTTGAATGTGCATTCATGCTATCGCGAATGAATCCAAAGCCGTAAATGCGAACTAGGAAGTGATCGGTCTTCCCGAACTTTTAAACATAGTCTTAACATTCTGAGACCTCTTAAATCGTAACAGAAAGAGTGACTTCAATGGGGAAGAACTGCACTCATGCGGAACACTATAAGCTGTGAGATATAAGGTTCAGAAAGGCGTCTTAGCACCTCAATCTAGGAACATTTTTGTACCTGTGTCAGTGAAGGGATAGGAAGCTAAGTGGAGAGGATAGCCAGACTTAGGAAACACGACAACAGAGGCAACCTTCTTACAGTTTGAAATAGCTATTTATTATTATTATTATTATTATTATTATTATTATTATTATTATTATTATTATTATTATTATTATTATTATTATTATTATTATTATTATTATTATTATTATTATTATTATTATTATTATTATTATTATTATTATTATTATTATTATTATTATTATTATTATTATTATTATTATTATTATTATTATTATTATTATTATTATTATTATTATTATTATTATTATTATTATTATTATTATTATTATTATTATTATTATTATTATTATTATTATTATTATTATTATTATTATTATTATTATTATTATTATTATTATTATTATTATTATTATTATTATTATTATTATTATTATTATTATTATTATTATTATTATTATTATTATTATTATTATTATTATTATTATTATTATTATTATTATTATTATTATTATTATTATTATTATTATTATTATTGTTGTTATTATTGTTGTTATTATTGTTGTTATTATTTATTATTATTATTGTTATTATTATTATTATTATTATTATTATTATTATTATTATTATTATTATTATTATTATTATTATTATTATTATTATTATTATTATTATTATTATTATTATTATTATTATTATTATTATTATTATTATTATTATTATTATTATTATTATTATTATTATTATTATTATTATTATTATTATTATTATTATTATTATTATTATTATTATTATTATTATTATTATTATTATTATTATTATTAAGTACTAATTGTAACGTTTTACTACACCATTTTCAGTATGCAGACGAAAATTTATTTTGCATCCTATATTGCATATATTTAATTTTGAATGTTTAACTATATTTATATGAATAGACACTATGTTGGCTTTATTGTATTCTCTTTTTCACTAATCAGTAAATAAGACAGTGTCACTGCTGCACTTCATTCTAACGATTTTCAAGTATAGATACATCTTTAAACATCAACTCATGCATTAGACGAATACTTTTTGGAGTAACTGTATGTAGAGAAAAATCTCTCGTGTCAGCGTTTGACATCGGTAACCAAAGACATTAAAGAGACTTCTCACAGAAATTGCCGTAAGAATCAGCCTTTGTCTTCAATGTCAAGAGTGCTGTTGCAGTATCTAATCTGTCGTCGTTACCACCATGGTTTTGCTGTTCAACAATGTCACAAAGTTCTTTGTAACAGCGCAGCAAATCAGAATCACAAGTAATACCACTGGTTTTAAATGCATTTAGCTGTTTAAATGCTGCCATTGCGTGATTTAAATCACATATACTTGATTTAGTAGCTATAATCTATCTCTTCCTAGTTCAATCCTGCTGTAAAAATCTGGGTGGGAAAAGAGACAGAGATATTGGGACAGAAAACGGTTAAGCTGTTGATTGGTTTAGCGAAGTTAATGGGTGTTGTCTTTTATGCATGCACACGATAAACTCCTCATCTATGTACAGTACTGCAAGTAGTTTTCTGATCACTGCTCTGTGCGAGTAAATTCAGAGAGATGAAAGTCTACCAATATTTCGATTCTTAAAAACGCAACAGTCCCAAATTTCATCTTTCTGCTTCACAATCCACATAGATGTATTCTGTATAATATATAAAGATTAGACAGAAGACTGGTGAAATTATACCCACTGTTAACTTATATTAAATTAAGCTGCATTTTATTTAACAATTACTAAAGGACACTGCTATTATATCCTATACCAGGCAGCTCTCTCGCAACGAGGTCTGTAACGAGTTGAATGCTGATTAAATTGTTATTATTTATAGTGTGGAGTTGCTTCTGATACCATAGTTAACACTATTTCCTATACATCTCGGGTATACCTCACAAGCCCAAGAACACATATGTACATGCAATTTAAAATCAATAAGCTTTTCATCATAGAGTATGCCGGTGTTTCAGCCGAAATTAAACACAATCGACACAAACCTTTAGAAAGGGGGCGAGGGGCGAATGATCGCGCATTATTTCCAGGTGCTTAAAGAAAGAAACTCGGAATTATCTTGGAGTTTCCGCAAGTAGTGTGCATAGTGCTAGAATGGAACAGCAAGTATCCGGAAGTCTAAGAACACGGAGAAAATCGCGTGAATGCAAACAGTGCGTGGAGAAATACGACGATTTTACGAAAAGTGCTGTACGCAATAAAGTTCATGATTATTTTTTTCTGAAATGAACCAGCTCATAGATTTAATAAGTTAATATGTAACCCAACTCTATTTAGGTACTGTCTAGAAGTTAGCGCTGCTATATATACTGCTAGTGATGCAAAACTTACGTGCGTGCATGTAGCGTCTAACACGTGACGCGTTGAATCAGCTCCGCCTTATTGTTTATACCAGGATTAAACTAGCATGAGATAGAGTATAGCCTAGAAGCCTCAAACAAAATATATAAAGCTTTTATGGTTATTATATAATCACTTTCTTTTGTCGTAATCGAGTTTCATTTAGACAAAGTCATACGGCAAAAAACTTTTATATTCTCTTCTGCTGCTTCTCTAACACTGGGATCCATGATATGATCTACAAGTTCACTTACTCTGTTTCCAAAGTGACCACTCTCTAATATTTTACATTTGAGTCTCAGCGAGTTAATTCTGGTTAAAACCAGATGAACCACAGATTTATTTTAAATTGAAATTCCAATATTTTGATCTGCTATCAATTTGCAGCTTTCAGAAACAAATATTACCTGCTTCTTTACAATATTGTAGCACTTGGTATCGCAAAAATTATCATTTAACAAATTTTGCGCAGGAACCAAAAGCTTTTCTTTTTTAGAAAAGGAATCGACAATTCTTCATAATAGCTGGCAAAGAAAACTACTGAATTAAATCAGCTAGACCAGCGAATGGGAACAGTTTAGCTACAAAATCTAGATGGTTTTCAGTGAGATATTTTTTGTAATCAATTTTTAACTTTCGGGAATTTCAGAACACATTCTTAAGCCCTGAGGGAAAATATTTTCACGTTAATGTAATGTCTGAGAGTAGCTTCCAAGAAGTTCAGTACCTTCTGAGTACCCTTAGTCAGCATAATAAGAGTTTTTGTGCTTGCGCGGTGTGCTATCCAATAAATAACATTTCTAGTTACCATGCGACAAACAGTTCTCACCGATACTGTGGTGTCAGTTTATTGTTGCACCGCTTAGCTGTTACTTCAGTGCGCATGATGATGTCATTGTATTGGATTTGTTAAGTGTTAAATTTTATCTTGCTTTCGTTCAATTTTTAAGCTTTTTCACGACTTCTAGCTTCATGCTATGAAAACATGAATGTCAAATTAAAGTTATATTTATGTGATTTGTAATAAATGTAAATGTTTCTATGTAGACTAAAAATAATAGAGAATTTCTCATTTATCACTAAAAACATATTATTCTCGTAAAAAGGATAAAGTTGAGAAAATTCGCGAAATAACCGCTGAAAGCAAAAGCTCTTGCATCTGTTCATCACTAACATCATCCAGATTTTCCGGGAAATGATCTAAATTTGAATGAAGGAAATGTATTTGCAAAGACATTCTACAACCCTTGTCAGCATTTCAACAAATTTGAGACTAAAGTTTCTTAGTTTGTTTCCTTTTTTATTTCCAAGAAAGCCGTGTACAGCCTTTGTAAATTATTGCCAAGCTGCTAATACCACCATTTGTAACATCTTTTTAAACATTTTGTCCTCACGAGTTTTTGGATTTAAGTTGCAACAAAAATTCCTTCTTTCACTTTTACATAAGTTAACTGTGGAATCTTGCCTTACAATTATGCAAATACACTATAGTTGGTACTTTCTGAGTGATTTAACAAAATTCTTCATCAGTCCAGGTTTTCTATGTAAGAGGGGAAGAATTATTTTATCAGGCTGAACCAATGGATTTGTTTTACATTACTTTCCCCTGGGACATCTACCTACCGCTTGCCCCACTGTTGTACCACATAACGTTTTTGTGCATCACGGCTGTCCCAAAACACAGAAGACAACAATATTTTGTGAGTGTTTTTATAATCTAAGCAACAAACCATTTACTTTAACTTAAATATATTTTCCAGCAACGAACCTCATATTTTAAAACATGCACAATTTTGGTCATACTTTTATAACTTTCTTTAAGACCTACAGAATGGAAACTGGAATAGATGGAAGTTCGTTACCATTATAAAGTAACACAACAGCCTTTAAGCTGAACCTTTATGATATTGTGCTTACTAATTGTTAACTCTGGAAAAGAAAAAAAAAAAAAAAAAAAAAAAAGAATTAGTTGTGCAAGACAAATCACAGCCACATTCTCTCTTAGGCTTAATTTATTCACTTCAAATGTGAAAGAATATTGTTGCTTATAATGCGGATAAAAACGTACATAGAGATAAACTGGATGATTATCTTTTTAATAATCGTGCTATATGTTTCGTCTTGAGAGGTACTGACGACTTCTAAGCTGACTCACGCTGAGAGCGTAGACCGAGTCAATATAACTGGAGGTTGTTTACAGCAGTTATGCCGTCATCTGCTTAAGACAGATATTCCAGACGTTTCGTCCACAACTGCAGGGGACATTTTCAGTGGCGCGGTCGAAGTCTCCTCGGAGGTGGCTGAAATGATGACTGACCGTGTGCTTGCCGGCAGGCTGTGGATACTTCTCGGTGTGTCTGACGTGTATCTGCCCTTATTGACGGCCTTAACCACTTATAGACAGGATGTGGTGTTTGTAGAGTGATGGATGTAATTGAGGTTCAAGAATGAAGGGAGGCAGCAAGATTGCTCCTCGATGACTGTTGGTAGGGTGTAAGTGAACTGACCTGTTGCTCCACTGATGGACTTTTTCTTTCTTTCTTTATTTCTTTCCTTCTTTTCTTTTTTGTTGTTGTTTTGTTTTTAATTCAAAGCTCCTCACTTCAGCAGCTTTTAGGTCTACTCTGAGGTTAGGGGATGGGCTCACATGCCGTTCGAGAAGCCTATGACGTCTGAAGCGGCGTGCTCTGCGTTTATAGTCCCCAAGAGACCAAAATGAGGCGACCAGATTGAATGGCAAGACGCCATAAAATGATGCGGGTCAGCGCCTAATTTCATGCTCACATATGGAAGAGATGAAGCTTCATATAGTAGTCCTGCGGGAAAGGGGCGGAATACAGAATAGATGGCCCGGAAACCCTTATTCTGCTCTGGCTGCAGTAGCAGAAAGTTGGAAGCTGCGACCATGCCCCAGATCCCGCATGCGTGTGACACGGTGGTGATTATTAAAGCCTGGAAAAGACGCAGCTTCAGTGGGACAGACATTCCGGATCTTTAGCATGAAGTGCCATAGCCTTGATGACCCAATGTGTCAGGTTCCTAATTTGTTTCTGAAAGTTAGGCTCATATGTAGCTTCACTCCTAGATATTGTACGTCCACTTTATTCTTCCCCAAAGGCACGTGAATGAAGGTAAGATGGCCGAAAGTGGCATGTAGTAAAGATGATGGCCTGGCATTTCTTCAGGTTGATGGACAATCGCTAACTCCTGCATCAGTCTTAGAGGAGACGGAAGGGTTTCTGGCTAGGATAGAAATTTCCAGTGGGTGTCGGTCAGTTTGTAGAGCAGCACGTTGTCAGCATACTACACTATACTGACATGTTGGGAAGTTGGGGATAAGACGACAGTCGGTGCTACTATAGTCATATCAACATCTCTCTCCGCTAATTGGCCAGGCGTGTTCAACCGTGCCACCGAAGATGTCCACCGCAGTTGTGGGCAGAACGTCTGAAACATCTATCTCCAGCAGATCACAGCATAATAGACCGAAAATAACATGTAGTTATATTGACTCAGATGATATAGCTTTGTGTAACCTCGCCTGGTGCTCTAGGGTTCTACTTTATATTAGCTCATAGCGGCATGACGTAAGTGGAAATAATGGCTTCATCTGCTGATTGCCTTTATTGTATCTAGATAATCATGTTATACACTGCATAATAACGAGTTTGTGTTAAGTTTCGCCCGGAGTGACATCCTAATGTAAGCTTGAGTTCATTACAGGAATACATTGGTGTCGCTATTCCTAACACATGCACAGTTGAAAGGTTGCTTGAAACATTTAAATAGATTAGGCTCTTGTTAGGGAAAAAGAAACAAAACCGCCGGCAACACATTTTGTATGAGATACAGTCTGTCCATTAGGTATAACGTGTTTTTGATGACAAAATAATTGAGTGACCTGCTTCCTGTTCAGACGCAAATCGATGTGGTTATCATTTGTGGAAAATGGTTAAAGATGGATTTAATGAAACCAGCGCCCGCATGCTCGACAATTAGAAGATAATAGTTATGCGGTGAGCGTTTTCCAATATTTCTAGTGAAGAAATTAGTCGAGTATTCAATAGGTCAGCGGTACCTGCTTGTTAGCATCATCTAGGTGAGAAATGGCGGTTCAATATTAGCTGCCTTAACCGAAGCGCACAATAAACTTTATGAGCTAAAATAAGAATTAATTAACTTTATTTAATCCTCCCGTAATTTATCAACTTATTTTATAAAATCTAGATTATTTTCATGATGAATTCTTATATTTACAATTCAGTATAACCATCCATTATTTTCTGATAAAAGATCTCATTATATTCACACATAGAATGTGGAACATCACCGGAAAGCAAAACTTTCTAAATCTCTCCCCAACTTTCTTCCAAGTTCTAGAAATGCTGCATAGCTTATAACAGGAGAGGACAGATAGTGGCAGTGTGACGTTAGCTCCGACAGCTCTAACCGCCAAATATGCCCCCAAACGAAAGGCAGGTTAGCGCGTGACGTCACCACGCTGATTTCAGCTGCCCAAGAGGAAGGAAACAGTTTGATGTTTTGGGGTTCCCACAGTGTAGGAAAGACAGGGAACATATCGGGTATTAATAATATGTACAGCTTACATCTTAGGTGTTGTAATATTAATGCTGACTTGGTCACAGTTTATAAACAATTACATTTTGGCTCTGTACTATGGGAAAATATATAAAACTTCAACTCGAGTTTATCTGAAGGTCAGGCATGTGAAGTAGAAACCTCAGGTTCCAAGAGGGAAAAGATAGCTAGAAATTAATACAACAGTAGAGATCATAAATAAGCATAATGGGAATAAAAAGGGAATAAATGATATAAGAAATAAAGTTAAAAAGAATATTCGAAATAGCAATATAGTGTAAATGAAGGAAAAATCGGACAGGAGTTGCTTCTGAGCACAGAGACAAAGCAGGAAACAGAACAATAGAACAAAAACCCTCGAAGGTTACTCGACATCGAGACGCCAGTAAGGTATGCGAAGCCTAAGGGAAATTCAGCCAAGCATGATAGAATACCGTTATGACGCTGAGAGGTCATACAACCCAAAGGGGTGGAAAATATTACTGCCGCATAGGAAAGACAGACGGAGGTGATCAATAAGAGAAAATTAAAGAAATAAACCCTGTCAATAAAATGTAGAGTAAACCACGTGATAGGTGTAAAATAGGAAAGGAATAGAAAATGGGCGGTGATAGGCGAAAAAAGCTAGAATAGAAGCTGAGAATGCGATGGGGGAAAGAGCGTCACTCTGGTACTTAATACGACGGGAAGAAGACGTGGGAGAGAGAAGTAGGAGAGAAGTAGGATCCGATGTTGCAGTCCGAATTAGAGTTATGGTCTTGAAGACAGTGAAAATATAGGGAATAAAAGGGAGTTCGCAAAGCAACGTAAAAACATCGTAAAGGGAAAAGGAAAATTAGGAAGACAACGAAAGTGTTAGCAAGAGAGTAAAGAGAACCAGGTTAAAGAAAAATAAAGGAATTGAGAGACGGTCAGCACGACTTTTCATAACCGAACCCTGAGAAAGAGATCCCAGCTCACCGACAGTTAGACAAAACACCAACCTTTCCATCTCACCGTCAAACACTTCATACTCCATCCCTAACAAAGCACTCAAAAGGACAACGAACCGAAAAGAACCCACACCACATGTTACAAAGTAAATAAATAATACATAAAGTAATTTTCTCTGCAAATTAGAGGAGACCCATTAAGATAACAATTACCTGAAAATTTTTTGACACTTTTTGTGTCGTTTTTATTTAACTAGTTTATCAATGTCAGGACATAATCCTTATAAGGACCCCTTGCCGATGGGACCAACGTCGGTGCGAATGTTCAGTAATTTTTAGGGATAAGCGTAGTATGTGAAAGTATGTTTGCAGCATTTTAAACCTTATTCTGTTTTTGGTTGCTTAATTCCTAATATAAAAACTAATAGACTTGACATAGTACACAAGCGTTATCATACACAACGAAAGGAAGATGAAGGTGGTGAATGTGAAAATTCTACTATCCCATGCCACCAAGATAACCACTTTTAAAACTTACATAATTTGCAACCTGCGAAGAAACCAGCCCTCTCAGTTGTAAATTAGACATTAATATCGGTTCACCTATTTCTAGGGTAAGTAATTTTTTTCTCTTTATACAATTATCTAGCGAGTTCTGCTAGTGAAGTTAACTACTAAGAAGGAAACACAGAAAAAACGTATTAAATGATAGGAATTTATAAGCATTTCGACAGAGGGAAATTAAGTTGGGGGCATAGATATAACATACAACACCCCATACCCCATATAATCTGTTGGTGTTTACAGGCAGCATTGGACTAGTTTTTACCTGTTTGTGAATCTTACCTCTCTGTGTTGTTTTCTTAGTCTGGTTGAGCGTAAATATTTTGAAGGGAACTGATTTAGAACTCATATGCTCAGCTATTAATAGATTTTGGCTTTGGCATCCCATGTGTATTGTAACATTATAAACAGAGTCGATTGTATTTTGTCTTCGTGTATTTTAATTGGTAAATCATGACCTATATATACACATACATATATTCTTAGGAAGGAAAATAATCCGGTGCTGACAGAAATCAACACCAGGGTTGCCAGTCATGACATCTCGTTTCAAATGCGAGAGGTCGATTGGGAAGGCATCAGGAATTGCCTCCGCACTTCCATCCTGTCAAACCCCAGATTCACAAACATACCCACCCTGGAGAATGCAATCTGATCCTTCACTTCTATCGTGACACGAACTGCCAAAAATCTGACAGTAAACGCCCCAGCTCCCCTTCATCCCGATGCCTTTCCTTTGTACATCATCCTCCTAATACGATGTACCATGGGCTGCACGGAGACTAAACCAGCGTCACTACACGCCACATAATTGAGCACACCAAAGCCGTTTACGTCGAGAGGTCGGTGTCCGTCTGCGTGAGCACAAAGTGCAAGCGTGGGAGGACAAAATGGCCAGGTGCGCGTTGAAGATGGCCACGTGTGGAGGATAGTTAAAGCCCTCAAAAACCGAAAATGTCAATACACCTCTCTCATACATGGCACCCAAGGCCTGGCCTATGAAACCATAGCCAAAGCCACTGCTTTCGCTGACTACCATGAACGTACTCTGCGTCCAAGAGAGGGTCCCCAGGTGAAATCTTAACAATTTTATATTTCCTTTGTTATACTCTCAATCCCTTAATTATTGAAACCAGAATGACATCTTTTCTGAACGTGTCCCTCGGGAGGTGCATGGTTTCTTTAAGCCGCCCTCCAGAGGATGCGCAAAGACTCCCTACCATCCTACCTGGTGAAGCTCAACGCCAACTCCAACGTCTAAACCCCAAAAAGATGGCGGGGACGAATGGGCTGACTCTCCTTATGCTCCGTCATCTTCCCTTCAACGCGGTCCTCTGCCAAACTAGGATTTTCAATATGTGTCTTGCTCTAGGGTACTTTCCTCGTGAGAGGAGGGAGGGCAGAGTGATATGCATATTGAAACCTGGGAAGAATCCGGCACCTCCTTCCAGCTACATTAGCCTCCTTTCCATCCACTCGAAAGTTCTCGAAAGTTCTCTCACGCTTGTCCCCAACACTAGGAGACATTCAAGCCATTCGCGACCGCCAGTTTGGATTCCCTCCTGGCACTCGACAGTCCAGCAATTCCTGCGTGTGGTGGAGACCGCTGCTCTGGTCTTCCAGGAAGGCGCCTTCACGACTGCAGTTACGTTGGATATCCAGAAGGCCTTCTCAAGGCCATGGCATGCCGGGCTCTTATATATACTGATCCATGGGCTCCTAACACAGATGATCAACATACTACTCAGCTTCCTACGACACTGCAACCTTCCAAGTCACAGTCGCGGGGAAAACATCAACATTAAGACCTGTGAGAGGCGGAGTCCCAGAAGGCTCTGTCCTACTCCCACGTTATTCAGTATCTTTATGGCAGATTTACCACGAGTCGAAATGGCACAATACACTGACGACGTGTTTCTGTTCTGCAAAGACAAACACATCATCAGAGCTCTCAACCCCCTACAGAGACACCTCCGTCTCACAGAACAGTAGTGTCGGTGTTGGCGGATGTCCGTTAACCCGGACAAAAGCCACGCCATACTTTTTGCAAAGCGCCACACCCCTGCAGACTGCCCCAACTTCAGCTTCCGAAGCCGAAGGATAGAGTGGACTGACTCCGTCCAGTACCTTGGAGTAAAATTAGACAGAGGTTTAACTTTCCGCCGGCACCTCAGGGACATCTCGGCAAAGGTGCAGGGAGCAATTGTTTCCCTGGGGTCGGGTTCGATACCGGTTGGCCTAAAGTTGCACCTCTTCCGAGCGCTGGTAATTTCCGTGATGCCATATGCCTTCGAGATCTGAGACATGGGCGCAGACAGCTGGCTGTCATGTCTTCAACGTGCACAGAATAGAGAACTACGGTCCATTTATTCTGTGGGTCGCTCTTTCCCTACCAGTTTGCTTCACGAAGCCTCGGGTCTTCCTTACGTGGAGGATGAAATTAAGTGTCGTGCATCAAAATTTTACGAAACTTTACCTACACATAGAAGCACCCTTGTTAGATCTTTAGGCGATTATGACCCCACTAGACGCCGATTCAGGCTGTTCCGAGTACACCGCATGACTTGCGGGCACCCGAGATAACCTAGGAGCTAATCTTAACAGTAGCTAAAGCTGAGGTCCACATAATTCTTCTAAGCTGTTTGGCATAAAAATCTTCAACCAAATTTTAAATTTATGAAATAGAACACCAGGGTGCATAAGGTTTTGCATCCTTTCTTGCGCACCGAGGAACATATCATTTGTTTCAAAATTCTTCCTAAGAACCCACAACCTAACCTACAACATCCCGAAATAAAAAACCCTACGTGCAGTAAAACCCTTAACGGGTGTGCACACAGCAAGAACCTTCTGACTTTATACAGCCAGCCAGCACCACGGACGGACGGAGGAAAGAAAATCTGCAGCATTTTACTGCATAAGCATATGCTGTCGAGTAAGACAATTGTTTTCTTTTGTATGGCATTTTCAACAGGTCTTTACCAGCATGTTCTCCTGTAAGTTCAATGTGAGCACATTCAGCTACAAGAGTTTTGTAAATCCCCTTCAGTGTTTTAGTAATTTATGAATTTAAATTATATATTATACTCCTACGTTCACCAGAAAAACTTGGGATTTCCAACACTGAAAAAAAAAAAAAAAAAACAAAAAAAAAACATCAAAATCCTTGAGACCAAACAAACATATACACACATATTTTCTTTCTTTGTATCCTTGGATATACATTACTTGAAAGTACTTTTAGAGTCGGAACGGTAATACACTGAAGAATGTGTAACTAAATGCATTATCGCATTTTAATTTCAAGCAAAGCCTAAATAGACAACTTGGTCGCTTTGTTATACGGTTCAAAATTATGGCCTGGTCTGAACTAGACTAGAAGTGCAGGAGATTCCACATTATGCCTGCATACAGGATGTGTATGCCAATTCACTGAAAGCCAGGGAAAGTATAGGTGCCTCTATGGGCGTCCCGGAACCCTGTTAGGTGCACAAGTCAACATGTAATTCATAACGTGAGCTGGATATTCATTTCGCTGCCAGGTTTCTTGGCTCCGCCAGGTTCATGCTTTTTAACCCGACTCTCCCCAGCCTCGCCTCTATGCCTCTATGCCGCTATGGCGAGTTCCGCAGTTAAAAGTGTGCCAATTCCCCATTCAGTACCGCTACTGTGGTTCTTCGCCGGCACTTCCGACCCTTAATTGAAACAAAGATGAAATGAAGTGGTGGGATGGGAAGTCGCGGAAAGGAAAGGACCTATCCCAGTATTCACCTAGTCAATAAGGAAAACCACAAAGCTACTTTTGGTCAGCGAATTCCGACCGTTACCCCCTGGGCTACCACGCTCAATAAAGTGACGGAAGGCAGTACGTGTTTGTGTATAAAGTTACATTGTAGAATGGATCAATGGCAACATGAATGGAATCAAATTGATGTAGGAGGGACACACGAAATCTTCCCTAGTATAAATGAGAGGTTAAAATTAAAGGAGGTCCAACCAAGACGAAGTGGAGTACAGTACATTTCAGGACATGGACCGTACAAGATATACTTTAAAAAAATAGGAAAGGCAGATGAAACCATGTGCACAACCTGCATGGTAGGAGATACTCCGGAACATGCTTTATTTGAATGTGTAAAGTATACACAACAGCTAGAAGAGGAGAGGAAAGAATTAGCTGGAAAATGTATATGGAACATCATTAGGAAGAGGGAAGATTTTAAAATACTAGAATTGGCGGCGGAGAAGGTCTCAACAATAGTAATAGATGAATATAATCAACGAAGACAGCAGCAACGACGAGTAAGAGACAATATTCAACATAGATATCGTGAACCACCTTCCACACCAAGAAGATCTGAACGACTTCGAGGACAGAATATGGATACTAGCTTCAACAACCAAAGGAAGAAGAGGAACTTCATCTAGTCGAAGGATTAATAGAAGAGGATAATCTTGGATTCAACAGAAGGATTTGAAGCGACAGAAGAAAACATCAACACAAGAACAAAAGGATAGATGATTTATTAGAGATAGGAAGGTAGAAGTAGTTTAGATTGTGAAAATTTTAAGCTACAATTGTAGTAATTACATTAGTTAGGTTATATTAGATAGGTTAGTGTAGGTTATCTTTTCAGCAAAATGTTTGTAAATATCAATATAATTATTATATTTGAGTAAATATAAAATTGTAATACTGTTATAGCATCTACAGGCCAAGATATAAGAACAAGATATAAGAAATGCAGAATAAAAAAATAAAAAAATAAAAAAAAAATAAAAAAAATGGATCACCGACCCCTTCAGCTGCCGTGGTGCGGGCGCTGCGGACCCCTAGCTCTCGTGGTACCTCAGACGTTACTGGAGGAACCTCGGGCAGAACAATCGAGCCCCTCCCTGAATGGGAGTTGTTCGGATTGGGTTGGACTCGAGGGGGCAGTGTGTTCCCGATACCCGTGGTAGATCGGGTACGTCTCCGGACGGGGTTGAGGGAAGTCATATATTCCCGCGTACTAGCCAGCATAGCTAATAGAAGGTGTGCTAGATCACGAGGTAGGCCTCCTTATCAGCAAAAATTGCTCATGCAAGACCCGCTGTAGATTTAACAATTTTCCCCTTCTACCGAGGTCTAATCACAGCCTTCCCCTTTGGGGTTGGCGCGCGTAAGTGGCGCATACACTTCCATCCCGTCTTGAGTCCATAGGACCAGTTGAGGGGCTTGTTAGTCTCTAAGTCTTGCACTATGGAAAGCCCCACGTAGCCACCGGGCGCCCTTTTGGGACAGCTCAGTAACTCCCAGGTCATTAGAGGGGAGGTCAGTCTTCACTTTGTGTGGATTGCCCTGGTAGATACCCTCGAGCTTATATAATGGAACAACTGTATCTCTTGACATTGCCTCCCGATTATCCATTATACCTGGAAGTTCCGACACCGCGTAATCGTCCAGAACTGGAGGATTCTGAATCAAATTATAATATCGCCTTATTCCATCGAATAACCTGAGAGCAGTTGAAAAATAGCATGGCCTTGAAGAAATGGTGCTCCTTCTTATAGAGAATGAGCACTTTATTATAAATTGGACATTCTGAAAATAACTGGGGAAGAAGTCACTGCCAAATTCGCCAATATCCAAAATATAAAACTGCAAAACCTTTACAAACCTTTAGTTGCATCCTAAAAAGCGATAATTTATATTTCATGCATTAATTTGGAGATTTAACTACTTAAATTGAATGCTGAAAAAAGAAACATCGGAGAAGAAGTATAAGAAGAAAAATTAACACGAAAGATGTAATTAATATACTAATTTTGTAGTAAATGGTATACTTACTACTGGCCACAAAAATTCTATTAACAAAACGTCAAAAAAGAACATATTTTAAAACCAAAATTATTATAAATGAAATGTAATGTAAATATAATATTAATATGTATGAATTATCAACAGCTGAAAGGGCACAGCTTTGGCGGCAGTCCAACAATTTCTGCAGGTTGTTAAACATGGGAAATTATAAGCTTTGAAGGTGGCGTTAATGTGTCTTTATATGCAGCACACGTGTTTGAACCACGCAGAAAAATTAAGATCCAGAAGAATGCTGAGAATAACAGTGTAGTGATTATTATATGAGAGGTTGAGAAGAGGAAAGTCTGAACTAAGAACCAGCTAGCCGAAGCCAAAACTCAATAAATTCTGCCACAAACAAAAATCTGCGTCAACCACAAAGTGGGCTTGCTAATATCCTGTCATGCATGTTATAATGAAGGACAAACATAAAAAACTTCCGGCGCGGTGGCCGTCGTGTTGACGGGCATATCTTAAAAGTGTTGGTGTGTACAAGGTGAAGCGCCCATCAAATTTCCTCACGACCTATGAACTTTCTATTCACAGAGCTGATTATGTGTATGTGAATTCATGTCATAAAAGTATGACTGATGATGTAGTTTGGGATACACCGAACAGTTGTTCTTTATTCTATTTGTAAAAACTAGATAGTGTGATAGTCCATGCATCTGTCCATCTCTGCAGAATGGTTATTGATGATCATACGTAATGTAATGCTCATTTTGTATCTATGTCTCATACAGAGTATTGTTTCGTTTCTTTGTCTAATAAGAATTATTATCTAAATGTTATATGCATGTGACAAAGCTTAGATCTATCACATCCACGGCATACACTACCCACTGCCGTATAATAAAATTACCTCTAATAAATATTTTCTGTAAATTTTTATTTCAACATAATAAATAGATACAGCAGAGATTCAAAAGGCTAAAGTAATATTCGGGTTTTCCTATTTTTCTCGACATTCCGTTCATTCTTAATGACATTGCAAGAAAAAACTGAAAGGGAACTCTGCTACAAAAGTGATAAAGTATTAAAACACTTAAATCAATAAAAAAGGGCTCAGAAACTAATGTATGCTAATTTTATATGCAATGAGCCATTTGTTTTTAACAGATAAGAGGTCTGTATTATTTGAGCAATCCATTTTATTGATCTCTTATGGTTATTTATTTAGTCATATTCAATTTACGAAAAGCACTCCAATGAAAGAAAACTTCACAGGCTATTCGCAGAAATTTCGCAATTTATAGTTTATTATCATTTTATTAAACATATGGCATTTTAATTAAAATCGTAAAACATGGCCTACCTCAGTTGGGGGGGGGGGCGGGTTACAAAGGTCGAAGTCTTCATGAAAGGAAATTATTATACCCTGAAAACAATCTCAGTAATATTGAGCACGTAATACCAATTTATTATAGAATATCTGTAAAGCTACGAGCCTAACCATCGACATACAAGCACATGCAACTGACAAAATAGGATTAGCATTAACTCCGGAGGGGATTCGGTACGTAGGCCACCATGCTGGGCTCATTGTTCCTATGCCCCAAGTGCGGCACCCCCGGGAGGAACGGCCAGGCCGTGGCTCAGTGGTTAGACCGCTTGGCTCTCACCAAGGCGACCCGGGTTCGATCCCAGGCGACCGCAAAGTGAGATTTGTGGTGGACAACACGGCGCTGGGGCGGGTTTTCTCCGGGATCTCCGGTTTCCCCCGCCATCTCATTCCACCGGTGCTCCATCTTCATCTCATGTATCATCAGTGTCATCGCCTGCGGTGCCGTATGAAGTAAAAGCGGGCGTTAAACACTACACACATCCCGGGAGGAAGGATGAGGTGAAGGAGACAGAGGGAGGCCGACCCAAGGAGCTACGACAGTACAGAGGGCAGGGTCCCTACAGTTTACTTGCATAGAGAACATCCCCTGACAGGCCAGTACAACGGACATGCCCCCTACTGCGGAACGCCAACGAGCCCAGCAGCTTAGCCCAATAGTCCCAGGCAGGCAATATGAGCCCAAGAGATCTCTAGCTGGCAGTCCCGAAATGGTCCCAGCAGAGGAGCGGAGACTGGCAACCGACCTACTGGAGGAGGAAGTAGTTTTCGTCAGAGCATATTGTTCCGCCATGCACCGCCGAGACACCCACCGACACTTCTACCCTGAAAGAGACCACCAGATGAAAGATGACGTGAAATTATTCTGGAGATGAAATAAAGGGACAGTAAATTCGGGGAATGTAATTAACCTACGCAGCATTCGCCTAGCGACCCGCGAAACCCCCCGAAAAACCCGAGGGGTGGGTAGGTCGGCCACGGGAATCGAACCTGGGCCTCTCGAATGCGGGCCACAGACGAAACCGCCTGAGCCATCCCGCTCGGTAACTGACACAATGAAAAATATTGTCTTACTTATAACTAGAGCTCGAAGTTTTATATATTTGCATGTTGTATACCTTGATAGTTAAACATATGCATGTAAGTAATAATATTTTTTTTTGTTTTGTTTTGTAATTTACGTCCTCCAACGTTAAGTCATATCGTACGATGAATGAAATGGGTGAAATGATGCTCAAATGAGCCCAGGGTCCTTAGAGCTTAGAGTTACCTGAAATTCGTCTAAAGTAATAAATGTATTCCACATTGTAAGGTAATTATTACGGAAGTTTTATAGTGCATATAAATGTATATTTAAGGGGTTAGTGCGGCCGCGCCATGACTCAGTGATTAGACCGCTTGGCTCTCACCAAGGCGGCCCGGGTTCGATCCCAGGCGACCGCAAAGTGAGATTTGTGATGGGCAACACGGTGCTGGGGCGGGTTTTCTTCGGGACCTCTGGTTTCCCCCGCCATCTCATTCCACCGGTGCTCCGTATCATGTCATGTATCATCAGTGTCATCACCTGTGGTGCCGTATGTAGTAAAAGCGGGCGTTAAACACTACACATTTAAGAGGTTAGTGCATATTTAACTAATTTGTGCATATTTATGCATATATTTTACTTTTCAGGAATGATTCGTACATTTATTTCACCCCGATACTTCAAGAAGGGAATAACTGGAGAACATGTATATTTTATTGCTCTGTTAGTTCAGGACTGAGCTATTATGTTTCTAAACCCACAAAAGGTCCCCAAAAAAGAGAACGTACCCAACAATGAGCGTTTCCTGATATAAAAATATGCCGCTCAACTTAAACTAAATAGCGTTCAACAATCATGCGGTAAATCGGTAAGTTCGGTGCGACCATTGTATCATTGAAACTCGATATGGTTTGTTTTAATATGCAGGTAGCAACATACTCTCGCAAGTAGCAATGTCCAACAAATACCAAATGTTAGGTTAATCCAATGGTGGCGATTACGCTCGTTTGTCTAATACTCCAGCCTTTGTTAGAAGACCTAGGCATCTGCAGTACACCAAATATAAATGGTCAAATAACATTGTTCCGGACAAGTCTGTGACAAATAACTGCCTACAAGAAGGCGAAAATCATGATCTCATAGAAGAAAAAAGGGGGAAAAACGGCTACCCAATGGTGAATGATAAGGCAGAAAATTATATACTTGTGATGGGTGACTCAATATTAAAACATGTGGTAGTGGAAGATGTATTGGTGGAAGTGTACAGAGGCATGAAATTCTCGCAGCCTAAGGATAAAATTGATCAACTCATTACAGCAGAGGCCCACAAACTGAACACGGTGGTACTTCATGTTGATACTAATGACATCCGAAGAAATAATTCTGCAGAAGAAGTAATGGGAGAAGTATACGACACCGTGAGAGCAGCAAAGAAGAAGTTCACTGGAGAAGTTGTAGTGGTGAACAGCATAACAAAAAGAAGAGATAAGTGTCCTGTGCTTATACAAGATATAAACTCAAATATTCGATGGGCGTGTAAAGCTCTAGGAGCCATATTTTGTAATGTAAACAAGTAATTAGATGTGTTGTTTCTAGGAAAGGATGGACTCCATTTTAACCGTAAACCGTAATATTACCCAGGGAAAATCATTAGTAAAGTAATTCAAATGTGCAAGAAACAGGGAAACGACTAGTGTGTCTAGATGGTGAACTGAAGCTTAAAATCAGTTTACAAGAATGTCCTGAAGCTACGGTGAGTGGCGCTACTGCAACTTCAGGTATGGTACATAGCGTGCACAAAAATTAACCTTCTTACGCTTAAACATGCAATGTCTTAGAAATAAAATAGATAAATTCGATTATGTATTACTGTCCTCGCAATTCAGTCAAGTTCACTTTCTATACCTAACTGAGCACTGTATGCATGAGCACGAAGTTTCATTGTACAAAGTTAGAGGTTTTGAAATTGGGAATGTATATTGTAGGAAGATGTTTAAAAATGGGGGAGTTGCCATATTAGTCAAAGATGGCATATCGTTTAAAACAATAAACAAAACAGATTACCTTAATGAGGAAAAATGTTGTGAACACGCTGTCATCGGAGCAAATAGTAAGAAAAGTAAAGTAACACTTGCTCGCATATACAGAGCTCCAGATGGTTGCGTAAAATCATTTTTAGGAAAATTTGAGACACTACTTGCTACTCTGAAATAAGTTAAATAAATGTAGGGACTTCAACTTAAATTTTCTTTCAAAAGACAAGAATGTGGCAGAAATTCTATCCATTATTCAGAGACATAATTTGAAAACGACAATTAACAGTCTCACTCGCATAACAGCTACCTCTAAGACATGTCCTGATCAAATTATATTTGAAAAAAGTCTGACCACCTACAAATGCGAGAATAATGACATCGGCATTTCAGACCATAATGCGGTGCTATTGCACATGCAAATCAGTCTAAAATTTGAGTCATCAGAACCAATATCATATAAGAGAACTTATAGCGAAGAAACTCTAAACTATTTAAACTTCCTGCTAGCTAAAGAAAACTGGGATAACATACTAAGTTCAAGTTGTCTTGATAGAAAATGTGATCTTTTCCTAACAACATTTAAACATTGCTTCAACGTTGCCTTTCCAATGTAAAGGGTGAAAAATACAAAAATAAAATATCTGGTTGGCTCACAAACGGGATCCTAACATCTTGCTTAGCCAAATAAACAAAACATCAACTAATGAGAATTTTAAAGAATGCTACAAAATTTATATATCAACACTTAGAAGAGTAATGAATGAAGTAAAAAAGCAGCATAATAGTAGGTGTATTTTAAGTGCACCTAAAAAAGTAAAGCCCTGTGGAAAATAGTAAAAAAAGAAACAGGAACAACTAAATCTAATAGTGAGAGAATCACTGTCACTGGTGCCCAGAAATCAACTGATTTTGCCAATGCTTTTATGAGCCATTTTTCAAACATGCTTGGAAATTTAAATTCCTGACAACCCTCACATAAACAACCTTCATATGCAATATACACTCAAATTATCAGAGCCCGGTAACGGAAAATGAAATTACTAATGTGAAAAATCTAAAAAAAAACAAACATTCATGTGGTCCAGATGGCATTCCAGATTCGGTAACTGAAGCTTCTGTAGAATACTTTGCTGAGCCTTTAGCAGATATATGTGATGCTTCATTAAGCTCTGGAATTTTCCCCCGGATATTCAAAACCGCTAAAGTAATTCCCATCATTAAAGAAGGAGACAAAAATAATCTTTTAAATTATGTACCTATCTCACTCTTGTCTGTATTCTCAAAGATATTCGAACGAATAATGTACATAGAATTATATATTTTATTGAAAAATATGAAATATTCACCCCTTCTCAGTTTGGTTTCTGAAAGGGTAAGTCCACTATGAATGCATTACACTCGTTTGTAAATGATGTCCTTGATGAAACCAATCACAATTAGCGAGGTATTGGTATCTTTCTGGACCTGTCAAAGGAGTTTGATACAGTTAACCATAAAATATTAGTGGACAAATTAGATAAAGTCGGTATTGGAGGTATAGCCAATGCTTGGTTTGAGTCCTATCTCAGTCAAAGGAAGCAGTATGTCGAAGTAAATGATAAGCATTCTACTTCAGAGATGTAGTTATGCAAGGGTCAATTCTGGGGCCTATTCTGTTCCTAATATTATAAATGACTTCCATTGAATCTCAAAGAAACACAAATAACTCTGTTTGCAAATTATACTAATATAATACATAGGAATCGTAATCTCTGTACCTAGAAAATTACATAAAAAGTATAATTTACATAAATGGCTGGTACGAAATATGCTCCACTTAAATGTAGTTAAGACAACTTTTATTAACTTCAGTTCTGGTAAAGTATATAATGAACTGCAGATTTGCATTAATACTCACTCCATAAAGGAAGCTAAAGAAACTAAATTCTTAGGAGTGTGGATTGCGGAACTAAAATGGAATGCACATATTGATTATTGATTATCTAGCCAATAAACTGTCAAAAATCTGTTATGCATTCAGAGCAACAAGTATATAGCACAAGTGTGCTAAAAGCCATGTACTTTGGATATGTTCTCTCAATACTAACTTACGGCATACCAGTATGGGGCATGTCCACAAATCTTTATGTCATTTTTAAATTACAAAAGAAAATACTAAAAATAATTGAGCAAGTACCTATAAGATCACCTAATAGGATAGTTTTTAAGGAATTAAAAACTTTGCCTCTCCCTTCCATATATATTCTGGAAACATTATGCTTCATCCATAAAATTAGAAATCTCTTCAAGCAAATGACATGTATCAGACACAACACCAGATCATTAAATCACATAAATACTAACTACCTTCTGTTGCACCAATTAAAGTCACGGTAGCATTACTCACCATGGCATTAGCCTATATAATACATTAGCTGGACATTTCAAAGATCAGGTCTACAGCAAATTTAAATGTTCATTAACAAAAACACTTTTAAAACATGTACCTTTTAGCATACAGGAATTTAAAGACATAAACTTTTAATAACTTTGCAAATATTACTTCTTGTATAAGCTACTTCATATTGTACGTCCTGTTTGTTGTATATAGTATTATGTTATATAATTATGTAGTATTACTGACGAAGCCATGGTTTATGTATAAATCGAAAGGTGGATAATGTATCTTATCTCATCTTATTAACATTGCAAAGGAAGCTGTCTGCCGCGACGATAACATCTCCAAGAATTAAAAAGTGTAATTTTCACTGAACGTTTAAATTTGTACTAATGATCGAGATTTAACTGTATTGGAACACCACAGTGAAGCGAAAAATTATTAAATTTTAGATGTGTAAAAAATACGACTCATCTAAAATTTAATAATTGAACTAATGAGCTGCTAATCGTAGAGGTAATTTATGAAGTGTCAGCAGTAGAAGGGGAATATTTTAATGCCGAAGGAGAACAGCAGTATAGCTTCTTTGCTGAGAAAGTAAATTCCATTTTAACGCAATATAAGTAGTAGTGCGCCAACTGTGTGAGGAACATGTAGGTTTTATTTTTGTGTTTACAAAATATGTTAAAAATAAATGGAATTGTTAATTTAGTAACTGTTGGTTTCATTTAACTAAAGTAAACCCATATTATTTCACGCCATTGTTATCGGTGTCCTGCAACAGACAATTATAGGTTACGCAACATCTATAAACAGCTGCTTATATAATGTATAGAAATGCTGATCTCCAAGATGCAAATAACCTTACCAGCAGCATTTACTGTAAGTAGAATTGGGAATGATGGCAATGGTAGCTTTTGAAGCGTATCTGCAATACATTATTTTCAGCCAATATATCGCTTTGAATAAGCTAAGGAATGTGAATTTCGAAATTTCCTGGACAAATATTCCGGATGGAAAGCTCCTGATGAATCAACAATAAGGAAAAACTGCCTTAACAAAATTTATGAGGAGACAGTTTAATGACATTATTTTTTCAGTATCCCAAACCTATATATGCGACAGCATATATGCTTAAGGTTGTTCAAGATTTGCCCATATTTTATTGTAAGACAGTTCATATGACTTGCATAGCGTATGTTTTTAACCAGTTGACTTAGGAAACTGAAGCGAATTTTCCAGAAGTAAATACCTTAATTTCCTCTATGAAAAAAGTATTTGTGAAGGCGCCATAAATAATTAAATTATCTGTTGATATAATGCAAGATACTCGTCTGTCCTTAGAACCAATCCTCGCGAGATGGGTAACAAGGATTGAAGCGGCTGTATATTACTATGAGAAAGATGTTTGACGTTACAGACACTAATGAAGCAGGAAGTATTTTTGCTGCAATAAGTGTTTGCAGTGAGAATAGACTCCAAAGTAAATTATTAATACCTACTTCAGTAATATCCCAGTTTCAGTCACATGTTTGGAAGAAAAAAGTATGCCTTTACCATCTGTCCTACAGATATAAGAAACAGCTGTTGCCGGAGACATACCAGGAGAAATAAGAAACCGTCTTCGTAACAAAATTAGGAAAATTGAAACAAGGAATACAGGTCAATTAGTAGAAATTAATTATTCTTTCACACTGGCCGTGTGTAGGCTAAATTGTGGAAACGTAGAGTCAGACTGAAAAATTCAATGCCATAGCCGGGATTTGAACAACGGATCTTCTGATTTCCGTCCAGGCGCTCTACCATTGAGCTACTATGACCAACGTGCCGATATGAAATTAAATGCTCCAACTGACTCATATTTTCCCGGTAAACCACTTAGGAAAATACGAGTCAGTTGGAGAATTTAATGTCATATCGGCACGTTGGCCATAGTAGCTCAAAAGTAGGGCACCTGGACGAAAACCAGAAGATCCGTGGTTCAAATCCCGGCTATGGCATTGAATTTTTCAGTCTGACTCTACGTTTCCACAAGGAATACAGGTATAATGATTCTTCGGGGTATGAATAAGATGCTACAAGGTAGGTCTGAAAAAGAACTTAATATTTACTCTGTGGTGACATAGGTTCTTGTCGATAACTCTTGTAGTTAAGTATGATGCGGAGAGATCTTCCACTTCATATAAGAACATTTTAAGTAACAATAAAATAATTTCTCCCAGAAAACGGTGAAAAACGTTTGTTTATTGCAATGCAAATGACTAATGCTAAAATAGACTGAAATAGAAACTAATAAGTGTTAACTTTCTTAATGCTTGAACTTAATAAATTTACAGATGTGATTATTCCATCCAAAATAATAAATGTGAGAAAGTGGAAATAACGTGCTTTATTTTAAGTATTTTAAGTTATAAAGTTTATAGAACATGAATACTAAGCTTTTGGTACATAGATGCCTGCATGTATTCATACTTTATAGTGCATATAAATCCGAGCGTTGGTTATAGCGGAAGCTAAATAAAATCATGGAATAAGGTCCCATAGCTCAGTCGATAAAACGAAATGGTTTAAAATGCCTTGCAAGCACAACTGCAAGTCGAAGTCCTGTATGAAGATGACGTTTGATTTAATGAAAGCCCAGGCCAAGTTATATCAAACCGTGAATAAATCTCAAAAGATCAGAGATTATGCCACTATCTTGCTGCAGCTGAACCTAGTAGGAAAGGTCCAAGAGCAACTACCAGAGAGGGAACAGAGAAACCAAAAAATATATCGGTACCTTATTTCATCCCTTCTTCACACACCGAGATGCCTGTATGTCAGAAATTTTTTTATTAAAGGGATCGATATTTCACACACCAGGATAGCTAGGATTTCTAAAGTTATTATTTTATTCCTCTCGGAATTACTTAGATAAAATAAAACTGGCATATTTCAAACATTAAAGGAAAAGGTGTTTAGTACCTTATTGTGAGCCCTTTTTAAACAGTCCTATTTTTGTTAATAAAATTTAAGAAATAAGGGAGAATTCAATTTAATTCTATACAAAACTAAAACACAAGAATAGACCTAATGCGAGAATTATCTCACTTACGGTGAGCTTTAAGAAATAATAACAATATACACATATACATAACCATCTTTAAACGCGTGTACGTCTGCCATTTTTCAATGTATCTCATTGAAACGTTTGTCAAAGTAAACTAGAAGAAATTACTGGATAAAGCCTTGTGTTCGGCTTAAAAAAAAGCACAAGATTGAAAGGTTCGCAAGATTTACATCATCATTATTATCAGCAACAACAATAATAACAAAGGGTCTTACAAGAATTGCTGTTGGTCATGGAGGTAGGCTATGAGATATCTAATCGCTACCTGTTGGCGAGGGCGATGCAATCGCTCGGTTAATGCGACAGACCTGCAGGACGAGTTGCCGAGCAAGTTCACCCCCTTGTAATCAAATATGACAACTATATGCCTCTAATGCAGTGCTGTCAACAAATGGAGCTTCTGATGTGTGTGTGTTTATCTGCATCAGTAACTTGTTTGTACAGCTTCAGAGTCAAGATTCATCTTCACGCTCTGAAAACTAAGTTTGCAAGAGGTTTATCAGCAGGTGCTTGTGACTGCCAACACGAAGAACGCCTTAAGGATGGAATCCGATACTCCTGATGATATGACGAGATTCAATTTAGTCTTCATTGTATTCAATATTTCTCTTCCTGGCATCCAAAAGGATAGAAATATCTTCTCCAGTCTTGTTTTTCCCACTCAATTTTTCCGAAAATAACCCAAGAGTCAGAACAAGTGTGCTTATTGATATCATTTCTTGTTTCTCCCTTGTTCCATTTGCTGAATGATGCCACATGTTATACTCGTAAATAATGTTAAAGGTTATATTGCTGTTCACCTTGAGAAGAAAAGAAATTCGAAAACATTAGACAAAGTCGATATTTTCAACTTCCAGATTCCTTAATGTACTTAGCACGTGCGTGTTGATACGGTTTTTACACAATAGTGAACATACAATTAATTACTAATTGATATTCAATATGGTGGTTCAAGCAACAAAATCCCCGACATTAACCTTAGTAACTGGCGACCAATTATTCACCCTTGGATTTTGACGATAAAAATCAATAACTTGCACCAGACATGACGGCCAGTAGTAAAGGCAGCCATAAGAAGGCAATCAGGGTATGAAGGGGACAGGAGCTTTAACTTTTTATCTGCTCCATTAGTGGATCTGTTTATTACGAAACGAGTGTATGAGAGTACATATAAGTCACCCATGCTGCCAGATCTAATGCTGGTTTCAGTAATTTCAGTAATAGATATTTAGCATGGGTGAGTAATGTGACTGAGTTGGATTGTACGGAGGGGATTCGGTACCTCGACCAGAATGGAAGTGGATGGCTTAGGCACTGGTGATTTCGAATCCAGTCTCTCAACAGGATCTGAAACTGCCACCGGCGAAGATGAAAGTCCTCTCCAGATAAGTCCTCAGATGTTGCGGTCGGCTGATCCCAAGGAGTCACTCAATACAGAGGTCGGAGTCCATACACTTTACTAGATAGAAATTCCCCAGCGGTGTAATTTTCATTGCATATTGTGACTCAGTGGCTCTTGTCCAAGGTTATCGAGAAATCGCCGCCGGAGAGTCGAACTGTAACAGAAAGACGCGCGCTCGGCCAGCATAAACATAAGAGATATTGCCAGATGACTAAAATCTTTTTGGGGTTTCTCTATCTGGAAGGTTCCGGAGGTGTATATAAGCAAGCACTTGGGACAGTTGGTCGAACCAGTCTCACGGAGTACGACGTTATTGAGATAGTGAATGAGCAGTTCAGTAAGCTATCGAGAGCGTTTCTGGTTTAACGAAAGTGCTCGTTTCTGAGCGAGTTTTTGTGACAAGCGTCGAAAGCGTTGCTATTGCGAAAACATTAGAGACGTCTTGTGTTCGACATCAGAGAGTGAACCGTCCGGAAGAGGATACGTTTTGTTACGCTTCTACGGCCGAAGAATGTAAAGCGATACCGAAGTCAAAAGAAATGTGACACCAAAATGAAATTAACAATGAATTCTGGAACCGGTTCACGTCAGTGAAGTGACGTTGTGAGCATAGTGAAGTTCCAGGGAAAATTGAACTAGTTTATTAAGTGAAAGGGAAAAGTAAATGTATTGATACTTTAAAAACTACATCTGCGTCTCAATATTTAGAAATTCGCAGGACATTTTCACAACCTCTGCTTCAAGGCATGAAACATTGCTTATATTTTCCTACTTATGTAAGACTTTGTATTCTTTATACTAAAACAAATCTATTTTACATATATTACACAATACTCAAAATAATCAAACATTCAAAAAGATTAATATTATACTTCGTGTAAAAATTACAATTACAGGGGTAATTAGACGGGCTATTTGACTTCAAAGCTATAGTTAAAGTTACGGATTATGCGAGTTTGGGAGCCAAGAAATTCTACCTTTGTTAATTATCTTAATGTTTACAGCTATTTATGAAGTGAGATTTTAATCTCGATTCATTTTCGTGTTGCTAATTACAGGAACTAGGCGTGCTGATCACGCGAATGCGGCGGTTGCAGAGCAATTGAAAGGCATGCAATCTTTTCGAATTTCCAGAAACCGCAGAAAAGACGTCATTCGACTTAATCATGCTTAGTGTGCAGTTAGTTTTCACTTTTTAGGAAAGCGAATAATCAACCTTTAAAATCACTATATATTAAGTTTATGCACTCTACGTGTTTGCTAACTCCTAAATTGAATGAACTCCGAGAAAGTTCACTAATATTTGAGGATTTTGAGGATTTTAATTTTCTACATTAATTAAAAGTTTAGTTCTTCTCTTTTTAGACAAGGGGCCTCTTTAAATATTAGTCAATTTAAAATGTTCATGGAGTTAATCTTTAAGGCAGCTAAAGCAGATTTAAAAGAACAAATGGGCCGGCCCTCGTAGCCATGGTCGTTAGAGCGTATGTCTCTAGCGTTCCGCCGCCTAGAGCGTCGCGGGTTAGAGTCCCGCCTTGGACGTGGATGTTTATGTGTATAGTGTGTATATGTGAAACAAAAGAAAATAGATAGTAAAATAAACAGAAACAATATAAAACGGTTAAATAATGAAAAGAAAACAATATATATCTATATACATAGAAATAAAAAAAAAAAAGAAATTCTCTCTTTATTTACCATTCTTTAACGTTCTTTGCATAAAATTCTTATGCTCTTATGTGTATTAGCTTTCATTATATTTTGAGATATTACATTTCAGTTGTGCTTATTTGTCAAATTGTATCATATAGACTATCATTCACAAGTAATAAACCTCGGATTAAATTTTATTTATATACATCTGAAGAGCATTTCTGAAGATTGTCAGATTGAAATTTTGACTTAAAAAGGTGTGATGTTTATTAATAATTGATGCTCCTATCTCCCGAACTAACTGACACATGCTGTTGAAATTTGATACAGAAATTCTCATGAGCATATTAACAAGTGATTAACTTTATTTATTGTTGGTTTTAAAGTATAGAAGTTGATACTTACAGTCGTAAGCCACCTATAAAAACACCTTCTTCCATTAACCGCCATTGAAGTAGTTGCACCGGATGCTAGAGCCCCTTTATCACCCTCCCTGGGTGTGGGTGGAAAGCTTCGGTGGAGCGGCAGATGACAATCTCTCTGTTAGATGTCTCACTGAACTCACTTCTTCACCTCTCTGTGGCTCCGCTGGCTCTGCCCTCTACCTATATGTCTTCACTCGCCTTACTCCTAGTTACCCGTATTAGATCCCTGTTGAGTCAGGATGGGTGACATGTCACTCCTGCTTACCTTCAATCGCTTCGATCACCTTTACATGAGTGATTAATAACATATTACAGGTATTCTAGATTACAAAGTAATCACTTTTCTTGTCCATCCTTCCTGAAAGTATTACCTGAACAAGAATTGCGCAGATTGGAACTTACTTAACTAAGACACATACAGAATTGCATCGAAGATGAGCGAGCGTTGAGATGAGATGAGCGTTGTCATATCTTGTAGCGCAACGACCAGTTCTAGTCACTACTAGAGAACTTAAGGTGCGTATGCCATAGTAGGCAATGCAGCGGAATTAGTTTACTCCAAGGACCAGTAAAGATAGAAGTGATAGAAAACAAAGTGTTTTCCTATGTCACAACTCCCTTCCTCCAAAAGTTGCTTGAGAAAAGACACCTCACTCGCTAAATTGAGGAACACTTGTTCTTCATTATATCTGTGCAAAATTACAGAAGCAGTAAATTCATTAAAAATTGTATCTTTGCTCTAGAGGTATATGAACTGCTTCTTGATTCAATTGTTACCTTAGATCACACTGGATAATAAGATCGAAGATATCGCTGCCAAATTCAGAATTCCTTTGCTGAAATAACCAAGCAAACTTGGGACAATAACTCTCTAAAAATAATTACAGGATAAATATCTCACTGAGTGAAAATTATTCACTAGCCAAGGATAAATGTTTCCCGAAACAAACTATTCATTGTATTAAAGATTGATGCTGCTTTATCACAAATACGCCATCTTTGATATCACCGTGTAAATTCTCAATGTACCGTCAGAACCCTAAACACAAAGTAAAAGACGTTCAGAATGTAACGCAAAATGCCCCAGTTGCAAATGTTGTTGAATGTGGGCTACATTAAGGAATTCACATAATGGGATGCGGCGTGAATACCCTTAAAACGGTTGTAACGTTTGTTGAGGAACCGCAGCGACATATTCAATTTTCTCTTTACTCAGGAATGGTGTGAGAATGAATGCATTTTCTGTATGGGCAGTAATGGCATATGAAATCCATGGGTGACAATAAATGTTCTCTGTTTCAAAGTATAACTCATGTTCCCTCAATCAGAAAAGATTAATTCCTGCAGAAAAAAGGGAAAACCCTTCTTCTACAAGGTTGCGCCACATTTTTAACAACTGCATTCCAATTATGCCTGCTCTGAACACGACAGTGAAGGAACTAGTTTTATAATCATTTTAATCTTGACCCATATCGCAACTAAGGTATTCTCAGCAGTAAACCTAAACCATCACGTGATTTGCTCCACATGGTAAAGATGTTTTGGTGGCTATGATTGCTTCAGTTAGATATGAATCGATTAGTGCTGCATGGAAGCGAGGTAGCAAGAATCTCTACTCCACCCAATCAAGAAAGTGACGGACGAGGGGATGACGAGGCACAGTGAGTTTTGCGATTCTTAGTTTGCAATGTTAGTTTACTATTAAAATGGACGATACCTTTAAATCACCAAAGGTATCGTAAAAATTTGTATTGCATCCGGATCAAAATTAGAGGAGCAATCCTTCCTCATTCGAATAATCCCATCCCATCCTACATTCACCAAAATTTTCAACCTGCGGTAAAACCCAAAACCTGGGTAGGCACGAAGCAAAAACCATCGGGCTGTTAACAGCCTGTCAGTGGCTCGTCGTCGTTGACGTAATCACCTGACACTTTTGCACTTCTTTTTGACATTTATGAATTCCTGAGGGACGAAATTCATCAGAGTGAGATTTAACTTGCTTTATGTTGTCAAAGAGAGGCAGCTTTATTGGTCTTATGAAGTCTGGCGCTCCATAAGAACGCAGAGAAGTGGAAATTAAATGCATTGGCCTCCTGGTGTAATTTATTTGGTGAGTGAATATGGTCAGGTATATTGGATGAATAACACTGGCACATGTCCTATGTCTATTCTTCTTGGAAATGCAATACAGGTAGACATTGCAAATGATAGGCATACCTTTCGAAAAGCTTGTTCGGTTTTTTGAGTAGTTTTACGAGTGAGAAATAAGAATGGGAACTATGACATAGCACCTAGAACAGTTTGTCAAGATGTATTTCAGACCACAGTTTGTAAAAAGGCTCTATCGGAATTACTAAAATTTTGAGAAAATATTGTAATGCTGTAGTCGGATAAATCAGAACATAGAAGGCAACATGTTCCGAGGTTATCAGGAATATCTTCATAGTCGTAAAATTCAAATACACTCACGCTACTGGATTTGTAATGAAGCGAAATATTGACGAGCTATAAATATAAATGCACGAGATATGCAAGAAGCTTACATTTAATTCCGCCATTACCTCCGTAATACATAATCCAGGGGAAGACAGGCAGTGGCGGTGTGACGTCAGTTCCGTCAGCTCTAACCGTCAAATATGCTCCCGAACGAAAGAAAGATTAGTGTGTGACGTCACCACACTGATTTCTGCTGCCCAAGAGGAAGGAAATAGTTTGATGTTTTGGAGTTCCGACAGCGTAGGAAAGACAGCAAACATATCGGGTATTAATAATATGTACAACTTACATCTTGGGTGTTGTAATATTAAAGTTGACTGTTTTAATTACACAATTGGTCACAGTTTATAAACAATTACATTTGGGCTCTGTGCTATGAGAAAATATATAAAACTTCATCTCGTAGTTTATCTGAAGGTCAGGCATGTTATAAAGTAAATAAAATAAAACAAAGTAATTTTCTCTGCAAATTAGAGGAGACCCATTCAGAACAAAATTACGTGGAGATTTTCCGACAGTTTCCGTTTCATTTTTCTGTAACGTAATGTCTGGGAAATTTGTAATCGAAGGCTGCATGTAAGATTGTGATACGAAAGGTAATTCGGGAGTTTGGAATTAGCTAACTTCATAACAGAAAAAAAAAAATTGTTCGCACACATATGTCGAGCCAAACTTACACGATGTCCGTGCGGCAGGTGAATACAGTCTGGGAAATCTAGTTTTGGGAACATTCTTGTAAAAATGAGCTAAGTCTTTATCGTGTGTATGTTTGTCCTTCAATAAATCGTCACATTGTAAATTTAACAGTTCCATTAGGTACGTGGCAGCTACATTATTGTCATCGAGTGTGCTACACCTGACTAAACCCTTAGATCATTGTACTCACAGCGCCATTTATATAGGCACCTTGGTGCTACAGGCTCTTGCCTGACGTCACACGCTCTGCAGGCCTTGCTCCCGGCTGAAATAAGTCAGAATTCTCAGAAATGTCTTCCTCTGACATAATCGATACGAGGCTTAATTGGTACTCTACTTTTAATACATTGCTGAAGGCTGAACATAAAATGGAATTCACTTTTTCACAGTTTATTCTTCCACTTTCTTTATATTATTCATATTTGTAAAACCTAATAAACTTAACTTTGATTAGCTTAAAATGCTTTTTTGATGAAAATTTCTCCGCATTTATCAGTAACTGACCTAGAAATATTAAGGAACGCTTGGAGAAAGGGATGATGAAGTATGATTACCGAATGAGAATATGTGAAACGATTTTGAACGGGTTGAAGTCTTTGAAATATTCTACAGTCTTTGAGTTACAACTTAATGAAGAATGTGTACAATATTGAAGAGCGCAATAGACTAATGTTAGAGATGGCATAGACTAATTGTTATTTGGAGGTTAAGAGATTTGAGGAATGATATTCCACAAGGTACTGGTCGGCAAAGTTTATATACCGATTTGTTGGAATGAGACATGTGACATTATTGTAAGCGCGAATGTATTTTATAGAAAAGCTACATTGAATCTGCTATATCTAATGATCAGAGACCGTAACTTAGGCAGAATGCCTTTTTAAATGTGTCATACCTGTCTTCAATTTGAAAGTGAATCTGTACGAATTATAGTTTTGTGTTTGAAATGCCACAGTTTTATTTTGCCTTTTTCTGCCTTTTTCAGTATAATTGACTATTTTACGAAATAAATGTTTTTTTGCCTTATTTCATTATTTACTTATTATTTATTAATTATTGTTTTGCTAATTATTAACATGTCCTTCAGATAACTTTTATTTCAATAACTGTTAGTCCGTGACAGTTAAAGTTACTTCGCCGAATATATATATATATATATATATATATATATTGTAACTTTGTGGGTTCATGAAATTAAAAGTCCAACTGCACAAACTCAAAATATTCTTTATTTCCACCGAATTATAGTTGGAACACTTGCCGATTACGTAGAATTACGTAGCGCACACAATTACAATTCACCAGTTCGTCGGTCACAGGTCCATTCCACACTCACAATTACGTAAAACTCCTCCGATACACGTACACAGTCTTCCAGTCCGTTTGCTAGCGCGGCGCTCCTCACGGGTGCTCGCCAAAAATTGAACTGACTCGTCCACTGTAGCCTTATATAGGAAGATAGCTGTTTCTGGAAGCTTCGCGGTCCGGAAAATCATCCTGATGGTTCCAGACGTCAGGGGGAGGGAAACGAGATGGTACAGGGCTCGTGCCGCTCTTCTAACCATCCCCTCAGTTAGTGACACGAGATAAATGGGTAGGCGTGGTCTGAATGCTTACCGTCTGGCCCTACCTGCCAGCTGATTCTATCGGGAATTCCGATGTTCGGGTGACAATATTATTGTCTTTTAAGTTGTAGACAACATAGGTGTCCTTCATTCAGTTCATTATTTTCTTTGCAACTATGACTGCTGCCGCGCAAATATTTGTATGTATAGATAGCAGAAAAGTGTTCGAATTATCGCCTGTGTTTATTTTAAACGCCAATAACGAGTGCGGGTCTAACTTTTTCTTTCAGTCTTCACTGCGACATTGTTGTAGCTAGCAGAAAAATGCCAGAATTCAGTACTACTTTAGGCAGTACTACTTTAGGCAGTAAATTACAAAGTTGCGTTAAAACTTCTGGATCCTACACATTTCGTACTGACGGTAAAATGTCTACTCTGATTCAAAATATGCAAACAGTCAGTGAACTACGAAAAGAAGCATTTTACATCACAACGTATCAACACAACCAATACAAAAATGCACTTTCCAACAGTAATTTGAACATCGAGTCGAAAATCGCAATTTGCATTCTCTTATGTATAGCTTTTCTTAGCGCCGGAATCCCTTTGGGAAATTACAGTCCTACATTAACACAGATTTTGGAGAAGTAAACTAACCAATCTACCTACCGAGTCAAGTTTGCGAAAATTTTATTTAACTGATTGTTACAGATGAAATCATTACAGATGAAATAAAAATAAGATCTGGATTTCTATTCAAGAGTCAACTATCTAATACCATGGTTGTTCATTCCAAGGTTGTTATTGGACCATTAGGTCCTACAGAAGATGAATCAGTAAAACCATTCCTGCTTACAACAGTATCTTGAAAGTTAACAGTTCAAATATCAGCAGTTAGTCACCAGTTAATTAAAGTTGTCGTGGCCCTATGAGATTCAATATTTCAACTTTTTATTTTTCATAAGTGATGCTGCACCATATATGAAAAAGGCTGGACTAGCGTTAAGAGTGCTGTTTTCAAACATGCTTCCCGTGACCTGCGTAGCACATAGCTTTCACAGGGTGTCAGAAGAGATACTATGCTTATTTCCAATGTAGACAAAATTATTTCTAGTATTAAGAAGATCTTCGTGAAAACCGAATCATGAATCGTGACATTTAAATTCATCACATCAGCTGTATTTGTGTCCCTCCAACCTTCATATAGAGATGGGACATGAATCTTAGCAGCACTTTACTACGCGTCAAATTTCCAGAGGTGGTGGACGCTCTGCAGGATGAAGCGTCTTCAATTTCATCAGCCAAAATACCTGTCAAACTTTTGGAAGTAAAAATTGACTTAATTTTCATTGCTGGCGAGTTTAGGTTACTGCCACAGAAGATCTGTCAGCTTCAAGAAAGAGGACAACCTTTAACGAAGTAAGTGAAAATTGTGGGTGATAACGGGGAAACGTGTTTCATTAGTTAGCGAAAACTGTAAAAATGTGTTATCAAAAATAGTGATCTGGGTAAACTTAGAAACATTTCAAGAATTCTACAAGGTGACAATTCTGTTGAAGTTGAAATGGATGTTATGTTTTAGATTTGCTCCAGTAAAGGAGCATCTTTCGATATTGAGAGATCATTTACTCATATGAAAAATGTATTATCTGACAGAAGACTCAACATGATTCCAGAGAACTTAAACATAATTTCATTTTTGTGTCAATCACAACACTAGCATTTGTTTAGAACTTTGAAGTTCTTTAAGATATGGCGATGGGTTTATTGAATAGTGTAATCTGTTAAATAAATGGTTAATAATTGATTTTTATTGCCTGTGTAGTATTTATAACGCCTTTTCTTCTGTCTGTTTTTTGATATTTATAATGAATTTTGCTTGCCTATTTTAATGACGTTTTAATACCTAAACTTCCGGTCTCTGCTGATGATAAATGGCTGCAGTATTAAACAACAAAAGATGACTGTTTTATAAAGGTTTATATTAAGTAAGCTTTATATGTCTCGACTAAGTAGAAATCCTTGCTGAAGACGAGGCTGTGAATGTAACTGGCATATGACTTCCATTAAGCAGGAGCCAACAAATAAAAGCCAAGAAGACCTTCAAGAATCAGCGCTGATATTTCTTGGTTTTTACGATCAGTTGCCAAGGAAACTCACCAACAAGTAAGAACAGGGGTGGCTGGCAGAAACACCTTTACAGTTGAAGTGGCAATATTGACGTCAAAGACTCCTATTGCTTTGAGTTAGGATAGGATACGGAAAAAGGCAAGGTTTTCTAATAGTAAAACGAACAGTAAATGTCAATTAAACGGAAGTCTCCAACATTTCTGAAGATGTTAGCTTAGGTTTTGATAACATAGCCAGTAAAGGGCAATGACAAAACATATGTTTATGTCAAAATTTTTGCATATAAATTGTTTGTACTTCCTAGGTGTATCAATCACATTAGTATTAATACTATAATTTCTGATGGGCAATTTCGTGTAGATGAAAACGTGAAAGCTACCTGTGAATGTTTAATGCCTACATATATAGAAGATACATAGCCACAACAAAATTGCACATTGGAATAATGGAGACGTTACTTTGTAAATGCACATACTTCGATATACATTGTGTATGCACGTATATCAGCCGTCCAACTAAAGAAACTTATACTATATCCAACGAGAGAATAAAGTGCCTATCACCCCGTGTCCATGTGCGTTCGGAATGGCAGTACTGTTACCGCTTCGTTAAGTATAATATTAATATAAATTTTCGACACGAAAGGCACACTTTTCGAGCTAAGTATCACGCAGCACTCTTAACATCCATGAAAATTAACTGCTACTTACGTATTTTTCGTACTCTTTAGCACGAGACTTGACCATTGCCAGCAATTCCACCTTAACATGACCCTCGTGGAAAATTATATTTTTATTGTGTAGCCATGTTATGACGTCACTTGTTTGGTATGCGTTCTAATCTCATACTGTTGTAGGGCGCATTGTCCATTACAATAACGCTATTCGGTTGTAAGTTGGGGAGAATCTTTTCAAACCAAGATTTGAAAGCTTCATGATAGTCTCCCACGACAAAGCCATCATCACTTCCTCTGTATAAAACTATAAGAAGTTTTCTCCTCCCCGTAGGATTTCTAAGTCCTGCGATTAAACCAGATCGAAATGCATTCCCCCCTCCCCACTGTGTTGTCAGTCCATACTTTGCTTGTCGTGTGTCCCTCTTTAACCTACGTCTCGTCTAAATAATAAACTTTCTGCGTTTTACGGAGTTGTTTCAATTTGCGCGCGCAGCGTAATTTACTTTAATTACAAACTAACTTAATAGGTTTTTTTATATTGAAATATGCTTAGTATGCACTTGTTGTGCGCTTTAGCAAAACGAATTAAAAACTTCACACCTCAATGGCATTACTTCTTCAAGGGACTATTTACACGGTGGAAGCATAATGAAAATTGTGAAGAAGACGCGCTGCGATCAACGGTCACGTGGTTTTGTTTACATCTGTCTTATTCTCCCGCTGCAAGCAGTATAGAGCGACGTTATAATTGATGTACGTGAGCAGTATTTCGCGACTAGTACGTTTTGCCTGTCCGTATTCCCCAGTCTGAGGAAATGAACAGCCTGTGTGTACGTTGTTGGGGTATAATGTAACTAACTGATGCATAAAGGAACTTTTTTTAGAGACTAGTTGATTAAGATTAATGAAAAGTTACCCTAAAAATCTTGTTGAATGGTTGAGCTTCTTTATATAGAAAGTAAGTTTATGAAATTGAAGTTAGTAAACCATGTATCACTATATACTTTCATAGTTAATTGATTATCGCTTTTTTTTAATTATGAGTCATATATTACTGATATTTATATTTGTGGTGAGCGTAGGCGTGAGCAGAAATGCCAGTCACAGCCTTTTCTATACTTCTTGCTATTGTTATTATTATTATTATTATTATTATTATTATTATTATTATTATTATTATTATTATTATTATTATTATTATTATTATTATTATTATTATTATTATTATTATTATTATTATTATTATTATTATTATTATTATTATTATTATTATTATTATTATTATTATTATTATTATTATTATTATTATTATTATTATTATTATTATTATTATTATTATTATTATTATTATTATTATTATTATTATTATTATTATTATTATTATTATTATTATTATTATTATTATTATTATTATTATTATTATTATTATTATTATTATTATTATTATTATTATTATTATTATTATTATTATTATTATTATTATTATTATTATTATTATTATTATTATTATTATTATTATTATTATTATTATTATTATTATTATTATTATTATTATTATTATTATTATTATTATTATTATTATTATTATTATTATTATTATTATTATTATTATTATTATTATTATTATTATTATTATTATTATTATTATTATTATTATTATTATTATTATTATTATTATTATTATTATTATTATTATTATTATTATTATTATTATTATTATTATTATTATTATTATTATTATTATTATTATTATTATTATTATTATTATTATTATTATTATTATTATTATTATTATTATTATTATTATTATTATTGTTATTATTATTATTGTTATTATTATTGTTATTGTTGTTATTATTGTTATTGTTGTTATTATTGTTATTGTTGTTATTATTGTTGTTATTATTATTGTTGTTATTATTATTGTTATTGTTATTATTATTGTTATTGTTATTATTATTGTTATTATTATTATTATTATTATTATTATTATTATTATTATTATTATTATTATTATTATTATTATTATTATTATTATTATTATTATTATTATTATTATTATTATTATTATTATTACTATTACTATTACTATTACTATTACTATTACTATTACTATTACTATTATTATTATTATTATTATTATTATTATTATTATTATTATTATTATTATTATTATTATTATTATTATTATTATTATTATTATTATTATTATTATTATTATTATTATTATTATTATTATTATTATTATTATTATTATTATTATTATTATTATTATTATTATTATTATTATTATTATTATTATTATTATTATTATTATTATTATTATTATTATTATTATTATTATTATTATTATTATTATTATTATTATTATTATTATTATTATTATTATTATTATTATTATTATTATTATTATTATTATTATTATTATTATTATTATTATTATTATTATTATTATTATTATTATTATTATTATTATTATTATTATTATTATTATTATTATTATTATTATTATTATTATTATTATTATTATTATTATTATTATTATTATTATTATTATTATTATTATTATTATTATTATTATTATTATTATTATTATTATTATTATTATTATTATTATTATTATTATTATTATTATTATTATTATTATTATTATTATTATTATTATTATTATTATTATTATTATTATTATTATTATTATTATTATTATTATTATTATTATTATTATTATTATTATTATTATTATTATTATTATTATTATTATTATTATTATTATTATTATTATTATTTGCATTTTACAGCGAATTCCTTCTCCACGATAGCCAGTTATAGCATTCATTTATTCTGTATACTTTGCTTAAGAAATGAAGGAAAATAATAAAATAAGGATATTCTTTAAAATTGCAACTTTACTCGCCCCGTAGCTCGGTTGGTGGAACACCTACCTGCCTGTATTGCTAGCGGATCTGGGTTTGCTTGCCGACTGTGATAGGGAACTTTTCTCTGGCTAAGATTATTACCTAACCTCCCAAGAATCTGAGGGGAGGTGGGGGGAGACAGAGTATGTATGGTTCACCTAAGCATAAAATTTAAATAAAAACCATTGTGTATATCATTGTCATCGTCGAAGTCTTTCAATGTATTTCAAACGCTGCCGTTACGTACATAGCAGTTGGAAATCGAACAATTAAAAACATTACCTTAAGCCAAACATGAAAAATAAAAGTATATTTAATGTTAAATTTATATTGAGGAATTAATCCTTTCAGAATTAATCCTTTTAAATACATTACTCCTGTATATGGATGTTTTTAATTAATTAGAGTCAATTAAAAAATTCAATGCCACGGCCGGGATTTGAACCAAATATCTTCTGGTTTCTGTCAAGCCGCTCTAACCCATTGAGCTACCATTGCCAACATACCGACGCGACATTAACCGTACAGTACTTACAATAGTACTTACAATACAATACAAGTACGTACAATAGTAAATCGCCACAAATGTGTATCTCGAATATGAGAACTCAGACAAATGGAGAGTTTAATGTTGCGTCGGAATGTTGGCCATGGTAGCTCAAGGGGTTAGAGTGACTGGACGGAAACCAGGAGATAAGTGGTTCAAATCCCGGCTGTGGTATTGAATATTTCAGTTGACTCTAATTAATTAAAAGTATATTTGACGAAGTGCTTTAATTATTTGTTTACTTAATGACGTTGTGGATTTAGGAATTTAGTTTGTGTTAATCTGAAGAATAAAACATTTACAGAGTTGAGTGTATTAATTAACTACACTCTGAAATATTTTTCATCGCCGAATATAAAATTAAATATATGTTTTTGTATTGATGCGAACTTTTCAACCATTGATAATATATATTATATAAATATATAATAATTATATTAATTATATATTCAGCTTATCACTGACCCAGTAATTTTATACCAAAATAAATTCAAGAACATTTAAGGGTAGCTATAAGGAAAATTGAAATTAATTGGTTTATACTGGTTTATTTCGTACATATTACTTTGGGGAATTCTGTATTTCTCACTTAAACTTGGAAGTTATTGCGGAATTTTATAATTAAATTCATATAAGCAAGAGGGTAGATAATTAATAGTCATTTATACTTTTGCACAAGCTTGCCTGCTTCTTACTGTAGCTAATTTTTGAGAAATGTTGTGAAAATGGTGAAAAGTTGCTAAAATGAATAAATATGAATTTAAACTATTAATCACTACAAGTATTTAAGTTTGAATTTATGAGTCACTATGTTTACACTCAGTCTTCACTTACTTGTTGTTGTATAATTGAAACGTTTTCAAGATCATTCGATCTCATCCTCAGCTGTTTGGTGACTAAATGAACCTCCCTCTTCTTCCACTACTACGGAGCTCCGATCACTCTGCCATCTGGTGTTAGGGGCACTATGGTTTAATACTTCATTTAATGCCGGGATTTCAAAATTTATAACTTTATCACGGTTTTTGTTTATGAATATTTTTTGCCAAATGTCCAATTCTATGGGTGTACTTAAAGATTTTAACAGTTTAATGTTGTGGCCGTTGTTGTGGTTTTCTGTCCAAAAATGGTGTGAAACTGCAGATTTTTCTGTTTGTTTCAACTTAATGTTCCTCTGGTGTTCTTTTTGCCTGGTTAACAAGTTCCTCTTAGTTTTTCCTATGTAGCTTTTTCCACAGGTTTCACAATTAATCTGATAAATTCCTGATTTCAAATTGTTGGGGATTGTATTTTTCAGTGGTTTATTTAGCAGGTTCCTCAGACTGAATTTGTTTTGGGGTGCTAGCTTTAAGTTTAGTCTTTTGAAGATTCGTTCAAATTTTCGTTCAAAATTCTTAGCAGACCTATACATGGGCTATTTTGAAACACACATAGTAAAGGCCTTCCCACAGATTTATAAATTTTGGCAGAGATATGTTGTTGATGTTTTTGCTATCATTCCGGAAAAACTTAGAGAAGATTCTCTAAAATTACTAAACCTGCACAATAATCACATCCAATTTACTATGGAAGTAGAAAGAGACAACACCCTACCCTTTTTGGACCTCAAGATAACTAGAAATCGTAATGGTGGAGATTTTGGAATATATAGGAAACCCACACACATAGATAATTACATAAAGAAAAATGAATACAACCCAGTTTCACATCAACTAGCTGCCTTTAGAAGTCTAATTCACCGGCTATACAACGTCCCACTGAGTAAGGATGAATTTTTGAAAGAACAACAACACATAAAAGACATAGCGGTATTAAATGGATTCAACCCAGCCATCATAAGGAACATGATGAAGAGGAAAGAAAAACTGAAGATAAGATCAAAAAATACCACTCTCACACCACTTAACACAAATTGGCAATATAGAAAATTCACCTACCATCCATGGGCTTTTAGAAAATTTGAACGAATCTTCAAAAGACTAAACTTAAAACTAGCACCCCAAAACAAATTCAGTCTGAGGAACCTGCTAAATAAACCACTGAAAAATACAATCCCCAACAATTTGAAATCAGGAATTTATCAGATTAATTGTGAAACCTGTGGAAAAAGCTACATAGGAAAAACTAAGAGGAACTTGTTAACCAGGCAAAAAGAACACCAGAGGAACATTAAGTTGAAACAAACAGGAAAATCTGCAGTTTCACACCATTTTTGGACAGAAAACCACAACAATGGCCACAACATTAAACTGTTAAAATCTTTAAGTACACCCATAGAATTGGACATTTGGCAAAAAATATTCATAAACAAAAACCGTGATAAAGTTATAAATTTTGAAATCCCGGCATTAAATGAAGTATTAAACCATAGTGCCCCTAACACCAGATGGCAGAGTGATCGGAGCTCCGTAGTAGTGGAAGAAGAGGGAGGTTCATTTAGTCACCAAACAGCTGAGGATGAGATCGAATGATCTTGAAAACGTTTCAATTATACAACAACAAGTAAGTGAAGACTGAGTGTAAACATAGTGACTCATAAATTCAAACTTATTATATAAAGAATACTTCACTGTTAATAATGCTTCTGCTTTTAATATTTATCACTACAAATATTTTACTTTAGTTCTGTACAGCTTTTATAGCTGAAGGACGTTTTAAAGCTTCCCTTATCTTAATTTAAGTGTTTGTCTGTAACTATAGATTCCTATACAATTGCTTAAAACAAGTTTTACTGACATTAAGTTAAGCTAGCAGGTCTAAAGAGATTTAGGAATCTTAAATACTAGATTTAGAGGAGCACTAAACAAACGAAGCATGGCCTGCATATGCACTGGATTTGTATCACAATTTAGGAGCTGTTATGTTTTGCGTGATCATTTTAAGCCCTGTTTTTAATTTAACAGCATATTTCCACTTTTAAATTATATTTTACATTGTACTTTTTGGTGGAAATCAATGAAATATTGTATTCCTTTTGTAAAAATTGATTAGATTAAATTTTTAAGACACTTAGTTGAGATCTCATTAAACCGTATCTCCATACTGTGTAAAATTGTAAACAAAAAGGTTGAAGGTTTATATCTGATATTTATTTTCTCTTAAACTAGTAGGATTATTCAATTTTCGTTCATTAAGCAATTCAGATGGGGAGTATCATTTTTTCAATAAGTAATTGCACTGTGGTGAAGAATATTTTAAGACACTTAGCGTGTTTTAAAATTAATATATTGATAATCTAAAATATGCATTAAGAATATATTATACAATAAAGTTAGATTGGTGTATTAAAAATGCTATTTTTATAAATTTCAGAGCTGGGTAGCTATAATTTGTCAGAAATGAACACATTAAATGGATTAATCTTTTTTTCTTCCAAAAAGTGTCCAAAATAGCAAAGCACCAATGCTATATTGTTTATATTTTATTAATACTGGGAAATCAAATTTTTCTCCTGTTTTAAAAGTTTCACACCCGACTTTGGGTTTAAGATCTTGGACCAAAGTAAACAAAGTTTGACGTTAATAAGTTTGACATTAATCATATGTGATTATTGTGTGCCAGCAGATCTCGCAGCGAAGAGGAGAGCTACCCGCGCTACACACCAACACTGCAGCTCCTTTGCGGACGGCGATCTACAGCTCCACGGCCGCCCCCACTAGCACGGCCCACCGCCGCCCTTCGACCCGCTACTCCCGCACCCTCACCGACACCACCACCGCCAGCAGCACGGCACCCCGAGCGGCGCCGCGACGCGTGAGGTTCGAGCTGCCGCCGAAACCGCCGCCCCTGGAACCGTCCAGTGGCGCCTCGAGCGGCAAACCAGCACACCAGCAGGTGGCGGGAGTAGAGAATTGGCTCCGCAGTAGAGGAAGCAGTGCAGTGCGCTATCAGTACCGTGGTGTGGCGGTACACGACACGAGACAATATAGCAGGGGCACCCTGCCTCCCACGGCGTCCCAACACGAGTCCTCGCCCTCCTCCGCCCTCCTCCAGGCGGCCCGCGATGGGGACGAGGCCGCGCTCGCCGACATCCTCGGCAAACCCGACGACGAGGACGAGAAAAATTTCACCGAGGAGGAACTCAACTGTCAGGATAGTCAAGGAAGGGTGAGTAACTTTTCAAATGACAGTTGTCACGTGGTTTGAATGTCGGCCAGAACCAATGCAAAAGTCATGAACCAAATATAGGTTGCCACCAGACCTGGACAATAATGTACATTTATGAACATATTGCCTCACCTACAACAGGTGGTATCAGTACTCCGACTGCCGTGCCACAGTTGAAAAACGGATTAAAATTCCGGTCCCATTTGACACGAGGTGCCTAATGTCTCGGTAAGATATGAAGTATTGCTGTAAACAACTAGAAAGTGTGTTCTTGCCCACATTATGGTCATGTCCTGACAAATACGTTTTGTTTAGTTTTCCACAAGAAGGTCCAGCAAGCTAACGCTCCCGTTTGTCTCACAATAAGAAATGTACATACATAGTTTCTTAATCCTTGAATCATGATGACACTTAAAATGTACTTCTGCATATCAATAACGTTTTCCTATTTATATAATGCTAATAATCTTGGAATACTAAAAATAAATATGACTTGTTGCTCAATTAACTTACAATTTTAGAGAAATAAGGTACAGGGAGTACATCCTTTAGAGATTTATTTTAAATCCAGTAATGCAATTCATACAAATGTTTAACAGTTGGTGACAACTTATCACTCAAAACAAAGAAAAATAAAACAAACAGTGTAGCACAATCAAGTATATAAATTTGTACTGATGGAAACAAGAACTATTTTTTTGCTGTTCTCTCTTTTCGTAGTCGACCAAGTATTAACTTCTGCCCAACATTTCCGTATCACTGGTTTCAGGACAAACCCGTACATCGACAGGTTTAAAATCCATAGAAATTGATGATATACGGTCCATTGTGTAGAGAATAATGTAGCAGACAAAAAATAGTTAATTTATTGAAAGTTACAAAATTATTTTGTTGCTTTATACTGACGATTCAAATCCCATGACGAATAATGATCGCGACGTGGAAACTTCATTATCCTATGCAACAATATTAGCATTATACCTTTTTCATACACATAAGTAATTGTTAATGCTTTATATCAACAAATAAATGGGACAAGACGGCGTTTGGTTTAAAAATGTACCCCACATTTCGAAATGAAACATTACGAAACCCAGTATGTGGAGCATCTGCCTGATGTGCGAGGAGTCCCGGGTTCGATTCCCGGCTGGGGGTGGGGATTTCTCCAACCAAGATGATTCTTCATCTTCCCCAGAGTCTCGAAGTATAAATGAGAGTGCAAATGTGTGCGTGATCTACTGATTAAAAAAAGAAAGGGAAAAAAAAGAAAGAAATCCGAAGTACCACCAACCCAACGTCTACGAGATAACATCGTGATATGTTCCAAAGGAGAACGGCTGCCGATAGGGCCATTGCAGTCAAAGGTGGGGTTTAAATGGAACTTACGAAATAAGCATTTAAGAAAACAGTAAAATATTCAAATTGGAGCCCAAATATCAAAATAGTCGAATGCACTACAGGCGTGGAAATCAAATCCTTATTTTCGGAATATTATTTGCCAGGAAAAACTAACCTGTCTTCAAGAAAGTATTTATTTGGATTCCAGAATTTGCTTGGAGGCAATGCTCTTTGTCAGAACTCTATCAGAGATATAATGCATATAGCAAGCTAAACCAGTGATCTCTATACCATTAATGAACTGATTCACAAACATTTAAATTTTTGTGTTAATAACTTGATGGGTTTCAAATAATGGTATTTATTTCATGTCATTGTTGCTATTCACTGACTTACCCTTTTTCTGTATACTTCGACTTCATCCTTACGAAGAATGTCACATTGTGTTTCATTCCAAAAATGGTTTGTTTTGTAATAAATCTAAATATGAAATCCTTCCTATAAAGTCTGCATGCCGTATATCCGAGAATAAACTATTGCCTTTATTATTAATGTCTTTGTTTGTTTTAATTTTTCGAAAATAGTGATTTCATTTGCAATTCTGTGTTGTATTCGACTACACGTGGTCAGAAGATACATTGACAGGATCGTTCACATGGGCATATTTCTTTAAACAAGATGTGCTCTGGAATACTTAAGTATGTCAGCACAGAGGAAAAGTTTTGAAATGAAAATCTTATATACAAATTTGTAGTATAAATTTTAGCATAGCCGGCTTTAGTTGACAGTGGACAGTGAAATTTTCTAACCTTATTAAAGCTATCTGTAACGAGTAATTGTACAGTGCGATCCATAAGAACCTGAACCACTTCATAATTTTAGAACCAATTATAGGACACACTTGCAACTTTGGAAGAACATAATACACAATTTGAGAGATTACATTACACTATTTACATATAAGAGAAAATGTTATAAGTGTCCTCCACCGGCATCTGTATATGTTTGCACTCGTCTCAACGTAATCTCTGAAGTTTTACGGAGATGATATCGAACTGAGAGAAAGCTATTTCCAGCAAGATGGAGCAGCTTGCTATACATCTAATGACACTATGGAACTTGTAGCCAGTTTCTTTGATAATCGAATAATCTGAAAAGGTCTGTGGACCCCAGATCCCCTGACCTAATATTACTGAACTTTTTCTTGTGTACCAAAATAAACCACGGACAATTGATGTTCTCAATGAATCCATTCGAACCGAAATAAATAACATTGGCGAAGATACTTTCCGTAAAACTTCAGAGAATATGGTTAGACGAGTACAAACATGTCTAGATGCTGGTGAAGGACACTTCAAACATTTTCTCTGAGATACAAATAGTGTTATGTAATCTCCCAATTAAGTATTATATTCTTCCGAATTTGCACGCGTGTCCTTAAAAGTAAAACGATGTCTACAAATGAAGCTAACTTTTAAGTCATTCTTTGTTGTTTTATGTCATTTTTAATATTACTAAAGCATCAATATCGGGACCCTACTTATAAGAGACGGGTTTCGCTTGTATTCGTATATCAAAATTAAAAGTAAATAGATATCTACAAATGAAGCTAATTTTTAAGTCATTTTCTTTGTTTTAGGTCATTTTTAATATTCATTAGATCATTAAAATCCGAACTCTACTTATGAGCGATGAGGTTTGCTTGTATTTGCGCTAAATGACAATAAAAATTATGAATTTACAACTTATCAACTTAACCGTTTTGCAAAATATGTACTTTAATTACAACTCCACCTCTCTGCAATCTTAAGCTTTTTAATCCAAGGCTTACGTGGTACCCTACTAGTAGCACACTTGATGATATATTGATGTGCCCAAAGAAATCCTTTCAGATTGAAAGTCAGTTTTGTACAAAAAGCCTATCATGTTTTCTTAGTGGAAAAGTATTTTAATGTTAAGAGCTCAGGAGCCTGATTAATATCATCTTAATCTAACTCGTTAAAAGTGGTATAAAATCAATCAGTACCAAATAAAGTTCGTTTTCTTTAAGAGTAGTTTTGGTAAGTGAAGGACATTATTTATTATTATTATTATTATTATTATTATTATTATTATTATTATTATTATTATTATTATTATTATTATTATTATTATTATTATTATTATTATTATTATTATTATTATTATTATTATTATTATTATTATTATTATTATTATTATTATTATTATTATTATTATTATTATTATTATTATTATTATTATTATTATTATTATTATTATTATTATTATTATTATTATTATTATTATTATTATTATTATTATTATTATTATTATTATTATTATTATTATTATTACTATTATTATTATTATTGTTGTTGTTGTTGTTATTATTACTATTATTACTGCTGTTTGTGTAATTAAATGCTCGAATTGAAAGAAATACTTCCTCATTCTGTTAAACTCCTGTCGATTTCTACTTGTTTCTCACGTTTCCATGGAAAGAATATGGAATTTTAAGTCAGCATACAGCGTTCGGTTTTTAAATACTTGGTTATCATTTAGAAAATGTGTAATATAACTATTTCTGTAAAGATTTATCTCGATGAAAATGAAGCAGATAGTAAAATATGCTTTAGAAAGAGTATTTCGTATACTTAGCATAAACGTAGAGGATAGTTTTTTTGCCTTTTTGTATTGTTAAGGCATAAATAATCCGTTCCCTATATGTAGGCGTGCCACATGTTAACAACGTTGGTGATTTGTTTATTTTCCTTTTGAATGTTATTGCACTTTCTTTTCTAAAGGGGATATTAAATTTTGTTGATCTATGTTTTTTGCCCTTTATATATGTAATTATTAACTGGATCAAGTTTCACCTAATAAAATAATTTAACTTTCGTCATTCTTATGAAAATTATATCTGCTTGGCTATTTACATGTCGAAGTAAGCAAATGAATAGGCGTATTTCAACCAGCGAAAGTAAATAATCCAGTAAAGTAATATCATGGCAAATATTTTGGTAAGGTTTAATGTAAAAACAACCTATCTGGTAACTATGCAATCTTCAAATAATGTTACTAAAGAAGGAAATTATTAATAGATTACACAGATGACTAATGAAAAATAGAACATACAAATAAACTGTGAGCGCTTAACATTTAATTTATTTAGATATAAAACGCGATATTTGTTGTTCCTAACTTACATCCATCATATTGTTTTTATTTTATCTTACCTTAGACGTGTAATGACGATCCGACCTCATATTTTCAAATTGAGAGACTTGTTGTACAGAATATTTATAAGTTCATTATTACGCAGATCTTTTTATTTCGAAATAAAACTCCTTTGAGTTGAATTTTTTTGCAAGTTCTGACGTCATTCCCTAGAGGGCTGAGAAGCGCGGTCATTTGGGAAGTAATAAATATTTTGGGAGTATGGTTTTTTCTTTCTTTCCTTTAAGATTTTATGATGTATTTGTTCTCTGGCTTTGCTTTGCACTGTAGTTGGGAAGAAAACTAATGGAAGAGGAAGAGAATGTAGCAAAGAAAAAAAGTTGCAATCGGTTATCGCCAGCGAACCAGAAAATGACTTGTTTCATGGAGCAAGGGTTTCTGTTGTCGCCACCAAGTACAGTCCATTCTGTAATTAGATATCGCAGCTAAGGCCGTCACAAGGTAGCGAAACCAATTCTTGTGACCTGATTCACTCCACGTAAAGATGATATTCTGGTATCTACGAGTGGCTGAAGTTAGATATGGATCGATTCCTACTGGATGCAAGGGGGTAGCAACGAACTCTGCTCGGGCCAGTGAAAGACGCTGTCCTTCCAGTTTCTCTTTTAGGCCTTCGAAAATGTCCTTCATTGACGGGAGTAAAGTTCGATGCTACCTCGCATCCGTCCCGTATGAATCGATTCATTTCTCACTTCAGCCAATCAGAGATATCAAAATATCTTCAACATGTGGAGTAAATAACGCGATAACAGTTGGTTTCACTTTACTACTTAATGTATTATTAGCAGGCTGCAGAACTTGGGCAGATATAACCATACCACAGGCTATCATGTTCAGCGGTGCCGAAGTAGCGAGCGGCAAGTTAAACTCATGAATCCGACGCACACTTCACACCTACCTCTGTTCGCGTTCAAAATGTTTAAGACTTAGTCGTTAATTTTCATTGACTCGGTTGGATATTTCGTTCGTCCAGGTAAATAATTTATGTACATAATTAATTTGTGGATAATAAACACACACTTTTTCACTTATAACAGAATTTAATGACAAATATGAAATGTTCATTGTAAAATAGTGTCCATTAAGTCTTTATTGTTCCGTTTAATGCTTTAATGCTTCTAGAATCAACATTACAGTGCACTACAGTATATTTTTTTAAGGTCTCAAAAGTATATATCTTGCTGTTCTCGTTTAAAAACGGTCTATCACGAGAAGGTGCGCTCGAGGCCACATGATATGGAGGAAAAACTTAAACCATTTGTCATGTACTTGTTTCCTTTCAATTGCACGCGGTTTGGTGCGTCCACGATTTGTAAGTAGAATTGCAAGGGGTCAGAAGCCACCCTCGCATTGTAAATAACATTACGGTACTCTCAAACACAGTCTCTCGGCCACAGGTATCCAAGTTTCGCTCTCTGGCTATTAGCGCAGTTTAAGGTGTGTGTCGGAAATCGTTAAGAACCTCAAGGCAAAGCGTGTTGCATAACCACACGGCACGCTCGAGTGTTGACTATATCCACAACGAATCGCAGCCAAAGAGGGCATTTGGGAGTTTAGTTAGAGACATACTTCTGAATTGTGATAGTGTTGCTGGCCCCAGGAAATGCGCTGAAACAGGACCGAGAACAAGAGCTAGTGACGAATCAATGTCACGATGGGCACTGAAAATTTTAAAGTATTGCCTATTTTTATCAATCGGAGGGAATGTAAACGTACAATAGCTAAAACTTCGAACATTTTAACAAACTTGTTACAAAAATGTATCACTATACATAAAAAAATCCCGAGTTTTATTACCTCAATTCAATATGCACGTTTATTTATCATATCATTACGTCAGATTGAACATTATCGTCTGAAAGCTAGAGCTTATGCTGATTCTAAAGGGCGTTAACATGAAATGAAAGATAAATCTACTAAATAATACTTATTTAAAGCATTTAATAACATGTTAGAAGATGTATTTGAGTGAAACAGAGTAGGAGAAGCGGTGTTTATGATCACGCATAAAACAATGAAACAGGGATATTGGGAGAGAATACATTTAAATTTACAAGCTCTTGATACAAAAACTATTAATAAGTAGTGAATAAATGACATCAAAGGCTATTAGAAGAGAAAAAGAAAATTCAGTTGCTAATTGTGTATCAGTGTAGCTTTACATGTTAACAGGAGACCAAAGTATTTGATGTTAATATGAAGAAACGTGGTTATTAAAGTGATTGACAAAATAAGCGACGAAGGAATGATATGCAATAATTTAAACGAATCAGGAAGAGAGATAAATTGGTTGGTCATTACATGAGAAGCTGCTTGATCAGGAATGTTTTGGAAAGTATGTTTAGGATAAAAAAGCTGAATGGTGGAGGATATTGTAAATCATGGCTGAGAGTGATATTTAAAATTTAAATTTCTGAAAATCGATATGTACTTCGTGACAGAAGTTTTCCTTCCTCTAGCTTAAATACCACATGCATATTTATGTGGTTATCATCTTTTAGCTATCCGCAGAATAGGATCTTGTGTCTTTTTAAAATGTATTATCATGTACTTATTTTTTAATCGGGAGTAATCTTGGCCTACCGCATCACTTCCCTTACCGGGAAGTATCGCTGTTTTTTGTCTTTTGCAAAAGTGATTTACTTCTATGCAACCAACAATAAATCCAGCTGTTGTCCAGCGAGTAGAACATGCCGCGAAAGTTACAGTTGGCTATACAATTGCATTTCTAACTTAATATAGCGGTTTCCCCAGGGGTTTAATGTAATAACATGACTATCACCATGGTAACCGACACAAAATTACTTTCCCTTATTACATTTTTTCTTTTTTCACGTGTGTGAAAACCAAATAATATAAATATGCAGGGCTTTGGGTACGTAATAATTTGCGAGTTCGTTACTTGTGAACATGCTTATGGTTATGTTAAAAACTTGAGCAATTCCCAGTGCAATGTTATTTTGGGGTAAAAATGAACTTGTGCTAAAAAGTGATCGTTCGAATCCCTTCCTTCCCTTTTCTCTTTGGTCGTATCGTCTGCTTTATGCATTTGAAACAATTGCTAGATGTGTGTTGGCTGATATTGGATTTTAACTTTAGATTTACTTGAAATGCAAATTATTTGGAAGATAAGGATTTGTTCTATTCCAAGAAACATCCCCCATTCTTCTAGGGAAACTGGCTTGAGAGAATTGGATTTTAAAAAGCCAGCATGATGACCACTTAATCAGTTTTTCAGCCATCTGTTTTACATTCTTGCTTCCCGGAGGTCTACATCTGATCTGCCTTCTTGTTTATAGCAGAGGACGACGACAAGTTGACATTGCCTGCTGTTGATATTGCAGTCATGCATACGTGTCACAATATGAAGAAATCATATCCATTTGTTTTGACAGTGATTTAGAACTGAAGTAGGAGATTTAAATGTTAAATAATACAAAATTCATAATTAAAACTATTGGTAATATTTTACCTTTTATTCGCGGATTTAAGTTACCAAGTGCGTACCAGAAGCATACCGTGCCAATTGCATTATACTTGAATACATGTATGATCTATTTATATTCTTTAAACATTGCATATAACCTGTACAATTTATTATTCTCTTAGAGTTTCTTACATCTTTTCCTTTAATATTTAATAAATTGTTAGAATTGTCGTAGAAAAGTATAATGTATTCTCTATTTGCTTTTATACCTCACTATCCTTTACTCGAATTTTCTCCACTTTCCTTCACTTCTCTTCTACCATTTCACTCTTATTTTTTTCTCAATATTTTCTTATTGTCTCCATATATTCATTTCATCTTGATTTAAGCATTTTTCTAAATTTCAGCTCTATTGAAGAATCTTCCCACTTATCTAGCATTAAATTGTATCCCTTTACCGTGTCTCTGTATTCCAAATATTATGTGCAATCTAGTGAAATTCAGTGCATTTATCCCGCTTTATCTCCCTCTTAGGCCACTTAAATTCATCACACTTTTCTTCCCCCATACAATAGCCATTCTGGCCTCTTTGTTGCATACTTCGATTTAATTTATTTTCCCTATTCGTTTTTAAATATCTATAACCTATTAATAATCTTATTTACTTGAAGTTACTTGAAATTTCTTGCTTTTCACTATTCTCCAGTTCTAATTTCTTTCTAGAAACTCTATTTTTTGTTCTCTTTGTGTCTACATTTCACTCACCTTTATATATTTCAATATTGTCTTATCTTGTGAATTCAGCCTTTTCCCCATTTTGTCCTGTACAACCATGCATTGTTTAGTATACCATTTTCCTCTAATGGCTTTATTCTGAATAAATATGCGACTCCCTTTGATATATATGTTACTTTTTACTTCCCTTTCCGTCCCTTTTTTGCTTGTGATATTCTTTCCTGGTAACCCTAGGGTTATCTTGCAAAACTTCCTATGAATTTCATTTACATTTTTCCAGCCACCATATATCTACTGCTATAACATCCTTGGTTCCCCACTGTGCTATACATCCTTTTAACCACGTAATTCCGGTAATTTGTTCACATTTCTCAGATTACCTTTGATATTTCCCTTTTATTTTTAGTTTTTTTTTTCTTTTATTCACCTAATCCCCTGTATTATATTACGTCTTGCTGCTGTACTGCACATATATAGTAAAGCTTTGTTTTTGCATTATTACTGTAAAAAACAAGTTGGAAAAATGTCATTTTTCTTGTCACAATCATTGTAATCATCTGATGCCCAAACCACAGTGAAATTGAATTTTATATGTGGATTTGCTGATCCCCTCACAATGCGGCAATGTAATATGCACAAACAGGTCCATATACATTCGCATATACTGGTGCAGTGCGACTGTCACACGTGTTTTGCGACCTGAAAGACATTCTACAAGTTTTTGAGTCGTACAACAGTCTGTTGCACGATACAAGTGCTTCGATTTAACTTCATAAACTTCTGGAGGGGGGTGTTGTCTGCTATTCCTGATCGTTATTACTCATTCGACCGAACTGAGAAATGGCTGATAATTCGCAACATTTTCCCTCGAATTTCAAAACAAATAAAACACTCGGAAAAGATCACTGGTTTTCAAATAACAGAGGGAATATCAGCGTTTGAAATAATGACTTCATGTTGTGCTTCGATTTAACTTCATAAACTTCTGGAAGGGGGTGTTGTCTGCTATTCCTGATCGTTATTACTCATTCGACCGAACTGAGAAATGGCTGATAATTCGCAACATTTTCCCTCGAATTTCAAAACAAATAAAACACTCGGAAAAGATCACTGGTTTTCAAATAACAGAGGGAATATCAGCGTTTGAAATAATGACTTCATGTTGTTTAAAGGAACGTGTATTTTTATCTTCTACTTATTTAATTGTATCTTCAAATTCCGCAGTTTTATACAGTGTATAATATTGGTTTCTTTCTGAATTTTCTAAATAGCGATTTAAACCGTTTCTTAATTTGATGACAGGGCATAAAGATGATGCAAATGATTTAATGATAATGTTTAATGGAATACACAATTTTACTGAATTCATTTTCTCGACTGCTAATATATTTGAATAGATTTTTAAAATGAATTTTATATTATAAAGACACTTGCGATTAAAATACCTATGTTAACTTTTCATTAAATATATGAAGGGAAATATATTTCAGAATATATGTTCCTTGAAGTAAAAAGGAATTAATGATACTTCGCCAATGGTGGATAAACACCGGCACAGTATATGCGTGACATTGCTATGGCAACCGCCTCGCTGCTTGAGGAGGGTTTAGTCTCGGATAGTACTTAGATGGATCTCGTTAGGTAAACACAGGAACTTTAAAAATGATCCTGGAAAATCACACAAAAGCGAAGGGGTTTTCGTTATGCCCCAATCCCTCAATGAGCACTACATTTAGGGTCGATGTTTTAAACCCAGTAAGAGGTATAAAATTGCAGCATAGTACTGCTATTAGAAACATTTATAGCAGTCTGGGCATACGAGTAAGGACATTGGGACGATATCAAAATTATGGAGAGAAAGAACTGCAAACGCGAACAAAGCCAGGTCAACTGAAAATGTCTACCGAAAAAGATAGTCATCGTAAGGTACAATGAACAAAATTCATTTTGTGCTGCAGCTACAATATGCGAGGGAAATGGGTTTAGACTGTCATTTAGTTGCCGTTAGGAGGCTTTACCAGACTGGTTTTCTCCATCGAGGAACAGCACAGAAAAGAACTATCTAACATTCGCGTTGGTTTCGTACTGCAGTATGTAGTATATCCGGGTACATTTTGGATTACTGCGATATTTTCGTACGAAAAAATTTTCTATTCTTATAAGGATGTCAGACATTTTATATATGTTCCAATAATAAGCGTAGTATAGACCACATAACTACCAGGAAGAGAAATGGAGGAGTGCATGCTCCTTCCTTTTATACGGATATCTTCTCCAGCACCCAGTGCAGTAGTTGATGAATCAACTAATACCGATGGGCCGCGCCGTGGCTCAAGTGGTTAGACCGCTTGGCTCTCACCAAGGCGGCCCGGGTTCGATTCCAGGCGACCGCAAAGTGAGATTTGTGGTGGACAACACGACGCTGGGGCGGGTTTTCTCCGGGACCCCCGGTTTCCCCCGCCATCTCATTCCACCGGTGCTCCATCTTCATCTCATGTATCATCAGTGTCACCGCCTGCGGTGCCGTATGTAGTAAAAGCGGGCGTTCAACACTACACACACACGCACGCACACACACAGCCAATACCGACAAGTTCTCAAGGATACCATACTTTCAAATTTAAGTACAATTTATTCTACAGATGAAATTCCAGTAATATATTATTTTTCCATTAAGTTGAAGGAAATGGTAGCTTGGCTTCAACTAATTACATCTTGAAATTGCGTTTTGGATTGGCTGGCTAAGTCGCCAGACCTAAATCATAGAGAATGTCTATATTCAATAGTCCAACGGAGGGAACCACAGCAAATACCAGTACAAAATGCCACCTCATCAACCACGTGTATAAAACGTGGGAATTACTAGTACAGCCAACGTTTAACAGTATGTCCAATAGTTAATCGGTGACTACATTCAGTTTTGGTCCTTAAAGGTCCTTAAACATTTATCCTGAAAATGTTTATAAATACTAATAATGCACAAGAAAACCCTGAGGTGAAAACCCTGCTGCAAGATTGAACGTCTTAAAGGCATATTTGAAGCTTTCACAGCGATGATTATTAACTAGTTTCTCGAGTTAGTAGCCCTGCGATTTTTTTTAAAGTTGCTCGAGCTTTCGGCCATGCTTGTTCTATGAACTTCTTCAGGTATACGAGGTTTTATAAACATCGCACGGCTGGTAACTCGAGAAGCTTTAATTAATTTTAGACATATAATATAAAATTTTTAAGTCATCCCTTTATGGAACAAAAGCAAACATACATTTTCTTCTTTAAATGGAGTTATTTGCTTATTTTATATTTATTTTGATGTGGATTAAAACATAGTCTAGAATTTGTTTTCTTTTGAGGTATTACGCTTATTAGCCTTTGATAAAAGCTAATATTTATATATCATATTTGTTCATAAAATGTAAATGTATTTATTGATAAAATACCTAAAACAAGTAAATTATGTGTATTTTGGGTAGACTAAAGGACGTCTCTATTTATTATACTGATGTAATAAACTACCACATAACTACGCAAAAAAAAAAAAAAAAAAAAAAAAAAAAAAAAAAAAAAAAAAAACCTATTCGAATGTGATCTGGAAGTTTTTATTATGCTTTTATTGTCCCTTTTATTTTACTTTTATTTTGTTAGTACTTATCGGAAAATTGTGTTTTATACTTGTTTATTGCGTTCATATCTTTTTCATCCAATAATGACCAATCTTATAAGTATGAAACTATATAGTTACCAAGAAGGACAAAGGCGTATTTACCTTTTCCCTAAAGGTTATAAGAGACGTAAAATAAAGTTAAATATTTTGTTTATTATCGAGTTTTGTGAAAACATATTTGCTTATAAACTATCTGCATAAAATTTATGATGTATTGTTTTGTATACAGATTTTAAATATCAGAAATATTTAAGAAGTTGTCACTTTATAAGGTTATTCTATGTATCTTTCGTTACCAGCTGTGGTTCAAGACATGTTGCTTTAGCCCGATAGACGTAATCAAATAATCAAGCCTCGGACATGGTTGCTATTTGGTATCGCTGGAAAATAGTTGCGTGCGCACAGGGTTTTGGTGACCTCTCCTTCCCTTCCCCTGCCACTGCCAGTCATCCACACCAAGCAAGCGATAGTGCAAATACCACCTGTTCTTAAGATACGAAGTCCGGCCGCTGTTACCTGAAGAAACATGCCGAAAGCAACCAGTTGGAAAAGTGTCTTACTTGTAAAGGAATATAGACGTGAGTACTTCGAAGTCAAAGGAGAAAATAATTTTGTAACGTATGCCACATTGAGATTAAAGGAGAGAGATGCACTTTTAATGCAAGACACATAAAAATCACACCCGAAATATTACGTTGCCTGCTAGAAATGAGGGAATTGAGGATATATTATCCAAATCAGAACTCAAGACCTGGTGTACCCAAACCGAATTTTACAGGGATTTGTGTAATATGATGGTAAGCGCAAATGTTCCATTTAATAAGCTGCAAAATCCTGCGTTTAAAACATTTCTGGGGAAATATAAAGCCTTGAAAGTTCCCCGTGAGTCTACTTTAGACAAATATTATTTGCCTCCTTGTTATGATGATAGTCTGAACAACATTAGACGTTCTATGGAGATTGTAATATTTGGATTTCAATAGATGAATCCACAGATGCTGCTGGAAGATCTATATATAGAGCCATTGTGGTCATAGAATATTATCTCCTTAACGTCCAGATAAAAAATTCTTATAATATCTGAGGTGTTAAGCGAAGTTAACAATTCTTCTGTTGACAAGCTGTTTGACGGCGCAATGTCTTTTATGACCAGACGGTATAAAAACAGAAAACATGTTTGTGACAGACGTAGTCCTTTACATGATAAAGCTGCTTAAAAAATTAAGGAACGCTATCCCAGACTGATACTTCTGACGTGTTTGGTTCATGGTCTAAAACCGGGTTGCATAACAGATTAGGGAGCATTTTTCTGATGCAGATAATTTCATTTCAAATGTAAAAGATTATATATATATATATATATATATATATATATATATAGGCCCCTTCTAGAACACTAAAATTTAGAGAACTAGCACCAGGAATTCCTTTACCACCTCAACCTATTGTAACACGGTGGGGTTCTTGGTTGACGGCCGCTCTGTACTACTAGGAGCATTACAACCAGAGTTGTTAACGTGATTAGCACATTTGAAAATGAAGAAATTTTAACTATTAAAGCTGTAAAATCTTTTATATCTATACAGCTGCATGAAAATTTGTAGTTAGTCAATAATTTATTTAAGGATATTCCTTTAATAATCAAACAACTTGAATCATCACAGATGGCACTGCCAGAATCCTTGAAAATTGTTAATCATTTGACACAGCACTTTAAAAAGGTAGAAAAATGTTCTGCTAGTGAAATAGCGAAGCGGAAACTGACGAGTGCTTTAGATAAAAGCCCAGGATATTCAATTATGTGTTGTACGAGGGTGAGTCAAAAAGTAATGCCTCCTATTTTTTCTCTTTCAATTGCCAAGAAATTTGAATCCAATTTACATAGCTTAAAAACTATAACATTGACGATTAATCTGTCACTATTCAATATAATCTCCGTCATTTTCCACAGTTTTGGTTCACCTTTTAACTAGGGCATGTATTCCAGTGTGGTAAAGCACACGGTGTTGCTTCCTAAGGCATTGACGGACGGACGTTTTCACAGTCTCCTCATTTTCAAAATGAATCCCACGATGAGCTTCCTTTAGTGGCCCGAACAGATGGAAGTCTGATGGTGCCAGGTCAGGGCTATATGGGGGGGTGAGGTAACACTTACCATCTCAGTTTCTCAATTTCTGCAGTGATGTAACGGCTGGTGTGTGATCTTGCATTGTCATGCAAAAGAACATCCGCCATACTTTTTTGTTTTGCGTTTTGGGAGTTCTGACATATTGGACAGAATGTATTGTGCATCCCTGCTCCAAAAAGTCAATCATAGGCACACCATCTGCATTCCAAAACACTGTCGCCATAAATTTCCCTGCCCACCGCTGAGTTTTGAAATTTTTTTCTTCGGTGACGTTGTGTAATGCCATTCAATTGGCTGCCTCTTTAATTCAGGTTAAAAAAATGAACCCACGTTTCGTCCCCAGTAACAATTTTTTCCATAAACTCCTTTCCCTCCAAATTGAAGCGCTGCAAGTGTTCGGAGGTTATTGTTTTCCTTGTTTCTTTGTTTTGGGCGGTTAACATTCTTGGTACCCAACGGGAACAAACTTTTGAGCAACCCAGTTGTTGCCCGCCTCGGTAGCTTGGTGGTAGCATGTCTGCCTCATGTTCAAGAGGTCCCGAGTTCGAATCTCGGTCAGGGTGATTTACCTGGATAAGGTGTTTCCCGGGGTTTCCCCTTATCCTGAAAGACGAATGTCAAGTAACTATAAGCTCTATGGACCCTGGGCTCATTTGAGCATCATTTCACCCATTCCATTCATCGTCCGATATGACTTAACGTTGGAGGACGTAAATTAAAAAAAAAAGCCCATTTGTTGAATAATCGTCATCATACTGCCTTTACTGAGGGAGGTAATGCGACACAATTCACCTGTTGTTACCCGGCGATCACCACGAATGATGTCATCGACTCGCTGAATATTGCATGGAGTCACTGCAGTCACCGGCCTGCAGCTTCGCTTTTCATCTGCCAATGGTGTTTGTCCTTCAGCTTCGTTACAGCGACGAACCCATCGTCTAACAATGCTGATATCGACCGTTACATCACCATACACAGAACGCTGTCTAATACGATGTCCATGTCAGCCACTTTGCAAGAGGATGCAGTGCTGCCACCTGTTGACTTAGGAAGTTACTACTGCAGGGGATTGGAGAAGAAGGTTTTAGGAATTGCGCCAAATTCAAAGTTTTTACATAACTTACTTATTTAAGGCATAAAAATAGGAGACATTACTTTTTGACCCACCCTCGTATTAAGGACGCCATTCTAAATAATGAACACGCATGTGTTTCTCAGATGTTTGTGATACAAACTTTGCGCTGTAATAGAAGTTTTGCTTTTGATACGTTCAGAAAGTACATTGTCATCCATTGCAATAGTTCACGCATATAAATAACAAATAAAATATTATTTTACCTATCACAGCACAGACTGTGTAGTAAAAATGTATGCTTGCTAAAAAACTGTATACTTATTTCTGTGCCCACCTGTACCTATAGCGTACACAGCTCAAGCTCTACTACTCCCTCTCTCCAATTTGCTGGTTTGTAAACAACGTAAGCAGCAGTATAATAGAGGCTGGCCTAGCCTAAAGTCATGTCCGAGGCCTATATATAATATTACATTCGCCCTAATTTGTACCATTTACGGTTAAAAGATACTTAAGTCGCAAATGAGATGGAATATTAAAGGGAAATATTGAAAAATGCAACCTTTTTTTAACTTAATGGACGGTTAAATATTTAAAAATATAGTTTTAAAGTATGACAGATTCTTGTATTTTACAGTAAACATGTCTTTCTATTGCTCCATCTATTATATATTTCTCTTATGTACAGATGAGATTATAAATGTAATTTAATAAACTAGTGCTGTTTCAACTGTAACCCTAAATAGTGATTTTAATTTTTAAAAAGTCTCCTTAAAAATTGGTGAATTACTGACTTCAGTGACGAGAAAAGCGATATATACAAGAAATAACCAGATAGACTTATTACTGATAATTTTTTGTCACCACCTCGATAATTTGTTTTTGGTAACTTAAATAACATCTGAAATCGGCTTGATTTTGACATAAAATGGAGGAAGAACTTAAGTCAAGTAATGAAGGTATCAGGGCCACATTTAATGTTGCTATGCGTTTAAACCGGATTGGAGACTGACATTCTCGGAGAGATAAAAAGGATGGATTGACAACGTAGCTTGCGAAAAATAATAGGCTTCTGAGTAACGAATAGGCAACCCCAAGGTCCACCACCTTCCTCTCGCCGGGGGAAACAACAGTGCGTTTAGCTTTTTCTCTCTGCTGCACTGCTGCGTGCTAATTCCAAGCTGATTCACATATCAATGAACTTATTAATATCGTAAATATGCATTAATATTATACATAATGCATACTCGTATTCATAGTTAATGCACTCCATATGAAAGCCGTTCTCTCTTAGCACAGTTTAGATGAAGAATGAAGAGATGAAATACCCAATCGCTGCTTGCTTCTTCGTATTTGCATTGTGTGGTGTGCCGAATTGGAACCTATAAAGCTGGGAGACCATCAAATCCGATTATGATTTCAGCTTAACTATGGCGTATGGCGTCAGACGTATTTAAAGTGTGTGTTGCACAAACCCGATTTAATAGAGTACTAGCCGTAACGTATTGTCACATTAACTTGTAGGAATACTTAACTGTTGTTTATCATTAGAGAGTAGTATTGTATTTCAATGAAAATTTCAGCATCCAGAGGTTAAAAAAATTGGGAGAGAGACAGAATAGGTTAACTCAAATGAAAAGTCGGATAAGTAAGAAATTTCGCATTGGAGTCAGATGCGTCCAAGAATGCCAGATGGTGATTAAAATATCACCACCAGGCCTAAAAACTGTTTACGTAGGAATATTCTTCTTCTCAAAATTGGCTCAAACGATGTTATGAAAATATAATACGAGGACTTGGGAGATATTTATGAAAAATAAAATAATTTGAATTTTCAATTTTCTCTGAATAGCTTTTCCAAGAATCTTCACATTCTCACTCAATTTATGCAAGTTATAGACCATGCCAGATAGTCAACGTATAATTAGTGTTCAAAAAGAAACGAGCCGTAGTCTGGTATGCGCAAACCTCATGAAGTGTTGTTCCGACAAGAGCGTGGAAGTTCACAGCCTGTCGCTAGAGGGCATGCATGCACGTCACGTGACTATACAAAGCTAGCAAGAGCATGCTTCAGTCGTCCAACGCGGCCAGTCGCATTGCAAACAGTGAAATGCAGGCGTCAAAAGCATAGCGAAGAAGTGTCATTCGTTTTCTGACAGCGGAAGGAGTAGGGGGGACGGACATTCATCGACGAATGTCACAAGTGTACGACGAACACTGCATGTCCCATGTAAGGGTCAAAGCGTGGCACAAGTGCTTCAGAGGAGGACGGGTGTCGTTAGCCAATGATGCACGGTCTGGAGCACCACACTACATTACCGATGCGATCGTCCAGCTGGTTGATGCAGTCATTACCCGGGACCGCCGAGTGACAGTGAAAGCTATAGCCGCCGAGGTTGGATTGAGCGTCGGAAGTGGTTCCTTCACTTAATGAAGGAACGACTGCTCTTGCGCAAAGTGTGTGCCCAGTGGGTGCCCCACAGTCAACTACACCAGGAAGCATGCTGAATAGCCCACTGTCTTGATCATCTGCAGTGCTATGCTAGGGAAGTGAATGAGTTCCTGGCACGAGTGGTGGCTGGAGATGGGTCATGGTGTCATCACTTCGCTATCCTTGACCAACCTTCGCCAAGCAATCAAATCAAAACGACCAGGCAATCTCACCCGTAGGGTCATTCTGCTCCACGACAATGCAAAGCCTCATACGGGCAACACAGTTGCGGTACTCCTGCAGATGAGGTTCTCAGCCACCTTCCATACAGTCCAGACCCCTCTCCATGTGATTATACCATTTTTGGTCCACTTAAAAAGATTCTGAGTGGCAAACGATTCAACTTCGGAAGACGACGTCCAGCTGTACTTGCGGAACTGGCTCACACCGTAGCCCCGGGACTTTAATGAGACAACCATTCACCACCTTGTGTCACAGTGGGACATGTGTCTCAACAGCCAGGGTCAATACTTCTAACATACAGCTACTGGTTTCTGTAATTATGTTTCCGGCTCGTTTCTTTTTGAACGCACCTTATAATAGCAATGACATTAAAACATGCAATATGTTCCAAACAATTTTACACATAGCGTTTGACGTTTGCATAATAGCAACTGCCATGTGATGTAAACTTTGTTTTATTTTCGTACCGTGCTGGGTTATGGAGCTTATTTTAAGAGCATTTCTAGGGAAAGATTTGTCATGAGAGTTAAATCTCTTTTATTTAACATTCTAGCTCACATCTTTCTGACGTATGTTATGCTCATTATGATGAATGTCTTACCTAGGTAACAACTGCGAAAGAGGTATTCGGGTATATGCCCAGAGATAGTTCTGATATAGATTTAACTATAACTAGATCGCGAACAAAATGCAGCTCGAGGCGTGGCTAACCACCACTGGAGTCCTCTAGCTTTCCCCCTCCAAAGTTATTTTAAGTTGCCTCTCCTGCATCGCGCGGGCTGCATTGGTTATCTGTTTAACTCGCTTTCCCGTTCACTGTTACTCTTTGCATTTTCTGCCGAATCACTGCTTTGTTCCTCAGGGTTTAAAGAAACTATGATTCTATCTATTTGTTGAACGATTGTGAGGTCATATCCGAGGTAATTATTTTCTGTTAACTTTGAAAATCAAAACAGCATTAAAATATATGCATTTCGTGTTTGCGCTCTGTCGCATGCAAGAAGGGATGGGTGCGATCACGTGATGCTTGGATGGCGTAGAAGGCGAGAAGGCTCTCCTTGAGCATGCTCACACCGACCGCAGTTTGTTTGCGGTCTACCTTACGGAAGCTGCTAAGCTTGGAGACTGAAACCTCTATATCTGCTTTAAATGGAAACATGCGGTTCTGGAACACTTTCAGAATATGTGTGCAAGTGTTACGTATTTTAGTTTGGTATATACTATACTTTCGAGGAAACTAATAAGTCATTGCGGAAATTACGAGGACTGTTCAATAAAGAATGATCATAATTTTTTACGGTCATAATTTTTTGCACTAAAATTCAATCTTATTATATTCTGTTGGCTTATAGTGAAACAAACACGCCGTAGTAGTTTCATTGTTGGTACTCCTGATTCCCGCCTGTGAGAACCAGGTAAGTACAGACATGTTCAGTATCGCCTACCGCTGCAATTGAGGTAACATGCAGTTAAAGTTGATGTTAGAGGAAGATCCGGAGTTTCTTTCAAACGTAATCACTGCTGATGAAACTTGGCTACATCATTTTGATCCTGAGAGCAAACAGCAAAGCTCAATGTGGAAATCTCCTCCATCACTAACCCCCAAAACAGCAAAAGTGGTTACTTCTACTGGGAAAGCTATTGTCATCTCATTCTTTGGTATTCATGGAATGGTTCATCAGCATGTTGTATGTGCACATACATCAGTACTGGACAATACTACAGGGATGTCCTGAAAACATTGCAAGTCCATATCAGGCGCAAAAGACCACATTTCCATGAAGCAGGCTGGATGCTGCACCACGATATTGCGCGGCCGCATGTTGCCAATGTAGTTGCTGAATATCTTGCAAAAATCAACGTGAAGTGCATCCCTTACCCTCCCTATAGTCCGTATTTAGCCCCATGTGACTTTTTTGTATTCTCTAACTTGAAGAAACCCCTTCGTGGGAGGCATTATCAATCATCAGAAGCAGTGGTGAAGGCTGTGGAGGCGATTTTGAAGTATCTCTCAGAAATAGTTTCCAGCCTGTCTTTGAAGACTGACAGAAACGCTGGGACAAGTGCATTGCATTCAGGGGATACTATTTTGAGAAGGATCATCAAAATTATGAGGATGAGTTAAGGTACGTAGTCAACAAACAAACAAAAAATGAACAGCCGTCTTAGATTTCCTTGTAAACATATATGATTATACCCGAGTGGAGACCATACTAAAGATGGAAGGATATATTCAGAGAAAAGCTATGAATTTTTTGATAAAGTATATTTTAAAATGCAATGTTTTAATTAGGGGATAACGTGGAAATGATCGCATTAAAGGAATAAAAATGAGACATACTGTGAGAAATCAAGCTTACAGTTCAAATAGGCAATGTGCAAATTTATGAAAGTTGAAGAAATAGAGAGTATAATGAGCATAAGTGGTGAGACGAAAACGAACGCGAAAAGTATGGAATAGGAAGGAACCGATTAAATGCATTACTGCTCAGAGTATACATACCTATTTCTGTTCCTTCTCACTTCCAAAATAAATGGGGCGAACCTCAAACGTGAATTCAAGATATCATATGAATAATTACAAAGCTTCATAAACACACATTGGTTTAAATAGGTGTGTATGGCAAGTGTATGATCATATGTACCAAGAGGAGTGATCTCTAATAACGTGCATGGTATGGAAATCATTAAAATGATGTTTGGGATTAATCTTAAAACTGTGCTTACGAAACAATCAGCTCTACAGAATAAAGCTCTACAGAAGGCGTTATTATTTGCGTACTTACCTAAATTAGACAAAGAAAGCAATGCAGTTCAACAATTTAAAATCGGATATCTCCAGAAATTAATTTAAATGAAAAGGAAATTGGAAAAGGACTTGTCTTCATATGAGAACGTGTGCGTGTGTATTTGTATGTGTCTATAGACAACGAAACTCCAAAAGAAATATTTCCTAAATATCAAACTTCGTTTAAGCTTGATATAAGCAGCGCAATTATTTACTCGTATATGAATGTCTTTCGTTATTTTTTATTTTATCAAAACTTGTTACAGTGATTTAATTAAAATACCATGTTTCTGTAAAATACTTGCATGATAAAATTGTAGGATTAGAGTTTTCAGTGAATAGTCTGTGAAATCCCCTTCAGGAATAAATGTATATAATTTTGTTTAATTGGTAAACTCTCAACACAGAAAACAAATTTACTGCACAGAAAATACAGATTTTGTTAAAGCAGAGTGAGTATGAAAACTGCCTTTTTGCGGCAATAAACGTTTTTTGAAATATTATTTGTTGTTTGAATTTTCAAGTACTTATACCTTTTTCCAAGTGCTATTAGCTGCTCTTTTTCCTGCATTGGCCATACAAAGAGTGGAATTTCAAATCCATCTATGGCGGCCCACTTTTTGAAGTTTTGAATGTCGCTTCAGCCTGTCATACCCCTCTTACACCTACAGCCAAATGTGTAATAAAGCATTTCTGCAAACGTTTATCTCGATTAACCATATATTGAATACATTTTGGTAAACAAGTTTACGGAAGAGTAGTAGCAGAAAGTTACGTGAATGTAAAAATGCTTTTTAAATTGTAGACATTTGCCAAGCTCAGTCATTTTCTGTTAATTAAAACACAGTGTAATATAGAGGATTTCCTATAAATTTTCCAACAGTTTCAGTTTAACTCTACGTTGGTTGCGCCTTAATTTCGACACGGTCAGTGGCGCGGTGTCTAGAAGGTGCCAATAAGGTTTTAACAACTTTTATTGATTTTTTTAATGTATATCATTTTTAAAAATACTTACTAGTTACCTTTTATGTTCGTGTTTAATATTCATCATCATCATCATGATCAACCTTAAAGATAGGCCAGTTAGGCCTGTTTCGACTCAGAAGGGATCTTCCCAGCGTTTCCGTGGTCTTCCAACATTTCTAATACCAGCTTGTTTATACTGCAAGGTCTGTTTGGCGAGTCTTCTGGTATTCGACAGAGATGATCTTGCCATTTCAGTTTGTACTCCCTGAGTTTGTCATTTAAAATATATATTTTAGTTCTCTTATTGTTTCACTTTTAATGTGATCTTTAAGGCTACAGCCAGTTACGTACCTCAAAAATTTCATTTCAACCATTTCAATTATTCTTTTATCAGTTCTGTTCAAGATCAAGTTCTTGGCTCCATAAGATATAATAGGCAGTGCCATGGGTTTATACAACTTGAATATGGTATCTCTTCTTGTTTTGTTTTTCAATGTTCGTTTTATAGTGCCACATATGTTTTGAAATTTATAGATCTTTTGTTTTAAATCTCTGTTACATTCATGGGAAATATCACATTCTATATTTAATATTAATAATGCTAATGGTAGATTAACACAAACGACAGTGTAGTGTTGAAAAAGGCAGCAGATGTTAAAATATACGAGGGCTGTTTTTTTTTTTCAACCTCCGATCGCTCCATGCCGACGCTACGCGGGCAGCAGAAAGCGGGTATGCGCTGTCGGCGACTGCGCAGCTCTCGCACTACACACTCCGCCATTCAGTCGTCAGTCGGCGTTGTGCTACAGCCACGTAAACATGGCCGCCATTATTGATGCTCCCGCCAAGTGCGAATTGCGAAGTGTAATTCGTTTTCTACAGGCTGAAGGCCATGGTGCTGCAGAAATCCATCGGAGGATGAGTCGTGTGTATGGCGAAAACTTCATGAGTGATGGTGTTGTTCGTGAATGGTGTCGAAAGTTTAAAGATGGTCGTAATGATGTGCATGATGAAGGGGGTCAAGGACGCAAATCTGTCGTTTCAGATGACCTTGTTCAACGAAATGACAGAATGGTTAAAGAAAACCGCAGATTCACCATCACTGCTTTGTCTACGATTTCAAACCAATGAGGACCTTCAAACGAACGTCAAGGACTACTTGAATTCACTGGCGGCAACTTTCTTTGAAGAGGGAATTGAAAAGCTTGTCCACAGATATGACAAATGTCTCAATCTCTTCGGTGATTATGTCGAAAAGTAACCATAAGTGTACTATTCTTTTGATAATAAAATTATTGTTTTATATGAACTTGTGTTTTATTTATAGCCTATCGGAGGTTGAAAAAAAAGCCCTCGTATGTAGTATGAAAGAATAAAACAAATTATTACATGAAAATAGAGAATATAAACAATTTTTACTTATTTTAAGACATAATATTTATTTTTACCTTCCCCCCCCCCACTGTTTTCCTATTTTACACTATCCTATTTGGCCAACTCCAAATTCGTGAAACACTCTGTGTTCCAATCAAAAATACACTGTGCACTTCCTATAGGTCATATAAACTTTTTCTACGTGTAACTCTAGGTTCAGAATGTTTTCTCCACTTTGTATTTCCATCCTTTTCTTATTAGTATAAGGCACCTCAAGTAATAGGTTCACTCCTGTGAGTGTTTCAGAACTTTCTCCTCTTCTCTTAGGTACAAAATCATCTGTATCGCTGTCGTCTTCTTCACATTGTTAATCTAGTTGTCCTACATCGACATCGTCGCTCTGTAGTAAGTCGCTCTGCTAATTTTAAGTCATTTGAGATGCTTAGACCATCTGTCTTGCACGTTCCAGACACTGTATGAAGAATGGACGCCTTCGTGTGGCCTCCAGTGGATGCAAATACTGAAATTCGCAGCACGTGTAACCCCAATCATAACAGTTTATCAAAGGACCAGCAATACATTGTCAGCCAAAAAGGTAATGAGAGGGGTGGTGTTTCAAAGTGGAAAACCTAAAACTGGTGCGGGAAAAAACAAACGGCTGGGGCTTTCGCGACCGAAGGAGGGTTAATTTGATTAAAGCAATTTAAAAGTTGAAAGGGAACTTTCCACTGATACTAATATCTGTATTAAGTTCAAATTTGAATTTTTTGTATTCCTCGTCTATTGTTTCCCCCCTCGCTCTCGAAGATTTGCGTTAAGGAGAGGAACAATAAAGTTAAATAATTAAAAAAGGTAATGAATGCCATGTAAATGCTTCAAAAAGCATTGAAATATTCGTTAACCGCCCTATAAGAACGCTTCAAGGGATATTATCTGTTCATTCGGATATTTTAAAGAGAAAGAGAGAGAGATTCTGATGTATGCGTCCACATGACTTTTTCTACTCACTTTTATGCACAGTATTTTAACAATACTTACTTTTCTACTTCATTTTAATCGAGATAAACGTTTATAGAAATATTTATACTTCATATATATTTCCTTAAGTACTATGCAAATAATAATACAGTAGCTTTAAGCGATACTCAAATGTTTTAAGACGTGATTACTGGTAGCTTTGACATTCCATTCTCTTTGCGTGTCTATCACGTGGAAAAGAGTAAACATGGTCTTATCGAAACAATTATAAGTAAATGGAAAAGCAGCCTAATAACACAGAATATCACGAAAATGTTTATCTCCACAATACATGTGTGTGTTTTTCATAAATCGTGTCCTTTAAGGAAATGTAAATTTTTGTTTTGCACGAATTTGTCCAGCCCTTACGGTTTACTAGGTTGAACAGGATTTATGAGGCTAGTCTCTGAAAATTTAAGATCAGTACATTAAATTCTTCATGGAAAATATCTTACTGTGGCATTTAATTAGAAAATTAAAAAAATTCTATATAAGAGGTGGTTTGCGATAAAGAATTTTCTTGAAATCCTTTGTGTCGCTTTCTAGGGGAGATGGAAACTTGAATACCAAATTTGGTAATTAACACAATTTCGTTTTTTAATCATACTATTCGAACACATCGATATGCTTAGGGACTATTATTATTATTATTATTATTATTATTATTATTATTATTATTATTATTATTATTATTATTATTATTATTATTATTATTATTATTATTATTATTATTATTATTATTATTATTATTATTATTATTATTATTATTATTATTGTTGTTGTTGTTGTTGTTGTTGTTATTGTTATTGTTATTGTTATTATTATTGTTGTTGTTGTTACTATTATAGGAAACTTCTCGATATTAAAGTTTTGGATGATCTCCAGCCATTATGTACGTGGTAGAGGTAGGAGTAGAACTTAAAATGGATGTTATCCACATCTTAGATCTTGCTGGTTCATTGAGCGCCGCGATGGCTGTGGCGCTACTACGCTCCCACTGATTCAATCTGTGGCACACCAACCCTCCCCTCTCCGTACCTGGTATTTACTCCCTCGACCGTTGCAGCACAATCAACAAGCACTTGCTCGAATTCACCCGCTCTCTCTGTTTCTGTGATCAACTGCAATGCTCTGTAGTAGTTATGTATTTGAACTATTTTATATGCCTTAAAAAATTTCAACAAGTGTAAGACGAGTTCTTGTTTCTCGGACTTATCGTCTAAGATATTTTATACACTTAATTATCAATCACTATCACACTAAACATAGGGAAATTATTTGACACTTAAGTCTAACACAAATAGAAAATACTTGTAGAAAAGCACGGCGTTCGTTCTAAACTCCCCGCTGAACAAATCTATCTGGTATTCAACAATTTGAATAAGTTTATTTACAATATCTGCAGTTGTGATTGCATTAATACGAACAGATTTGCACAATTTATTCAGCCAGGTATATTGTGTGGACATTCTTCTGCAAGGACTGTACCACTTTTCTAAAGAGTGAGTTATCGAAGTAGCACGTGATGCTGATGCAACAATTCGCTTAATGCTGTCCACAACAAGAATGGAAATGAAGAAGAAGATGACGGTGAAGATGATAGTGGTGAAAATGGCAAGTAGGCGAAAGAAAACATTCTGAATGTTAGTGATGTGATAACTCATTGAAAGAATGTCATGATGTTCCTGGCAAGGCAAAATCAATCAAACGCATTCATCTCCTCCATCTTGTTGCTATCAAACAATGTTGGAGAAAAATCGTAGCGCTCAGTGCATGAAGTAAAACTTGCTGATTTCTTTAAATAAACCAAGCTGGTGTTAAATATGCACAGTGGAATATAAATAAAGATCGGTTACGGGTTTGAATACATCTTCCAGCATAACCGGCGAATAATTTTAATAGTACTGTAATATATTTATGAAATATACTAGAGTTTAATGCTGTACTGTACTTTATTATTACATGCATATTTGCTTCCGCCAACTAGGCAGGATTGATTTTTGTCCCTTCTAGTGTTGCTCTCCTAATATGCCGCAGTAAGGTAGGGGTAAAGGATATCACCCAACAACCTAGTTATTTCGGACTTCTACTTTATTAAGCAAGGTGATGGAATTGCCTCTCTTTATTGTCCAAGCATTTCTGACATCTGCTTAGGAAACTACTTATTACACGCTGCAATTCCACCACGAATATTATTATTAAGTTCATCCACAGTGTGGGAATTGATTCTGTACATTTTCTCTTTCAGTGCTCCCCCAGAGATAAAAGTCGCAGGGGATTAAATTGGGAGAATGAGAGGGCCATGTGTTTTGCTGATAGCTCTACCTTGTTTTGCACATATCTCTCGCAGTTAATCGTTTATTGGGGGGCGCAGTCCATTATTATCTTACGACCAACGCGCATCACACTCCTATTTTTTTCATACTGACGTATCCTCCAGTATTTCATCAGCTTTTTAGAACTCAAATAATGATTATTTTACGAGTTAACGTACCCACTTAGGTCAAAATTTGATTCGTCCGAAAACAAAATTAGATTAAGGCCAATTTCTCCATCATACGTACTATTCAAAATCTATTCACGAATTCTCAATCGTTTTGTAGGATCACTTGTTTAAGTTCCTGAATTATAGTAATTTTTTTTTTTTAGGACTTTCAAGATTAATAACTTCGTAGCCGTTCAAACAGTCATAGCACATCATTTGCTGAGAAGGAAGAACTGATTTTCTAGGAAGTCTTTCCAGAGCATGTCCAATATTATCCGCAGTTTCTTCTGTAAATTAGGGACAACCTTTCTCAGCCCTATGGTATTCATGCCGGGGTATTCCAAGGCAATGTCCTTAGTCCCCTATTATTCCTCACCTACATTAACACCCTCCCTACCCTAATAGGCTGTAAGCTATACATATTTGCTGATGATACTGCATTAACAGCCACATCTAAACACCATGTCAATGCAGTACGCATTACGCTATTATCTGCCTGGTTCATCACCTGGCGCTTGAAGATAAACGCAACCAAATCTCAGGCAGTCACATTCACCCGCCTTACCCTGCAAGATGTATCCAAACTCCGCCTGGCTGGAGAAAAAGTAAAATAGTCCACGGAGGCTACATACCTCAGAGTAACCCTGGATTGGCGTCAGAAGTGGAAACAACAGATCAGCATTGTGGAAAATCGAGCATCCAGAATGATGGCTATGCTGTACCCTCTGTACAATAGGAAATCGCCAATGAGCCTGCACAACAAGTTTCTCATCTTCAAGCAAATTATCCGCCCTGCACTAACGTATGCATGTACAATCTGGGGAGGTGCAGCAAAATCCCATCTTCACAAACCCCTAAGGCCTACAGAACCGTTACCTTCGGATAACAGCTGCCGTTTGGTACATCCCAAACGATAGCATCCATTCCAACTTTTCCTTCCCAAAAATCACCAATTACATCCTTAGTTTATCCCACAGTTTTTACAACAAACTCCCTTCCAACTTCAACAGCCTTGTCCGAGGTCTGGGCAAATATGATCTTGACCCCAGCGAAACCTATAAGCGATCCATACTAGTGCTAGCCCCACCATAAGCCACTACAGAACTTACAATCACTACTAATCTTAACTATAAAAAACGTAACACCACCATCTACCCACCGTTATTTCATTAAACCCACACCACCATGTCAGTAAGGGAGAATGTCCCGGAATGGCAAAATGTCGAAGGCCCCTCTGGAGATTCACCCTTCAACGATACCACTGCTGCTGCTTTTGTAATTACTGGAAGTTGTGGTCTGTTTCTTGACAAGAATTTCTCTTGTTTCACTACCTTTATTTACTTATCGATGAATGGAACATTAACATCAGGAACGTATGTAAAACGGGTCAACAAAATAAACTGTGAGAGGGTTGTTTTATACCCGAGAAAGATGGGTTTAAATTAATCGAGATGTGAAAAAAAGAGGTCATAATATTTTGAAATTATCTCGGCATTAGTACGGAGCAACTGATGAAGCATATTTGTAGAGAAACCTGAGAAAACTGTAATGTGAATCAGTGTTTTTAGTAAAGACAATTTTCAGTAGAATTTAGCCTTCTGTCTTACTTAAGCAATTATAATAAATACTGAAAGGCAGCCTTTTCGGTAAAGTAAATGGGACTACATCCCTCTTCGTGTATCTCATCTAGAAGGTTGACCGCTTTCCTTTCTTTTTTGCGTTAAGGAACACATCGGGAACTTTCTCTTGAAATAATCCCCCACACAGCACGCACTGTTTCTGTACGCTCGAATTAATCATATATGAATACTCTTTGGGGAATAGAATACTTGTATTGTCCCCATTTTACTAGATTGTTTCATTCAATGCCTATATTGTGTCGTTTAACATGCGCTACTTGCGCAAGATTTCAATGCACAGAGAAGCCTCACGCAGCGGAGGGTAAAGATTCTTCTCGCCTCCGCCGATATAGAAGCCGGTCCAGCGATTGCTTCAAGTTTTGCTCATCTATGATAATGAACTTTGGTCGAAATGATTCTACCTCAAAATTGTCGTCCTTTTGTACTTTAAGAGTTTCAAAACAATCTGCAAAACAGTTTCTATTCAATTATACATACATATTTTACTGAACAAAACATTGCCATATTCAACAAGCATCCGTGTTATAGCTACCCATCCTTTATTGCCACTACAATATGCTCTCTCTCTCTCTCCCTCTTTCTCTCCCTCTCTCTCTCTCTAAACGCAACAGCGCGGCAGGCTTTAACTATGATGGCCGTGATTACTACTGTAGCATTTGCGTTGGACCGACTTATCTTAGATTCTACAAAGCTTATTGAGTTACTTTGTTATATATACATGTTTTAGTCTTTTCCTTAGTGCGCAGAGAGTGCTGCTGCTTATCAAGTGGGAGAGCTGGGTTCGATTCCCAGTACTGGCGTAAAGATTTTTCTCCTCCTGGGAGACCTGATCTGGTGTACACTCAACCTCGTTAGGTCTAATGGAGCACTTGAACTACTTGATTGAGAAATAGCAACCCCCGCATATAGCGTCCGGAACGGTCCAGAGTCTGACATGTCCCACCCTCCAATAATCCATCTCAATAAAGACGCTTCTGGTGGGCAGAAGTGGGATACGCAGTAACTATGTGGAGACCTTGGCCCGAAATAGCTATAGCGCCGAGGGGATGGATACGTAGATGTAACATATAAAATATTGATAAACACCTGGAATTACATGCATTCCAAATGGAAATAAAACATTTTATGGGACACCTCCAATTCTGATCAGAGATGCAGAGCTGCTCAAAATGGAAAAAGTGCCACCAATGTCTGTAAAATCTACAGATATTTAATGTTAATCTTATTTTCTACATTAACTAACTTCGCAGTTCTGATTGAAGTCCCTTAAGGCCTTCTAGAAGGTATGGATTACTAGTTCTTCTCTTAAAAAAATATACCAATGCTAATTTTTATATCTGCTAAATCGAAAGGCTATGGCTATAACTTTGCTCAAGATTGGTTCCTTATTTAAGAAAACTAGAAGCACTAAACATGAAGCAGGTAGGCAGTGCAGACGATTTTAGGACGTCCTATATACCCTTGCGGCTACGCCCGTGCCGTGCGGTTCTCCGTCAGAGGAATACACCGTTTAACTAATCTAACCCAATTTGAGGGCTAGTGCTTCAAAGACGGAAGGCGGTGCCGAGCTATTATATCGCCAGCCAGAAAATATTGCTTCCAATTTGCAGAATGTTTCGACGCGATGGGTTATAAAATGGAATTCTATCAGGCCACTATATTTAAGGGAGTAGTAATATTTGCAATTACATTTTGCAGATTCTAACATTACTTCTTTGATTTTGGCATTTCATTAGTTAAGTGTTGGTATAAGACAAAGTATCTCGGAAATTGTAAAATATACAATGTTCAATGTTCAAATATAAAGGTTTTTCAATTTTATACAAATATGGAAGATAATGTATAATTTTATGCTCTGCCAGAGTGAAATGTAACTGTACGTCTGGCATCTGCCCTTTAATGGACCTCAATGTGCCTATCTTTCCTGTTAAGTACAGATTTCCACCAATTAGAAGTATTTTCGCATCTGCCCACATACCGCAACTATTTCGCTGATAAGGTGAAACGCTTATTGACTCATGTAAGCGTATAGGTAATATTAAAGTAAATTTATAATGGTCGAGCATAAAAAGTGATTTGAAATTTGAATATAATGGAAATTAAGATGCTCGCATCTTAATTACTATAATGACTGTTTCATCGCCTAATACACTATTATATGTATTGGATGTTAAATTTAGGCTTACAATTTAATGGAGTTGTATTATATTAAGTAAAATGCCTTATATGCAACAGTTCCATTTCTCATAAAAGCTGTACTCCCTGTACATGTGTTACATTTCAGAAATGTCTTGCAGGTCAGGCTCTTATAAAGTTCAGTGTAAAACTTATTATATGTATCAGAATAGAGTTAGTGCAACAATTATTCCTTTGTGTAGCCTAATTGGCTATTTCTGATGTGGCAGTTGAATTCAAAATGTTTGAATTATTTGGAAAGACTTTTAAAATGTTGTACCTTTCTAGGGTTTAAATTCAATAAAACACGTTTAGGATGGTTTATTTCAAACCTGACTAGCAGAGATTTAGGCTTTGCGAGTTCAGGAATTTGTTTGCCCTCTACGATCTCGTACCTCAAAAAAGGTATGTTGCTTTTAGTCTAGGAGTTGATACAATGTCTGGCGTTTAACGTACTGACTTCTACAAAAGGGGTCCATTCCTCATTTAAACGTTAAGGAAAGAAAGTTAAATTAACTCCTACAAATATTGTAAAAAATGATTCTTTTCGGAATAGAAATGTTCTGTCTGTAAATTTTCATTCAACTTGTATCAGTTCTCAATGTGAGTGGTTTGAAAAACACTTCAGGAAGTGAAAACGAACCAACGAACGATATTGCAAGAAAATTGATGTTAAATGATACAGTATGAAAATACAAGGTTAAGTGTATTAATTCAACAAATATATATATGTTCGTAAGCTTTGCGTTTATTTATAGTCAATATTAGGTATTATTAATATTATTAAAGTTGTCAAAAACTTATCTAAGAATTGCCTAAACGGTACTCCGCTAGTGAGAACATGGACAAATATCATGTGATATGACCCTGTGGTAGTTCGACTATATTTTGAGCAAGGCAAAGTACAATTGCGATCCAGTGGCTAGAATTATATTGGTGGAACATAGGAGATCATGCTGGCAGAGTATGGGGTTAGATATGTTAGTACCACATACAGTGCGGTCCACTTCGCCTAGGTTGGTGACGGATAGTTCTAGAAATGTTTAAATAGCTAATAATAGCTCTAGATAGGATTTGGAAAGTTATCGTTTTCTAATTTATAACTTCTCGTTATTACTCTATACTCCTGGTGAAACTAGTTTCAGACAACCTTGAGATGTTTAAGTTATATTTTCGAGCACCGACAGCTCTCGTAATTTAAATATTTAACTATCGCTGCAGTCGCTAATTTATAATTTTAAAACTGCGATATGTCACGGCTTAACAGACGTATGCTACTAAATATAAACATGAAAATGATGAAGTACACATAAACTCATGAGTTCTAAAATACCAATACAACTCTGAGACTTAAGTTTTTGAGCACTAATGTGCAAAAGTAAGCGATTATGTGTCCAGTAATAACACGTTTATCTTTACCTCGAACACTGTTCAAGTTTGTACCTGCGCTCCCTAAAGGGGGCGCCCCGGGAGGAAGGAGTCACACGAAAGGAGAGAGAGAGCGGTAGAATCAGGAGCCCCCAATATATCAGAGGGCATGATCCCTACCGCTTACAGATCTCTCCCAGTTACGTCTAGTTCAACCGACAGTTTCGCCCTTAGAAGCGAAACATGCCCCTGTGGGGGGGGGGGGGGCCTTGAAACCAAAGTATGCACTCCCGGGGAATACAGCGCTTTTAACTTTGAAAAGTTGGAAAACTGCATGCTGCAAAATTTTTAAGTTCTGATATCTTCTGAATTTTCCACAGTTTTGGAACTGCATGCTGCAACTTGTGAAATGACGTCCTCTTTAGTTCTTTTCAAAACTTTCTTCTATATTTCCGATTTGATTTGAATGAACCTCTCTCGCGGTTTCTGCCACAAACACATTCTAATTATTAGATTCTTCGCAAGTTTTCTTTCACTTCTTCCTAACATCTGATAAATTTGAAAACCAGAGTTCTTTCTGCCGACAAAAATAATAGAAAGTAATAAAAAATTAAATAAATAAAACAAAAGTATGATCTTCTCAAAATGTGTTTCTCACTAATTTTATTTGAATCTTGGTACACTACAAAAAGTTCCTGTCTCAATATTGTGGCGATAAAAATTGTATTACAAATAATTATGTGCTGTGTTTGTTGAAAAGGAAGGAACTCCTATCATTAGTCTAGATGAGGACAGATTTAAGGCGACTTCTTATTTTGAATTTCAATACGAGCATTGTTTATTTTCTTTCATGAGTAGGTCGAGCTTCAAAGGCAAGACATTAGTGGAGAAATAAAAATAAACGCTGTAACTTTGGGTTCTGGTTTATGTATAATCGTATACCAGTTGAAGTTCATGAATTGAATGAAGCAAAAAGTTCTGGACAAAATCTTCTAACAGCTCCACTCGAGAGGCTGATCTTACGACCTCTGAATGTGCTAACCATCTGTGCTAAAGAAGCAAATGCTATTATTTTTTGCTTTCCAATTACAGCTCCGTTTATTTCATTCGATAATATCTTCATCTGTAAGCGTCTATTGTTCTATAGTATTTTGTTTTACGACTAGCGAGTCGAACTGCATCTAAATGCAATTTGTGGATTAACGATCCCGTTTATGTCCCTGTAAATAAGAGCCCTGTTCTTTGTCTTAAACTTGCAAGGCCAGGTAATAAACGCTATTTGAAAGTGAACTCTGGATAGAAAGTGGTTGTTAATAAACTTTGCTGTCATCAAATGAAATATTAATTACGTAGCTATTCTCTTATTGTCTTAGACTGTCATTTCACTTCCTTCATAAAAGTAGGTTTATGAGGGTGGAGGGTGTTCCAGGTTATTAGTTGGAGGGTTTAATAAAATTTGAAAGTCACAATGTCAGGTTGAGATTTCTTTTCAGATGAATAAAATGCCTGATTTGTCTATTTGCTCACTGGAAATTTTCCAACTTATATTTATAGGCATTTTTTTATCTTAGAGGTAAACTAATTATATTACAGTGTAGATAGTGTTTGGGTGTGAGTAACAGTGTTTATTTTTAACACTACCTTGGCAAGCTTAGTTAAATAATATCTGGGTAACTGTTAGTTACAGTTTCTCACCGTTGCATCTTAAACAACGTTAAAACGAATATTTTATATATAATTTTCTTACAATTTTGATTAAAGTTAATTATTTGAGATTTTAGTTCCATAATTAAGATTGACGTATATCCTGAATACTCTGCAAATGCCCCTGTAAATTCCTTTTCATTCTGAATCAGTTTTGTAAAAGGGAAAATGTAAGGAAAAGAGATATACTTACTACAGAACTTTTCGCTAGGTTAGTCCTTTCCAAAAATTCTGTTCTGTTTGTTTTTCCAAGTGCACCTTACGCAATATACCTGAAAGTCTGTGATCCTTCTTGCTTGCTTTCCCTTTTAGTGTAGTGAATATTGTTTTATGATGCCAATTCCATGATACCTATTTTGAAATACTTTCTATGTAAATATGTATTTTGTAACACGAATAGGCAACGTAAGTATATATAAGTGATACTGTAATGTGTAAAAAAAGTCCCAAATTATATTTTGTACATTTATATTTTCAGAGAGCTTTAGCAATAGCCCAAAGTATTTAAACTTTGGTATATTTCACATTAGTTTAGCTTCCATTTTGTATAATATTTATTAAATATCGGAATTTTCTTGAAAGATGCAACTGGCACACCGCTGCTCCCATAGCACAGCTATACGAAACTGTATATGCAATAGCAGCGGTCCGGAACTTCATATCTCTCTTAGATAACGCAACTATATGCACATTACGAAGATGAAACGCTTAATTTTTGTTGTAAAAGGTGTTAAAATGTCTCTCTACCCATATTCAAGTTTGCTATCGTTAAAGAACTACTCGATGCATTTATGCAGCGAAACTATGGAAATTAACCGGAGAGGTAGGTCTTTTGATCTGTCGAGCAACTGAGGATTTTTTGCACAAACTCTTTCTTTAACCATTACGCATAAAATAGTGTATTTAGATCTGCCGCCCCTTACAGACAGTACAAGAGGATCATATAGATTGCATTTGTTATCAAAGACACGTAATACAAAGCAAAAAGTTTCCTGCGCTTCATTCCAGTATAACTTTTTTATATTAGAATTATTGGCTACATTTATTTTATTTCATAATCAGACTGAATACCTATTTCTAACAACCTATAAAATATCGATATGTTCAGAACTCTGATATCAGGGAATCTGTATAACCATAATGTTGTTCAAGCAAACTTAAACAGGGAAAACACACGCATATACGATAAGTAAACAAAGTATATAGAATCATTAGACAGCTTCACTTAATGTTATTCCAATTATGTACTTAGCTAAACATTAAGTATCCAATGTCGTCAGCCTTCGTAGGCGTGCGTGCTATTCAATCACGAAGCAAGTTCGTTCAGTCGGCCACGTGTGTTCTTGGGGGGCGGGGGAGATAATAACGCGGAATTGCAGCGTCAGGTGGAGAAAATTAAACTTTTATAACATACACAAAGCATTTTGAAACAGTGATGTCCAATGTTTAGCTTTGCAACAGATTGTGAATTGTAAATATCTCAGGAGGAAATATTCTGAAGTTGTCCAGCAATGCTGAATGGGTTATCTTACAGTTGATCATTGCAAAAGCTGTAACTTTTCACAAGTTAGACATTAATGCTGCAAAAGAAGAAACTCATATGCTGTTTTCTTGCTGAATCAAGGAAGAAGTTTACCCATTCTCGAGAACGTTTCCTTGAGGAAGAGCCGTCTGCTGACAGCCTTTCTCAGTAAACATCCAGAGAGTTGTACCTACCACTTGTCTTTTCCCGTTGCAAGTGCAAACATAGCAGCGGATGTTGATGCAGCTCTCGTTGCTACACAACTTGCTCTTCAAACTAAAACAGCTTGTGGTTCTCACAGTTACGACTCAGGTAAAAGTCCTGTAACGACCAGCAGAAATTCCTATTCGAAATTTTGCAAATACCATTAGTTTGTTCAATATGTTCGATTGTACACCTTTTACAGCATACAGTTAGCTCTACCGATTACACCATAATCAGTTAAATAATTGATTCTTGAGTTAATGCCTCTTTTATTGTACAAACTTTAGTCCTATAATCCTAAGTTTCACTCGCCCAATAGCCTATATGTCTTTGTTACTAGCCAAAATACATGGTGTTGTCCGTGGTTTGATGGTTTGTCCCTACATTTATCCAAGAGCCTCTTGTTTTGTAACTTTCTAGTAAAATAAGAGACACTTTTACCTTCTCTACCGCGTATCTAGAGGTAAAAAATTATTGCATTTTACCCAAAATTTTTATATCAAAGAAGCACAGAAATATATGCTTTGGGATACAATTAATACAAAAATAATTTGTATAGAAAGGTAAATATTGTGTGTGATCGGAGTATACGTTGTAGATAGTTTTAATTTTTCTCCACTGTGATTTTCAAGTGCTGTCACTATCGAGTTCTCACCAACCAGATAGCGATCCGCTTTTAAACATCTGACTTCGATAGGTTTTCTCTATCCCCTTGTAACCTTAGTGAAATTTATAATTTATTTCTGCAAAAGTTTATCTGGATTACCATAAAACAGAAACGCAGAAGTTCTAGGCAATTAAATTAGTAGGTAAAAAGTTACTCGAATGTAACACAGTTTTTAATATTAGGCACTAGCATGGCTATACACTGCAAGAATAGAATTCCACCATACCAAAAGTACACGATGTGAAAAAGGTATCCTGTTCACATCTTAAAATCAAGGTGTTTTTTTTTTTTTTTTTTTTTTTTTTTTTTTTTATCAAATGAGGGGAACAGAATAACCTAAAATATTGGATTTGTTACACATATTCTGGATGTAACGAAGTGTACTCCAAAGCCTTCAATTGTGCCTACAACTGAAATGAAATAATTAAACAAGATTTCAGCACTTCATTCCTGCGGTTGAATACATGAAGTTGTATCCAAGGGAGGTACTTCTTCTAGAGAAAACAAATTGGAGAATGCTGGGTCCTTATTAACTCGATATGTGCTAAGTTCATGGTGTTCTTTGCAGCTATTCCTTACTGATTCTAAAATGCAAATAATAAGATTTATTTTCTGTGAATAGTTTGCGCAGAAATTAATTTAAAATTCTATACAACTAGTATTTTTATAGAGACATAATATTACTTTGGAGTGATTGGATTTGGTTTTCCAAGCTCTCTCTGCCGAGATGGTGATGTCCTATTTCTTTGTGCAGTCAGACATTGCAGGTATCGGCAAGTGAATGCGAAATTGCGGCTATTTCAACTATTGCATAAAAGTCTGAAATGCCGTTGTATGAATACTGTAATACATAATTCATCGGTGCTTAAGCGGCCCGGGCGACCGCGTGGTGGACAGAACGGCGTCGGAGCAGTTTTCCTCTGGGTAAACAAGTTCTCTCGCCATCTCATTCCACCGGTGCTCCATCTTCATCTCCTGTATCATCAATATCACCGCATGCGTAGCCGCATGTATTAAAAACGGGCGTTAAACATTATAAAAAAAATCGGTACTTAAAAACGGTAGTCGGTAAAGGGTGCACAGATGATGATGCGACAGTGATTTCCATGATAGAGAAATGCGGTCCCCTAAATTCAACGATGATATTTGTATATAACCAATGTGTTCTCAGTTTTTCATGACACTAGAAATGGGCCCATTTTAATTGATGTCCCTTTTCCCATATACAAATGCCATGATTATTATTATTATTATTATTATTATTATTATTATTATTATTATTATTATTATTATTATTATTATTATTATTATTATTATTATTATTATTATTATTATTATTATTATTATTATTATTATTATTATTATTATTATTATTATTATTATTATTATTATTATTATTATTATTATTATTATTATTATTATTATTATTATTATTATTATTTATTGCATTGTTATAGCCCTAGAAGTCAACAAACATAATAAGTAAATATACTATTGATGGATAGAGTCAACATGAAAAATTCAATGCCGTGGCCAGGATTTGAACCACAGATCTCCTGGTTTCCGCCCAGTCGCTCTAACCCATTGAGCTACCATGGCCAACGTGCTGTCCTGACAAATTCTTCATTTGACTCATAGTTCCCCGGTAAACCACTAGAGGCTCTCACATCCGAGATACACCGTTCGTAGCGACTTACTATCGTAAGTACTTGAGTCCCAGGCTTCATCATTTAACTCTTATTCTTTTAGTTAATTGATGGAAATCAATCATTTCTCCACACTAGCCGTTTATAGGCTAAGGTTTTTGATGGACAGAGTCAACATGATGAAGCCTGGGACTCAAGGATTTACGATAGTAAGTCGCCACAAACGGTGTATCTCGGATGCGAGAGCCTCTAGTGGTTTACCGGGGAAATATACGAGGGCGGAAACAGTTGTCTTTTTAAAAATAGCCGGCCCTCGTAGCCATGGCCGCTAAAGCGTAGGTCTCTAGTGTTCCGCCGCGTAGAGGGTCACGGGTTCGAGTCCCGCCTTGGGCATGGGTGTTTATGTGTATAGTGAATAATTGTGAAATTAGGAAACTAGATAAGAAAATAAAGGGAAATAATGAAAAATCGGTTAAATAAAAAACAAAAAATAAAAATGTATTAAAAAAGTCAAATGGGGAATTTACTGTCAGGACCGCATGTTGGCCATGGTATCTCAATGGGTTAGAGCGACTGGACGGAAACCAGGAGATCCACGGTTCAAATCCCGGCCATGGCATTGAATTTTTCATGTTGACTCTATCCATAAAAAAATCTTAGCCTATAAACGGCTAGTGTGCAGAAATGATTAATTTCCATAAATTAACTAAAATATACTATTGTCATATTTATTACTATAATCATTAATTCAGTGGTATTCAATAACTCGCCTCGGTAGCGTAAGATGGTAGCGTGTCTGCCTCACGTTCAAGAGGTCCCGAATTCGAATCTCGGTCAGGGTGAGTTACCTGGATAAGGTTTTTTCCAGGGTTTTCCCTTATCTTTAAAAGACGAATGTTGGGTAGCTCTAAGCTCCATGGACCCTGGATACATTTGAGCATCATTTTACCCATTACGTTGGAGGACGTAAAATTAAAAAAGGAAAAGCTGTTCAATAGGAGAAACACAGATAATTTGTCAGTTTTACCCTTCGTTCATCTTTTGTAGATATACCTTTTTTGCAGTGGGGAAGACCTGTTTGGTCAGTCTGCATAGTTTTCAAAACTTAGAAATTGCTGATTAATCTACTAAAGCTCTTTTTAATTGTTTTATTGCATTCCAAGTACATCTTATCAGTATACCTACACCGTGCAGCGCTGCAATGAACTCTACCTTACCAACATTTGATTTTTCTTTCTATTTAGTAGTTGTAAATGAAGATATCGCAGTTATATTGGACCGCTTTTTTTCACAGGCGTATAACACATGTTGGACATAGACCTACAAGATGGGTCTCGGCTGTACGCCAACTTCTGTTGTGCAATTCTACAGGTGGCATGTCACTGACTTATCGGATTGCGAATCGATATCCTTCCAGATGACAAAACGTTAACGCCATTTTTTATACTTCAGCGTTCTTTCTTCTCACAAAGCAAAACGAGCATAGATTATTATTCAGACGGCAAAAAGAAAAGCAATAAACGCTCACTGCCTTTCCCAATCTTACACATCACACTATTTGTATGTTGTGCATTAACAACTAAAGACCGGCGCACTTTTCTATTTAAAAGAAGTACAATAATGGCATAGCTTTATTTTTTGAAGGACTTGTAATAAGAGCGGATATTTTGTTTGCCAAGCATAATATATCTCAGATTCATTTGCTCTTAGAAAAATGTATTACCTTAAACCTTCGATATTCATTAAATATTCAGCCAAAATTTAAGCTTTCTGTCTCAAATATTTCCCAAAAAAGGGGCAAACTAATCTTAAGTGGTATACTTATCGTCCATTCTTTTGGCAATGAAGGCGTAGGCCAACGGAAAAGAAAGTGTTCTAATATTATGTTCAGGGTATCTTCCTGGCATTTGCCAGTTATGATGACTGAGAAAGAAAAACGAATAAACACTTACCAGGGTGCCATTTGAATCTTGTTTCTCAGTATATGGAACTAAAGGCATTATTAAGAAAATAGAAAAGTTCTTCCCTTAAAAAGGCTTCAACACTGCAACTTCGCCCGCCTCGGAATCGTAGATGGTAGCGTGTCTGCCTCAAGCTTAACAGGTGCCAAGTTCGAATCTTGGTGAGGGCGATTTATTTGGATAAGTATGGAAAGATATCGACTGAAAAATTCAATGCCATAGCCGGGATTTGAACCAGGGATCTTCTGGTTACCGTCCAGCCGCTCTAACCCTTGAGCTACTATGGCCAACGTGCCGATATGACATTAAATTCTCCAACTGACTCGTGTTTTTCCCGGTAAACCACTTAGGAGTTCTCATAAACACATGAGACAACTACCTTAATGGCGACTTACAACATGTAAGTACTTAAAGGCCCGGTCATGTCGGCATGTTGGCCATATTAGTTCAAGGTTAGAGCGGCTGGACGGCGACCAGAAGATCCGTGGTTCCCATCCCGGCTATGGAATTGAATTTTTTAGGCTGACTCTATCTTTCCATGCTTTAGCCTACACACGGCCAGTGTGAGAAAACAATTAATTTTGTATCTGGATAAGGTGTTTTCGGGGGTTTTCCCTTATCCTTCAGGCGACTGTCGGGTAACTAAAAGCTCCATGGCCCCTGCACTCATTTGAGCATCATTTCACCCAATTCATTCAGCGTCCGATATGACTTAACGTTGGAGGACGTAAATTATATATAAATACCTAAAGGAGTTACAACTTCAATTCTCTTTTCAAGATGGAAATGTAGTTATTAAAACGTTACTTACCTTCTCTAAATACATAAAGGATTTAAATCTGTATGTATGGCGAAACAGGAGTCGAAATTGTTATTAAAATATTAAGTTTTGAAAAAGCACTTTTAAAAGTAATCTTCTTGTGTGAGTATGCGCGGGATGTAATTAAAGATGACAAGAGAAGCCGGATTGTTGCGAAAGCCTAGCACCTTTAAAAGAGCAACGCGAGGATTTTTATAAAGTTTCTCCCATGCCTTAAAGCCCTTTACGAAAAATAATTTTCCTCTAGATTTTATGAAAAAAGCACACTTCAATATTTCGAATAAGCTATATATTTTTCAGAAAATGAAAGACAAAATGCATAAATTAACATGCTTTTTGTAACAAGAAATCTGCGCAAAGAAATATGTGCACCTCTTTAAGAAATCGTACGATAGGTATACAAATACTAATTCTCATTGCCTTTGCTGTTTTAGAACTATTTATTTTCTATTGTTACCTTAAAAATACCTTCAGCTCGTTAACTGTAGATGTATTATAAACATTTGTGCCGAATGTGTTTTTCCTTCGCACAAGCCTTAAGAAACAAAGCCCTGCGTAAATGAAGGGCTTGGCAGTAAACAATGGTAAGGGACACAAAGAGTTGAAATTTTAGAAAAATCGTAATTATTTTGCTAAGCATACATAGAAAACATTTTCCCATAAACTTATATTTAAAGAACTTCCATTTCCAGTTTAAGAATTTTATGACTGTATTGTGACTGTAAGAGTTAACGTTTTTTATTAATGTGCAGTTGTACTTAACATTGTTTACATCAAATAAGTGAATACTTAACGCTATTCACGTTAAATTAAAACATGCTTATCAACGTACATAACTTATCTTCATTTTTACCAGGTTCAGTACTCCTTGTAGATTTAAGGTTGTACCAGTCATGGTATATGGGAGGGATTCATTTCAGACCAGAAAGTATGTCATTTAGTTTATTTGACTGAATTGGCAGTGCTTCTGAATCCTTTTTTGGGGGGGGGCGGGGGGGGAGCCGAGTATGAAAAGAGTTGGTATTTACCTCTTTCTTACTTATTGTTCAATAAGCTCATCATCCGCAGCATCATCTGTATGTTTATTTGGAAGTGTAATCCTTGCAGAATCATTGCGGTAACGTTGATGTTCGTACTAGAAAAGCAGAAAAATCTGCATAACATTAACAAAAACTACTACCTGTTACTAATGTTAAGTATTCATAGGCAAAGATTTACTCCATTTCCTAAATCTTACATATTAGCAAGTAAATAGTGTTATAACACTTAACACTGCAAATATAAATATCGTATATTGGCAAGTAATCAATGTTAACGCACAAAGAGTTAACATTATTTACATGAAATGAGATATGAACATATTTACCTCAAAACCGACACTTTCGGGTAAATGGAGCAGGTTATTTTTTATCTGGAACAATGTCGGATCTTTTATACTACTGAAATCTTCCACGGTTTCTGTTAAATAATTCATTAATTGCTCTTGTTTCTCAGAATCGTCACACAAAGCTTTATTACTGTCAGCCATTTTGTTGTCCCTTAACATTGTTTTCATGCCGGAGACAAGAGACTCCAGCGGGAGTAGGAAATCTGACGTTGCATGCAGCTGCTACCTCTTGGCAAACCATCAGTTTACTCATAAATGAACTGCAGACACTTTACCATTATTTACTTGCATTAACTAAGTTTTAGCGTATGTCCTTTAAAGTCTGTCTACCCAACGCAAGTGCACGGCGGCCGCTTTCTTTGACAAACCCTCATAATCGTTTTACAACATGGACCCTCCTCCTGACGGTCCTTTCTACAATGTTGCAACATTTTAACATCACCGTCTTGCACCTAATGAAACAGAACAACTGGAAGTTGGAAATTTGGCAACTGAGACTCTACGCGGAGTAGACATGCAACTGTCATTTTCAACAAATGGGGGCTGCTATTGGTCCCCAACGTCAATGTTCCATTTCTGAAGTGTGGAGATAGATTTATGACGGTCATTAGTGGGCGGGGAGGTCCCGTCCTTTGAGGTCCCTTTGACTGGGAACTGCACATACGTTGGCTAAACAGACTTTACCACCATTTACTCCCAAGCCCTTCAAATAATTTCTAGGTTCCGTTTCCCGTAAACAATCTAATATATTGACTGGAAAAGGTCAAATAAGCGCTACACATAAAAAAGAATAAAGAAAAATTAATCTCGTAGTGAGGATTTAAATCGCAGATTTTCAGTTTAACGTGCTGCTCTTCAAATATTAAGCTATCATGTGAATCAAGGAATGTAGTTTCCTGCCATCTATAGTAGTTCTTATGAGGAAAACAGACGGGGATAAACTTGAGATTCACGCTTCAAATACCAGCTATGGTATTGAATTTTTCAGCGCGATTTTATCCTTCCAAATTTTCAACTTCACAAGCCAGGCGCAAAACAATTGAGGAATGCATGCCACTTTTTCACCTGCTTGGGTGGTAAACGGCGTACAATTGCCTACATTAACACAACAGCATACTAGGTGATAGAAACTAAGTTAACAAAGCCTGCAGTGAAAAGTTACATTTTTATTTCATACAGGCAATATAACCAACTGATGGTATATACAGGGTTATTTTGCGACATAATCCTCATATCGGTTTAAGAACTTGTTGCTTCCTGGAGTGAGTGTCAATATTGCTTGTATAAATCCCATCCTGTGTGTTCAGCCATTTTGTCACAAACTGTTTCACCTCCTCGTCTGAAGCCAATTGTCGGCATCTAAGTTGCGTGATCCGAGCTGTAAAACGGATGGTCGATGAGGTACCATGGAAAACGCTTCCATGGTACCTAAATGGTCTTCTGGGTTGCATAAGGTTGCACGTTGTCAAGGAGGAGGATAGTGGTGCGAGGTGAGATTCTCTTGATTGCCTCTCGCAATCGTATCAAGGTCTCGTAGTATAGATCAGCGACCACTGTGTCTCCTTTCTAAGAAGTTCATCGGTGTGGCGCCTGCGCTATCCCAAAACATTGTAGTCACCATCTTCTCGGCAAATAGCGTCACCTTAAACTTGTTTGTATTTTGAGAGAAGGATGTTTCACTCCATTGACGACCTCTTGCTGCTGGGAGTGTAATGGTGGACCTATATTGCATCACTAATGACAGTATGGTGAAGAAATTTGTTGTTTTCTACAGAGAACCGTTGTAAACTTTGCTTTGTTTGGTTGGACAGATTTTGTGGAACCCTACAGGAACAACTTTTTCCGAAGATCGTGAAGAATTTGACGAACGCTTCCAAAGGACATTCCAAATTCTACCGTCACATGCCCTAACGTGATGCTTTTGTTGACCCGAAAAGCGTGAACTGTTCAGATTTGTTGCCTTGCTGTGATACTCGTTGATGACTTTTCCTCTACCGCCCGCAAAACTTTCTACACTATCTTTCCGTGACATGCTGAGTAGGTATTAGACTCTCCGATTAGGTCGCGCCGTGGCTCAGTGGTTAGACCGCTTGGCTCTCACCAAGGCGGTCCGGGTTGGATCCCAGGCGACCGCAAAGTGAGATTTGTGATAGACAACACGGCGCTGGGGCGGGTTTTCTCCGGGACCTCCGGTTTCCCCAGTCATCTGATTCCACCGGTGCTCCATCTTCATCTCATGTATCATGTTCCATCCACAGATATCCAACAATTAAGTACCATTTGAGTTTACCTGCAACTGCAGTCGGTGGCGGGTGAGGGGTAGCTAACCACATGTACTAGATTTAACTCCAGATTACTAATTTCTCTATAACGGACAAAGCTGCAGGAATATCAGCTTATAATTACACTTTCTGGTCGCTTCTGGTAATTAAGACTATGGGGTTTATTTTACAACCAAATTATAAACTGCAGTGACCACAAGGCATAAAGTATATACTTATATGTGAATATTGAACAGCTGCAATCGAGAAATCCGTTATGAGATCATACATTTTCATATCTCAGTTATGGATCTCGTATTTAGAATGCAAACTCAAGGGGCTTCATTAATTTAAATTGAACGCTAGCATGACATACCTAGGTAGGTGTAATATTCTCGATATATTGACTGACAGGCATGGGACAAGTTCTCATCATATTATCATTACTATACAATGTCACATCAATAGACCAATCTATACGTTATAAAGATCATGGTTGATTATGGGTATGACATAAGGAATACTTTTGACAAATATTATATGGACTTAAAGCAAATGGTCCAGCTGTAACTTCAGAAATGTATTCATGTATCGGGTTAGTTTGCAACTTCCTGGTTAGAGGGTTGTTACCGTTATTCTGTAAGATCAAGCAATTATAACAGGTACATCCATTTTCAACCAGTAGCTGATAGTATTACCGGAGCCAACTGTAGGTATAACCTATTTTTCCCTTTCGACAAGATTTTATGGTGTTACAAAATAGGAAATTGCATGTAGCAATTAATTTGTGGCTTTAAACAGTTGTAATGTTTAATATGTATGAAATGGAATGGTTAAAATTTACGCCTGTGATGAGTATTATCATGTACAATTGATCTAAGGTGGATTTTGCGTCCATAGAAATTAAGTCTGTAGTCAAGATAGACTGAGAACTGCTGTAATCGTGCAATTTATTATACTAGAACTAACTAAGCTACGTAAGCTTGATGCAAGAAGAAAATGTCAACAGCACTACCAGCTCGTTGATAGTGAGAAGAAGAGTGCAGGAGTGCGGTAGAACAATGATCTGCAATGCGGCGAGGGCGCCACAGACAGTATCGACTTAGGCGGCCACGTGCGTGATCTGATAACAGGTTGTAGATTCATGGAAACTTGACTTCATCTTTTTACATCTTCTCTTTGCCCCTCTCTTGGTATGTCTTTGGCCATGACCTTTTCCTATGTTAATCCGTTAAAGTGGCAGTGTTCATGTGTGTTCACCGCGATGAACATGCGAATTGAATACAATTTTCTCCCAAGAGAAAACAATTTGTAGATTGCACCTTATTAAAAATAATAGATAGTAATGGTAAACTATTGATTGTTCAGAAAAGTGATCAGTGTGGGTTATAATATGAAAACCTAACCTCACTATATGAAATTTGGAAACTTCAGTGCAAACATACTTTCTAGTTCAAGATTATTTTAATTTCTGCAGAACCCGTAAATTTGGTTGCATTATTGTACTAAATACACAAGAACGTCACTTATCCGTATTAGTTGGGACCACAGCTTAATCGGATTATCGAAAATCGGAGTAATCTGGAAACAAACTATTAAATGAATGTAAACAACTACTCCACAAACATTGTTGGCATGAACAATAATAGGAAACACAACACTCTTTGGCACTTTAATAGTTTACATGACTCGCATGCTTCGCATGTGTGCTGCGTTTGAGAAGTAAACAAGCAAAGAAAAATTTATCCGGGCAAACCGAAATAAAAGGTCGTATAAACGAGGTTCTTGTGTTGGACGACCTGCCCCTCTCACAGGCACCCTTTCTCTTTCTTTGCGTCTTTCCTTAGTCCGTCACTTTCTACATTCTTTCACTCTCCCTTCTTACGTATACTACATATTTACCCTTTCTCTTGTTTTCTTTAGTTCTCCGCTCTCCTCTAGAACTTAAACGGCATAATGCTCTAACATCTATGGCTGTAACAGCCGATTATTAACATCAACTACGATTCCAACTCGAAGTCGGGAATCCTCCTTAGGTCCTCGTTGCAGCTGCCGTCTGCTCTCTTTGCTTCTGACTGCTGTCGTCTGCGCTCTCTGCATGTAATCTTGTTTGGTTCTCAGTTCCAGAAAACTCAAATCAGCAGAAGACATGATATTCTGTAAATATGTATCTTATTATCGGTTTCTTGGACATCAAAGAAAACCCGGACACATTCGACTGTGTTGGCGCGCAATAACGAATAATGCGCGCACAAATGCAATTACGCAATACATGATAACGTCTAACTACAAAGTCAGAGTTCTTGTCCGGTGAACGAAAATTCCTATAAGCTGCAGAAGTAACGATGGAATCTCTTTTACCCTTTATTTATACTATTTTAAATGATTCTCGCACACCAAACTAATTATTTGGTTGGTTGAACCGTCCTGGTAAATGTTGCAAATACGCAGATTTCTGATAGGTCGAAAGGATGCTCACGCCATTGATCTAAAATGATAAATTAACAGTTCACCTAGTTTAAAAACCCTTGCCTTCAAAATAGCTGAAAAAGCAATAGCTATTCCAACAACATCCGTCCTATCTGGAGGCTACTTGCCAGGGTGCATGCAAGGTTTTTGTGAAGATGGGAATCTGCCAAGGTCAACAATACAGAATATGACACTAGAGAGAAAATTACGAAGTTCACAAAATTTACAAAATACCTGACGTTACGAAACATATAATCACTGAATCATTTATATACATATTATATGAGCATTTAAGCAAGGAATTTAAGCCGATTACGCCCGCCATCGGTAGCGTAGATGGTAGCATGTCTGCCTCATGTTCAAGAGGTCCCGAGTTCGAATCTCGGTCAGGGTGAGTTACCTGGATAAGGTTTTTACGGGGTTTTCCCTTATCCTGAAAGACGAATGTCGGGTAACTCTAAGCTCCATGGACCCCGGACGCATTGAGCATCATTTCACCCATTTCATTCATTGTCCGATATGTTGGAGGACGTAAATCACAAAAAAAAAAAAAAAAAAAAAAAGATGACACTAAAATTGATTTTTTTTCTAGTAGCTATGTTAAAATAACTTAAATATGAAGGAGAAGAAAGAGAACCAAGCCACTTCCTTTATGGTTTAGTTTCGCTATTGACGTTGATACGATTATAATGGGTGTCGCACAGTTCCACGTTGACGCTACCGTTTGAAGCAATATAATAAGGATAGCTCAGGGTTAGGCAATGAGATTTCTCTCAGGGTATGCGTGGATATGTATTAGAAGGATAGTTTTAATGACACTGGAATGCCCGTTTCAAACTGGTTTAATGACTGCTTCTTTTTATCATTACATTAATCTCGAAGTTGCCGACCAAGGCTTACCAATATCACTGTTTAGAGTTACTATATGTGAAATACTTATTACTCGATAAAACTTAATTCGTTCTTCACGTACATATGAACCGACAAATATCTTCTCTCATCGCTTCTGGTCTGCCCTCGGCCAAGACAGAAGAAGAGGACTGACCTAATCGGCTCCAAGCCACCAACTGAGTGTCCTCCACAGCTGCGCGTGGGTGTGCGTGACTTTCACTTTCTCGAAGACATTTATTCAACCAAAGATTCCCTTTGTGACTATTTTGCCATGCCATTATGAAGGGTCCGAAGAATACCCTATTCAAACAAAGTCAAGTACTGCCCTTTATAACTCTGCTAAGGACACTGTATCTTACGTTTCTTTTGTTAAAACAACTATTCACCTCAACTGCTATTCGACTCAACTGCACCTGCACGCGTTGTAACAAAGAACCAACATTCCTTTGAAATCCATCATGATTCTTTACTTATGGCAATCCTTTAATTTCGGTATCAACGTAATTGTTAATTTAAAACATGTATTTTAAGTAGAGATATTCATTATCTGAGAGACAAAGGATGTAGAGGTAAAAGGTTGGTAATTTAAAGAAAATAACCAAAAGGAATAATCATAGTTACATACTTCATGCAGAAACTTTTGTTTCTGAACGTTGTATGTTAGCCGAATGTATTTCTATTTTGTGTTTTTTTATTTTGTATTTATTTCTCGTCTTTCTTCTACATACAATTTCATTGGCACATTGACTTTTGGCCGAATGTATCAATATTATCTTTGTATTGTTTGTGTACTCTTATGGTGACAATATTTCATCATATAAAATGAATACTTCAAAATTGGCCTATCAGTTCACTTCCGGCTTCATTGGGCACTCATCGATCGATGTTCAGAATCGATATACTTCCTTTAAGTAATCTAATTCCGACAAATCAGGAATTTATCGGAACGCCGAAGTACAAGATGCGCACCCTATCGAGCTTCGAACTCGCCACAGTCAGATTTCCTTAATGCGCATACTTTAAGGGCATGCTGGAAAAATCTGTACTAAATAAAGTATATGACTGCCTCATACGTTGTATTAATTTATTTCAGTACAGAAAAAGAAGATAAAAGAGTAGGTTTATCGCCTATTACCTTGCATGAGAAAGTGGCAGTGTTTTGGTTCATTTTTATTACTTTAATTGTGTTCAACGTCCATTCTCACTTCATACGCATCACAGACTATGACGCATCATACACGAGATGAAATGATAAATGGGGAAAAGAAATTTGGGAAGCAGTGATCCAGGCTTATGCTCAGGTTACCTCCTCGGCATTTTCAGTTAGAGGATTGAGGAAAATCTGTAAAGAAACATCCAATTAGGGAGGACGCTCCTGAGTCGTAGATCTTCCATTCAGAGTTCTTCCCTTAACAATATATCAGGTACGCGTCGATGATTCGTATAATGGGGAAAAGAGTGTGTATAAACTCCAACCCCACCGGTAACTTGTACCTGAGTAACACTATTTTAGACAAGGTTGAATATAATAACGAAAGTCGCTTATCATATGTAAGTTCAGTATCATGTAGCCTTTTATCGCTCTAATTATTGCTATTTGAGCGATTTATTTGATACTTGTGCTTATTTTATGATATTAAAATCGAACCATAATTGGTTGCTTTACAATATAGCCAATGTACACACATCTGTAGCGTAGGTGGTAGCATATCTACCTCCGTTCGAGGTCCCGACTTTGATTCTCGGACAGGATGAGTTATTTGAATAAGGTTTTCCCACGTTTTTCCTTATGGGGAACCTCTAAGCTCTATGGACCCTGGACTGAATACCATTTCATCCATTTAATTCATTGTCCGATATAACAGCGTTGGAGGTCATAAAATAAAAAATGTAGCCAGTTATAAAATATAACTCAAACTCAATATATCTATAATAAAAAACAATTAAACTGAATATTTAAAAATTATGGATATTAAACATTGAATAAGTACATATGATAAATTCCGCATAGCCACTCTGTCTCCTAATGTTATACACCTTTTAAACAGTGCACTGTTTATGTGATTAAAAATAAATCGCCTTTGTGAGCAGCTTGAGTGATATTTAACCCACACGAAGCCCCATGTAACTGTCAAACGTAAGTCAAACCTCTGCAGAATCCAAAATATCGATGGAATAAGCGATAGCTGTAACCGGACTGTCGTGGACAGATGAAGAATGCAATAAGCAAATAGTGTAAACGACCTATTGCATTGAACAATATTTATGAGCTATTATTTGCATTTTATCGTGTTATATCTCATTGTTTGTGTAGAGAACATTTGAGGACAAGGACTCGCACACCTGTGCTGCTCCTTGGACGTATTGGTAGGTTCTGTATCCAGTGGACCGAACGAGGCGATGACATGCAGGTCCACATTTGGAAGGTAGTGTGTTGGAATAACACTGTCGATCTTACTGACTTATGGTTATTTCGCGGGATTTTCTGGGTTACTAGTCGAATGTTGGAAAGGTTAATTACATTTATACTCTCTATTTCATAGCACTTTTTCACTTCTTTATCGCTGGCGGGAGTTTCTTGTCAGAGAATGTGCTCTCTTTGTGCCTTCGTCCTCCAGATCGAATTTGATCCTGGGGAATCCCCCCAGCCCGCTCTGTTGATTATGTAAGCCCGAATGCGGAGAGTCTCAATTTGTAAACTTTAGGGATCCTGCCCTCTGTGCTGAGTTTCATAGGTTCTTACAACTTTATCTCCTCTTGACACCTCACATCCCATCCCCAGGGATGTTCCGTACAGAAGATCTACCATACAACCTTAGAAAAATATATGTAATATGTGCGAAAAATTGAGTCTCATAATTGTGTCTGTCACTAAACGTACATTAATAGCCGAGCGGTTATAGACAAGTTGGTAGCAGCTAGACCTACAAAGGTTCGAATCCCAGTCATCAGTTTGATTTTTTATTGTAGAAATACGAAATTACGCACATTGTAATATAACTTCCAATTGCTAAGGTTTATTTGCTTTTATGATATTTATGCTCACACATAACATTTGAAACACACTTCTGTTTTTAACTAAATAAAATAAATATTTTCCCCTATAAGTAAAATCAAATAAAACTGGAAATTAGCTTAGTACTGGGTGTGTGAACCCTTGCTTCTATTACTGCCCTCATTCTGCGGGACATGGATGAGACCAAATGCCTAGTGAAATTTTCACGAGAGGATACTTCGCATTATATGCCAGCACCATTCATAACAGTTGAATGAGCCCGAGTGTTTACACAATTATTAAGGCAATTTTCTATTACGAGGGCTGTTCAATAAAGAATGATCATAATGTTTTACGGTCATAATTTTTCGCACTAAAATTCAATCTTATTATATCCTGTTAGCTTAATGTGAAACAAACACGCCGTAGTATTTTCATTGTTGGTACTCCTGGTTCCGGCCTGTGAGAACCAGGTAAGTTCAGACATGTTCAGTATCCCTACCGCTGCAATGGAGCTAACATGCAGTTAAAGTTGATGTTAGAGGAAGATCCGGAGTTTCTTTCAAACGTAATCACTGCTGATGAAACTTGGCTACATCATTTTGATCCTGAGAGCAAACAGCAAAGCTCAGTGTGGAAATCTCCTTCATCAACAACCCGCAAGAAAGAAAAAGTGGTTGCTTCTGGTGGGAAAGTTATGGTCATTTCATTCTTCGATATTCATGGAATGGTTTATCACCATGTTGTACCTGCACACACATCAGCAACTGAACAATACTACAGTGATGTCCTGAAAACATTGCAAGTCCATATCAGGCGCAAAAGGCCAAATTTCCATGAAGCAGGCTGGATGCTGCATCACGATAAAGTGCAGCCGCATATTGCCAATGTTGTTGCTGAATATCTTGCAAAATTAAACGTGAAGTGCATCCCTCACCCTCCCTATAGTCCGGATTTAGCCCCATGTGACTATTTTCTATTCTCTAACTTGAAGAAACGCCTTCGTGGGAGGCATTATTCATTATCAGAAGCAGTGGTGAAGGCTGCGGAGGCGATTTTGAAGGATGTCTAAAAATGGTTTCCAGCATGTCTTTGAAGACTGTCAGAAACGCTGGGACAAGTGCATCGCATTCAGGGGAGAGTATTTTGTGAAGGACCATCAAAATTATGAGGATGAGTAAAGGTACGATAAAAAAAGTTGTGAACATTCTTTATTGAACAGCCCTCGTATATTACATTTATTTTGAAAGCGAGAATACGTTATTTGCTTTTCTATAAATGCTGAGAGCCAAGCGGTCAAATCACTCAGCCATGGCGTGGCCATAAATATATTAAGTAATTATAAATATATTACCTATTAATTTTATGAGTTGTTATAGTTGTAAGAAATATTAATTTTCTAAAGTAATTACTGAGATTAGAAATACATTGAAGGAAAAATCCTCTTGATGAAAATAGTTTTTTAATCGTTTGTTTTCAAATATACTTTAATACAAATGTATGAACTTTATAGTTACTCTGCACTTCAGCACTGCGGGTAACTTGCTGAATGTGTAATTTTTTTTCCCAACGTTAAGTCATATCGGATGATGAATGAAATGGGTGATATGATGCTCAAATTTGTCCAGGCTCCATGAAGCTTAGAGTTAACCGACATTCGTCTATCAGGATAAGGGAAAACACCGAAAAAACCTTAACCAGGTAACTTACCCTAACCGATATTCGAATGTATAGCGTTTAACGCCCACTTTCACTACATGCGGCACCGCAGACGGAGACACTGATGGTACATAAAATGAAGATGGTGCACCAGTGGAATGAGATGGCGGGGGAATTCCGAGATCCCAGAGAAAACCCGTCCCATCGCCATGTTCTCCAACACATCTCATATGCGGTCGCCTGGAATCAAACCTAGGCAACCTTGGTGAGAATCAAGCGGTCTAACCGCTCGGCCACGACGCGGCCTGCAGTTAACTTATTTCCTATGTACACGTCCTACAACAAGTCGAGCTACTAATTACCAGACATCGAATCGCATACACCTTAACAGTCAATTTACGCGCACTGGTACCTATATAAGGCCAGGCGTGGCAAAAACGTCTGTGTAAACAAGTGTACCGATGCGGTGTGTGTGTACACTCCGGTACAGATACAAAATGTAACCTACGTTACAGTATGCCATCTCCCTCATTGCTTTCGGTGCGGGAATTACAGTGAACAAGCATGTACATTCGTAAATTGTCAAATGTGAATTTTCTGTGCCTCTTACTGAAACAGTATAAAATATTAGGAGAAAGTTCGTTCAATGTCACATCGCCCGCCTCGGTAGCGTAGATGGTAGCATGTCTGCCTCACGTTCAGGAGGTCCCGAGTTCGAATCTTGGCCAGGGTGAGTTGCCTGGATAAGGTTTTTCCAGGGTGTTCCCTTATCTTGAAAGACGAATGTTGGGTAACTCTAAGCTCCATGGACTCCGTGACTAAATGTTGGAGGTCGTAAATAACAAAAGAAAGTCACATGACAGCAGTGTATATAAGTAGTACAAATCATTTTCATATGTTTGTCCGAGTCTTAGTTTGTTTCCTGTATTACGCAGCACTGACAATCCATTATTTTTGTGTAGAATACTGGAGTTTATTTATTTACTTATTCATTTGTTTCCTTCTTTATTTTATTTATTTTTTATCGTTTGGTAGGTGATGCATTCTGTAAATTGCTAACTTTTGCATACACCTCCTCGACTGCTTTTATACAGCTCGAAATTACATTCTTCAAGCTGTTTAATGGCTGTTGGTAGTACCCAAAACTTATGATTAATAAAATGAAGATTGCCCAGTAATTGTTGTGTAAGTAATGCTATTAACGCAATATGTCAAACACATTGCACTCCCTGGAAGGCAGATCTACCTGCGTGGCGAGCAGTAGTTGTAATGAAACTAAAGCTAGGCGTTGCGAACCGGACTACCCTTGCGTGTTGTCCCCGGGACTGACGTCAGCAGTTATATAATGCGAGACTCGTAAACTTCATATCCCTTTAATGGTGTATGGAATCTGATGTCTGCTAATTATATTACATTGGCCAAGCATCAACTTGTTTAGATGAATCAGTGTAATATACATTAAGAGGGGCTACTTCTGAACTCTCTTTCGTTTCGCACTGGGTGTTATGGCTTCTCTCCCAGGTTTGTCTCTTAGGATGTCTTCTAAGCAAGCTGGCTAGCTAGCTAGCTAGAGAGAGAGAGAGAGAGAGAGAGAGAGAGAGAGAGAGAGGGAGGGGGAGAGGGAGGGGGAGAGGGAGGGGGAGAGGGAGGGGGAGAGGGAGAGGGAGAGGGGGAGGGGGAGAGGGAGAGGGAGAGGGAGAGGGGGAGAGGGGTAGGGAGAGGGAGAGGGAGAGGGGGAGGGAGAGGGAGAGGGGGAGGGGGAGGGAGAGGGAGGGGGAGAGGGGGAGAGAGGGGGAGAGGGGGAGAGGGGGAGAGAGGGGGAGAGGGGGAGAGGGGGAGAGGGGGAGAGGGGGAGAGGGGGAGAGGGGGAGAGAGGGAGAGGGAGGGAGAGAGGGAGAGGGAGAGGGAGAGGGAGAGGGGGAGGGAGGGGGAGAGGGAGAGGGAGAGGGGGGAGAGGGAGAGGGAGAGGGAGAGGGAGAGGGGGAGAGGGAGAGGGGGGGGAGGGAGAGGGAGAGGGAGAGGGAGAGGGAGAGAGGGGGGGAGAGGGGGAGAGGGGGAGAGGGGGAGGGGGGAGGGGGGAGAGGGCGGGTGGGAGAGGGAGAGGGCGGGTGGGAGAGGGAGAGAGAGAGAGAGAGGGCGGGTGGGAGAGAGAGAAGAATGAGTGACATGAATTGAGTAAAAGCTAATATTAATTAGATACATGTGAAAAAGAAGAGAAAATGAGACGTAATGTAGATTTAACGAAATGGGCCAAAATTTCTCCTCAAGAATGTACATATCAAATTTCTATTTAATGAAAGAGTTTGCAAGCCATACGCGTATTCCATTTCTATACTTGTACACAAAGAAGTTCTCCAGCAATTGCGTCAAACCGGCAGGCTTGCTAAGAATTACCCCAACAGGCAATAGCCATATGTAAACGAAATTGCATGCAGAACCTACAATGTTTTCCAGATCGTCCTCGTAGATTCGTTCCTAATTATCCTGGATGGTTTACCAGCATCAGACACATATCAACCTGACGTGGAAAAGTTTGACTTGAATCAAATACAAACGTATGTTAACCATGGCAAACTTTATAAAACAGCTGAGAAATATCTAAGATCTAAAATCCTCATAATTCCAAAATGTAGTAGATGCATATTATTAAAGCAAAAAGGGCATTTGGAATAAAAGCACGTGGCGACAGGGAGGTTTGCCGCATTGCAAGGTGTCGCATGTATTACAATCGATACCACGACCCCTCTCTTGGACCTCTGTCAAAACACGCGACGGCCGTTGTTTTAACACTGCCATGTGTAGCATGGTGATATCGTGTTTAGTAATTAAAACACGCAATGTGGCTCAATCGATGTATGGTTTAGCCAGTTTTGTATAGCGGTGGCCTTTGCAACTACTAACAAAGAGTTGGTTTTAAATCGGAGGGTAATTTTCAAGCACGGTCTTTGAAACGTTGTCTGTATAAAATGTTGCCCTGGTAACCATTGTCATGCCTGTGTAAAAGATCATATGTATTTATGCTTTTGAATGGCGTGTATCCACTGGTGAAAAGTTACCAATCTCATTGACGTGTTGGCTGAGGAGTAGTAGAAAATGGAGAAGTTGACGATGAAGCGCGCATGACTACGCTTCCACTTTGTTTCTAAAGAAGCAACATCTATACACTTCTGTATTTCTTCTGGAGTGTCTTCATAGCTCTGGTAATGCTACGTTAATTTCAGACCTAACAAAGTCTTCCTTTGAATATATCATTCTTGTCAGCTATATATTAAATGGCCCCCAGGGCTGCAAGGGCCTCTCAGTAATCTTGCTAAAGGAAACCGGAACAGATTCCGTTACGTTCCTTTTAATTGATTTCATTCTCTTTGATCCAGAAATCAAGCAAACAGGCTAACCCTCTTGCCTCGCAACTGTATGATAGTAACAGTGAAGGGATGTTGCAAGTATATGCAATGTTTAAGCACTTATTTGTTTTGAGTGTTAAATCTGAGTGAGAGAGAGAGAGAGAGAGAGAGAGAGAGAGAGAGAGAGAGAGAGAGAGAGAGAGAATGTGTGTATGTGTGCTTTCCCTATAGGTTTCTACACCGTTACGCCGATTCGATTAAACTTGGCAAGATAACCTTTAACACAAGATGAAAATCAATTAAATTAATTTCATGTATTGTCTACCAAAGAGACCGCGCCATAGCTGAGTGGTTAGACCACTTGGCTCGCACCAAGGCGGCCTGGATTCGATCCCAGGCGACCACAAAGTAGGATTTGTCGTGGACAACACGGAGGACAACACATCCTCAGGTTTCTCCCGCCAGCATTCCATCAATTGCGTTCATCTTACCCTAATACTATCATCCAGTTCCTTCAGCCTTACACCAAGCATTGGGCTGATCACCCATCCTGGTTCTCTATTGGGTCGAAAACTTCGGTTCCTCAGACCCGACCTTAAGAGAGAGAGGAACAAGAATCCTCTAACACCATTGTAAGTGGTCTAATAGGGATAAGGTAAAGAAGAAGACGTCTACCAAAGGTTGCAAGACCACGTACAAATTTACCAACAGTAATCGTAGTACCAACATAAGATAGATATGTACATCTTCACCAAATAGAACGAGTTCTCATATTTGTGGATGTCCACTCCGATATCAATTATGGGATAGAAATACTTTCCTATTTTATCTTCTTTTGCTCTTTGTATTTTAGTCGTTTTGTGTATGTTGATCACTAAGAATAAAGAAGATTATATTGACTTTACTTAAACTGCTGTTTCTTTTCAATGAGATTTGCACTTTAGACAGGAAGTATGTAGCCCGAATGTGACAATGTGGAAGTAACTTAGCTGCATGAGAAAATATTAGAAATAGTGCTATTTTTCATTGTTCAAAGGGTGTTTGCACTGTATTTTCACAGGATTTTTCTTTATACTGTTCTAAGAGTTTTCATTAGTTCATTAAGTGTAAAGGTAATATTTTAAAAATATTTCCAAAGAAACGCAAAGCTATTGGGTAAGTGCAACCTAAGACTAAATGTTGTAGGGATAAACCGTCACACTATGGTCAGCACCGGGTATTTGCTCGTAAGTATATGTAATCTGAAGGCATCATAGGCGATTTGTGTTCCAAAAACGGCAGGATAGACTCAAGTTTTAAAAGCCGTGTAATCTAGCTTTATGCTACACAACCTCGATTGTCACCTTGGAACCTTGCCTGTGTATAGCAGCCTTTCAGAGCAGTTTTAAACAACTATTAAATGCTTTAATCAAAAGGGAATATTTACTATGCAGTTCAACCCTTTCATACCACGTATAACCGTGGTAATTTCTCTGTTTTTTAATTTACTAATAAGAAAAGGAAGTATTGTAACACCAAATTTCTTATTGTTCTTCTACAACCCAAGGATTAGGCTCATGTTCTGTTCCCTCCTCTTTGCATCATTCCCATTTCTTTCTCGGGAGACCAATATCTCTTTCCATGAGGTTCATAATTCCACAATCTTGTGTATTCTATCCCCTTCAATTCTTTCTGTATGTTCCTTCCAATTATTTTTATTTTCTTCAATACACCAAAACTTAGTATTTAATTTCGGCGTCTTCAGAGTATGCGACACAAAATTTATCATCCTGCACCCCAAGTTACTCATTACATTTGTGGTGCTACTGTAGGGAACATGAGTTTTAAACCATCCCTGTTTTGCTTTCCGTTTTATCATAAGGGTTTGCCTACGTATAAGGAGCTCTAAAGCATCGTGTCGCCGTAAAGTCTGATTATCCGCTACACAAGGTGGAAGGGGAAAGTTGGAAAATGACATCGCAGGTCAAAGTCTGGCAGTTTTTGTTTTACATGCCGATTTTTGTCATTTATTCCTCAAGAAAACCTCTACACACCCTTGATACTTAATCCAAATAAAATGTCGATCTTGAATTTTCTGTGAATGCCATTGAAGTCCTCTTCATTGGTGAGTAACTTTATAACATTGGTAAACTGTGAAATAGTGTTATTTCAAAAAGATATAGGTCTCTGTGCGCTCAGTTAATGCCTAAACATTGTTGTGGTTTTAAGCGTTGCAGAGATGTTCTATGGTATTGGTTGAAACTTTTAAGTACTTTGTCGTGTATCAAGTGCTAAGTCGATATTCTTTTTTCCTCGTGGTTACACTTGTTAGACTTCAAAGTCATCACCGGTCTACGATCTGTTTTTAAACATAGGACTATCGCTTGACTCTATTGTACCTTTTCTATAACTGTAATAAAACCTGTAGCCGTGAAAGAGATTTAAAAGCTGAGTAGTATATAGAGGAGAGTGTAGAAATTAATACACCAGTCGCTTACAACGTAAGCACATTTTTAAGAACAGACTAATACAATGCAGAAGTACGAGTATGTACAAAGATAAAACACGACTAAATTTAAATAGGAAGAAAACAAATATGTGATACAAAAATAAGAATCCGGAATAAGAATGAACATTAAATAAGGAACACAACCCTGTCACTAAGTCCGGTATCTAAATTCCAGCCCATCCTACACTTCAGTCGTAAACAACTCACTTATTAGAGAGCACGTCAATTTTCTTAGTAGTGTCTAAAGTAATAAGATCTCATCTAGATAACGTGAAGCCATGCGCTAAAAGGAAATATCTAGGTTTGTTTTTGTGACAATTTGGAAATTTCCTTACGAACATTTTAACAGAAAGACGTAAGGCACGATGGAGTGCCTTTCGCACTTTGTTATTATTATTATTTATTCATCATAATCACCTCTTCAGTCGGCATACGAGATAAAAATAGCACCAGCGTTGCGCTTCACTTTCTTAATGTCGAAACTGGAGTGTAAATCTATCCTACCCGACGCCGCAAGTTTTATGTGTCCATTATACAGTCTCCAGGAGACAAGCCAACTCGTCGTGGACAAAAAGGTGCCCACCTGTAAGAGGGCTTTGTCCAGAGCCGGTCTCCAACATGATTTATCATCTCTCGTGTTGAATAATGTGGAGAAACAAGTAGGTGTAAATGTCCTATTTAAATTTAACTTACTTTCCTTCACAATGGCTTTGTGTTTGAACCACCAGCCACGAACAAAATAAACAGTTTTAGTTGTAGCAAGAACGAAGTAAGAGTTCCAACATGTCTTGTAATATCTCTATCAGAGATCTTTGTTGGCGCATTGTTATACCGGCGAGTATTATTTCATGTAAACACAACATATTCTACTTCTGCTGCTTGCAGTATAAATGCTTAATGGATTCGTACATAGAACTAAAAGAAGTTTATATAATGGAAACTTTAACATATGGAAGCAATATTTACTTTCAGAAAGTATTTCGAAGTTATTTGCTTACGTCATTAAATTTCAAGAACGTTTTCTGAACTTATTGGCTTTGCTACAGATTTGTAGTTGGACCGTAAGCAAATAGTAAAGTTATGTTGCAGAGTAACGTCAAATGACAATATGCGGAAACGAAAGTAGCTTTAGAAAATACAAACTCATAACGACATGTTTATAAAAAATCACGCTTGAAAGCAGCGGATAGGCTAGAGTATCGTAACAATCTTAGAGGGATCCAAAGTGGTTTGTATGATCTAAGGCTTCACTTTTGACCTAAAAGGACCCAATTATTTAAAATCTCCTACAATTAAAAAATTAAACCCAATGACTTAAACATTTCTTTAAATGTAAAATATATTGCAATTCAATTTACAGCACAAAATTTAATAATTTTTACTTCATCTATTTTAATTATATCTTCTTGTCATTTTGCTCCACCTTCTTTGTTTCATGTTTGTGGAGGTGCATGAAACATTTCCCCTTCACTTACTCAGTAAGGGCTGAGGACAATAACGCTCCAAATATGTATTAAAGAGGTTTGTTTGTAATTGACACGCGTATATCAGTCTGCCATAGCTCGGTTAACAATGTGGGGCAGTAAATCCGCCATCACCTTTTTGCTTAAGGTTGGGCATCACCGATCCAGGTCGCATGGATGTTAACTCCAACAGAGATTTTGGAATTAGTTTCTTTAATATAATTAACGTCCTCCAACGTAAGTGATATCGGAAAATGTTTAAAATGGGGAAATGATGCGCAAATGAGCCCCAGTTACCCGACATTCATATTTCGAAAGAATCTTAAACAGATAACTCACCCTGTTCGAGATACGGACTATGGACGTTTTGAATGAGATCTAAGTACAAAGGCGGAATAAGGTTGGGAGCACCTTAACCTCACATTAACGAAGTATCTGATGCATGAGGAACTGTTAGCCTTCAAGCTGTGGGACTTGAGAAGGCAAGAAAGAGCGAATGAGCGAGTCTGACGAATGTAGAAGAGGGAATTTGTGTTGCAATTCAGGCCACTTACGTGAAGGGCGGAACAAGTAAGCTGAAGAGAACCATTACGCCGTTACTATGGGGTAGTAACCGGCTGTTTATTGCTTCAGGAGTGAGGCAGCATGGTCATCAGTTCAAAAATCTTCAGATTGATGTGAAAAGGGAAAGGTCGCAGCTTTGGTGAACAGAAGTTGGGAGAATCGAAAAGAGACGAAAATCGTGGGACAGAGCATTTAGTTTGGAACGGAAAATGTTTTATGCTAATGGTCTATACTAAAGGTTGATGTCTGCTCATGGAGTTGCCCCTTAACATGATTGCCTATAAGATCAAGAACCCCGTTTTATATATTACTTTTGTCCACTTTACAGACAGTTTGGTTATATTCTTGTGTACTGGCCTGCCAATTAAGACTGTTTTGAATACTAAGGTGCATTTATTTTAATCTCTCTTCTGGGTTCATTATTGTTATTGATAAATTATTTAAATCACATGAAAGCTTCCATTTACATTGTAATTTCAAACCATATCATATAGCCATACTTTTAAATTCTATACCCGATCTCTACCGGTAACTGCTTGATTATATTTTCGCCGTACAGGCCATGATAAACGATGAAGCTAAAGGTTAATGAGCCGATTTTATTGATTTCCTATGAAATAGCACCAGTCTCACTAATACTGTCCTTTTCAACATAAAAATGCGGCTTGTCCAAGTTTGTATTTGCTTTCCAGCAAACCCTATAGACCACATTGTGTGTTTTATTTACTTAACTTCCAAGCTTACACTAAGTTTATGAGGATATATTCTGTTCTGTATTGAATATAACATGCACAGTAAGCATTGTGTTGAGAATTTTCAAGGTTTCAAGTAATCATCCAAATTTTCCGTGTCCTGTTATGAACTGTTACTTTAAATATAAGTCAAAGAATCTTATCGCTAAGCTGTCTCGCACGTTTGGAAGATCAGTATTTTGTGAGATGTACGTTTATGCTTCTGTCCATATTAAGTTGCATATGTTATGCAGGTCTTTTTTAATGGTTTTTTACCTAGAAACAGTGTACATGTGTATGTGCACATTCTAAGATCATATTTCACGCTGACTTCATCCTTTTTGGTCGTTCGTTGCTTGTATTTTCAATATGATAAAACACCCAGCATAGATACATGTTGGTTATTTCGGTGTATTTATTTCTAATATCGACTGCAGGATGGTTCAGTGTATATTTTTTCATTTATTCCTCCAAGTATGAGAATAGCTGCATTAGCTATTGGCACTGCACTAAATTGCTTTCGTTAAAGCTATTCCGCTTGGAATTGTTGCACACTGATGGAAATCAGTAATGTCGCGAACCCGTATATACGATCGCGCGGCTTGTTTACACAAAAGGAACTGATAGGCGGGCAGTGTGAAAACCAAGACCCGCGGACAAAGTTAACATGCAGATAAAGATCTGCCGAAACAAACAGAGATAAATGGACATTTATAGTTACTTCTTGACTGATAGAGAGTTCGGCTTCTGGTTTATTTTCGAATAATCTAGAAATTATCAGTGAGGTATTTAAAGAGGCGACGGCTGGCCAAGAGCGGAGTTGCAAGTTGTGAAGCAAGAGTTGTTGTAAAGTTGTGTAACAAGAGACGCGAGTGAGCAAGCAGAGAACAGCTGAGAGTGTTGAAAGCTGATCAGAACGTTCTTTGTTATTGTCATCGACCTTGGTAGACTGTGTGATTGTGACGTAATGTTGTTACGTGAGAATTGAACAGTGTATTCCTACGCAAATAAAGAAAGCTTTTTAATTTCTGCAAACTGGACGTTTAATTCTACGAACCCACAAAGTCACAGTATTGTCTGTAGGTAGCTTCAGCTTCGTTATCGAACATAGAAAAGATGCAACCAATTAATGATTATAAGACTTTTAAGAACACTTAAATGTTCCCATTCATTATAAGACTTTTCACTGGAAGAATAAGCCGTGTGTATAAGGAATCACTGTTGAGTTGACCTTATTTCTGTAGCTGTGTGACCGAAGGTAAGAAAATGGACAGTTTGTCCTAATTCAAAATTAATTATTAAGATATCCATGTTCTTGCTTTCATTGCCTTCGAGGTTAAGCAACGAGTCTATGTATCAGCCAGGACTAAAGCAGCATTGGTCCCTTGATATCTTAAACCATTCCAAGTTGCATTTATAGCGATTGCTTGTGAGCCCATTTCTTGGACAATACCTTAAAATGATAATGGTTCTCTGCTACATGGTAAATAGTTTTCAAGAGACCTGAATTTCGGTCCCATTAGGGCCTTGTAATAATGGATAGCCCTGATAGAACCTTATTGGTTGTAACTGAAGATAGCCAAAATGTCTTAAAAAGAAATGTCAAGGCGATTCCAAGATGTAATAATTGATTCTCTATTTTCATACTACATCATATATATATATATATATATATATATATATATATATATATATATATATATTTTAATTAGACTTCAATTAAACATAAAATAAGGAAATATGTATCTTACTGCAGCATAAAGTCGATGCATAAGGTAAATGAACTAATATAGCAATAATCCATAGTATTTAGAATTTTTACATCTTCACTGTTAAAAACTGTGTTGTAGCCGAATGTTACACGTAAACTGGTCTGCGTTGTTCCACTCAAGCGCCCGCCCTAATCCAGATATTACCGCTGTTCCCGCGGAGAATAAAGAGTGCCCTTTCTGTCTCTGGTTTATTTTTACGCCACTAACGGGGAGTCTCATCCTAAGGAATTCCCTCCGCACGGTCACATCTAATGATAGATTACATCGTTGTTTACATGGGTTATTGGACTGATGGTATCGCACCAATTTCATCTAGCATAAACTAGGGATTCTTCACTGATACGAAATTTCTTAATATATTAGGTGATCACCCTATAAAAATTTTCTTATTTGTGGTAAAATGTTCTATAAGCCATATTAATGCAGTTCAAAGTGAAAGCTACGAGCAACAGATCCTTTTTTGCATATCATATAAATTAATTTTTCCAACACCAGACACAATACTATATTTAATTCTCCCTAGTCTTCGTCGATTTGAATACTTTTACACACAATTGGGGAAGCTTGAAAACTTGTTACTGCAGAACTCCTTTTTTCGCACTGCAATATAATTGATAAGTAACAATGCCCTAGTATGCTTTCCGTCTTAGAACTAAATAAGGTTGCTATGTTGGGACTGTAGCGAGTACCTTCTCATTCAATTTTAGAAGTACTTTCATTCTGAGCACATGGTACCTGCCATTGTCCAGCTCCACGATAATCGCCCCAGGGCATTTATTGCATGATGTAATCAGTATTCATAATTATCCCAGGTTCCAGAAATTCCATCAGAATTACTTTTTCTCTGTCCCAGGAAGCAAGTTCTTGGCCTTTCTAACTGATAGCATGCCTACTGGATTTCCTCCATGATTGATAATTACAATGATACCATTCCATGCCCTCCCAGTTTACTTTGACATTTAATAATAAAATTAGCTTCGTTACAATACTCGAGAAAATATCATAGCCTCTGAACTTTTTGGGTCGATTTGTTTGTTCAGATGTTTTTGCCGTTGGTCAATAAATTGACAAAACCATATCATTTTCTTGATCCTGCTCCGGTCTGTATTGTTTTATTTGTTGCACTTCAATATTCTTAATACTCTTATCCATTTCTTCCCTGTGTGTTCGTTAGGTCGACATTTTTATAATATTCGATGCAAACATCTTTAAATCGTTTTCCCAAATCCTTACACTGCTGGCGACCATGTACTTATCCTTACATGTATGCAAAAGATTCTTGCGAAATTCTGTAGCACAGGTTCCCTTTAATGAGAAATTCGATTGTAGCACTTTTTAGAAACGAAACATTTGCTGTCATAATTATATAGCAGTTAACAATGGTCACTTTACAGAAACTTAAGTGGTATGTCATGTTCTTGGCTTGCTCTGTAGCGTGTGAATTATAGATACACTTGACCTTTAGCAATGCATAGGTGGCCATTTATAAAACATTAACTGTTCCCTATGGCATTATGAACCTCGTACACAAGGTTCACAGTACGTGTTACTATTTCATAAAGTTATAGATTTCTGGTGTCCTACAGTAGAGCTCTGTAATATTTAATGTCACCTTTAGCTATTCTGTTCGCTAACACTTCGCTAATCCTTATACATCCTATTCGTGAAGAATGTTGAGTTGCCCTTTTTTTCCCAAGTTTGTCAACGTAGAAACAAGCCTAAAACTTTTCCTGCCATCAACTTTTGTCGTTCCAATTACCATGTAAAGCAGGCCTCAAAGTGGGGAAAATCAAACTCACTAAAGTGGCCGCGTAAAGCAATATGCAAACGGTGTTTTAACACTCAACTTCCGCTGCCCTTCTGTCTTGTCACACTGTCTATTATACGGTTCCAGCATCAATTTTAATGATAATTATGAAAGCGTTGGTCAAGGAAATATTTTAATTTAGGCCTCACCGATATAGTTGTAAAATATGGAAACTAATGTTTACTTTATTTTATCCTACCTTGTGAAGTTAAGTTAAAGACTATGAAAAACTGTAGTTGGGCTTCAACTACAACTTCAACTGAAGCCAGAATGGTCTTCAATCCATGAAAACAAAAATATAAAAGGCTCAAATTTCGGGATCGGATAGTATTACAAAAGCTTCATTTGATAGAACTTGTTTTAATAAGTTCTGAATTTTTATAAACCAATTGCTTATCCATAAGGTTCTATGAAATAACAAACTTCAGACACAAGTCCCAGTGGGTCACAACCTTCCCCCTCCGCCTCCTGCAACCGCAAAACGTCAGGGTTGGAGATCCAACGGCCGTACTGTAGTTTATCATAAGTATGCCATGCCGTAACAGCCCAAAATGGGCCTGGGCCTGCCAATCTGACTGCCGGCCTCACGCCCAAATACGCAAGGAAAGGGTGGGCGATCATCCGACCGATTCAGGGAGGAGTTATGGTCAGCATCTTGGCATCCCCAACCGGAAAGTTGCCTTTCTAGACCAGGGTTAGCTACCTAGTGTAGGTTCTCAATTTCCTCACGATACGGAGTGGTCAGCGGTCCTATACCCGGAACTTAAAATCCGTAAGGGATGGGATCGATCCCAGGTGCAGGGAATCAGAGCACAGCGCTCTAGCCCACAGCACTCTAGCCCACTGCGGCAGAGCGCAGATTACATAGTTTATCATAGTTAATGAAAAGAACTTCGATGTTAATTTTCCTCATCACATCTCGGAATAAGTGTGCTTTAATTTAATAAACCTGAAAATCTATAGAAAATAAGGATAATAATTAAAAGCGAGCATTTATCTAGTGATGGGTTGTTTGAAAAGCGGGGAAGGAGAATTTCATGAAAATCTCGTCTTCCATCCCTAATAGAATTTTATATGTACCGATATTTCGTTGTCAACTACATTTGAAATTCTCGTATTCTCCACATTTCTCTTTCTTTGAAATGAGGATAGTTTTGCTATTTTTTTTTCTTAAGATGGGCTATTAAAGCTTAAACAACGAACACGATTGTTTACCTATGGGTAAAAGCTGCAAACTTAAATCCTGGAGCTGCAAAAGAGATGCAAAAACATGATTTAAAAGTACATTGAGTATGCGGGAGCTAATATACAGGAGGTCTGGAGCCTCTATCAAAGTTTTTTTTTTTAATTTTACGTCCTCCAACGTTAAGTCATATCGGACGGTGAATGAAATGGGTGAAATGATGCTCAAAGGTGTCCAGGGTCCATGGAGCTTAGAGCTACCCGACATTCGTCTGTAAGGATAAGGGAAAACCCCTGAAAAAACCTTATCCAGGTAACTCGCCCTGACCGAGATTCGAACTCGGGACCTCTTGAACGTGAGGCATATCAAAGGGTGGTCACCAAAGGAAGTTCGCAAATGGCGTGACTTCAGTGGAAGATGCTCCACGTCCAGGTCAGGTACAAAGAGTTGTGACCCCACAGAACTATGCAACAGCTGAACCATAGTGAAGGAAAACCGCCGAATGACACTGAATGACATTGCAGCATGTTTACAGATTAGTCATGGGTCAGCACACCACATTGTGCATGATGTGCTCCAGTCTGCAAGATGGGTGCCACAGCAGCTGACTTCTGAAATGAGAGAACGTGTTGATGCTTGTGAAGAACTTCTTCGGCGCTTTGAACGGGAAGGTGCCATCCCTCATCACCAAAACCAAAAACGTTTCGAACAGAACCATCAGCAGGGAAGGTTATGTGACTCTTTTGGGACGAAAAAGGAGTCATTTTGGAGCATTACATGCCTAGAAGGACCACTGTCACCAGAGCATTATACATAGATTTCCTAAAAAAATCATCTGCGCCCTGCAATCAAATCAAAGCAACGTGGATTGCTGTCAGCAGGTGTCCTTTTGCAACATTACAATGCAAGGCCCCATACTGCCCATATAACAGTTGCAACAATCACATACCTGCATTTTGAGTTTCTTCCTCATCCACCATACTCACCAGACCTTGCCCCAAGTGATTTCCATATGTTTGGACCACTCAAAGACGTAATGGGAGGAAAGAAGTTTTGTTCCGATGCAGAGGTACGCCACGCGGTGCATGAGTGGTTGCGCGGACTACCAAAAGACATTTTTTCTAAAGGCACTTTGTAAGCGCTGGAGGACTTGCATTCAGCGTGGGGGGGATTATGTTGAAAAGTGATGCAGCTTTGTACCACTTCTGCACAATAAATAACATTTAAACAAATATTAAAGGTTTTCATTTGACTCACCCTCGTATCAGTTTTGGAAACTGCTAAAATTCTGGAAACGTAGAGTCAGACTGAAAAATTCAATGCCATAGCCGGGATTTGAACCACGGATCTTCTGGTTTCCGTCCAGCCGCACTACCAATGTGCTACTATGGCCAACGTGCCGATATGACATTAAATTCTCCAACTGACTCGTATTTTCCCGGTAAACCACTTAGGAGTTCTCATAAACACATGAGACAACTACCTTAATGGCGACTTACTGACTCTACGTTCCCACAATTTAGCCTACACACGGCCAGTGTGAAAGAACAATTAATTTCCATTGCTAAAATTCTATTTTTTGTCCGTTTCTACAGAGCACTAGAGACTGTCTCTCCTAATTGTCTGAAGTGAATCTCTGTGCTTTGATGACTCAAAGTGTCATGCACGCAAGGCTTTGAAGTAGCCCGAATAACCACAGTCGCGCTTGACGAAATGCGCAATACTCCATACAGGTCAGAACAAGACTTAAATAGAAAGACACAGGCAAGCATAGATAGATTTATTTTTCACTCTGCTCCAGAGCCATCGTTTTGGATGCATGGCCAACATAACATTTTTCTTGGCAACTGGAAGCACATTGTTTGCCGATGGCAACTGGTATTTATTTGGATTCAAGCGCATAAATTTAACACGAACATTTTAACTACAATAGCCACGTGCCTCATCAAAGATGTAAATGTTCTTGTAACGCCAGAGTCTCACACCTATTAAGAGACATTGCATTCCTTTTATAGATTCTTCATGGCCAAACTTCTCCAAAACAAAATTTAAACGCGTATCAACACATCATTGAAATTGTAGAAATTCCAATCAGTGATGTTAACTGTACTCACGCTATCAAGTAGTTGCAATTCAACTACAGCTATTTTTATAGAGTTTTAATTTTAAAATGATTTGTGTGATACGAAGATGCAGTTTGCAAAATTCTCAATTCCTGACCAACTTCTTATTACATTTCTTTGGACTTCTTACCTGTAACTTTTCTTCGAGGTCGCCCTGCATTTCTTCTGTAAAGGTTGCTTTAATTTTTCTTTTATCAAGAATGAATTCATTTTCTCCATATTTATTCACATGAATAAATATCTGTAACCGAAAAATCTGTAAATATCTGTAACCGAATGGATTACAGGCGAACCATGTTTGTGAACAGTAGGAAATCTGAAATATGTTTTATAATCGCTACGCCACCTCTAGAAGCGTTTGTCATCACATAATAATCTTGTATAACGACTCGATGTGCTAAAAAGTCATAAGGAATGTTTAACATAATAATACTGCCTAGACTGCACAACATGTGGAAAGGAAACTGAGAGAGCCCATTACAATGTATGCTCCTGCATAGCCTTAGATTGCAGAAGATCCATACTTTTTGGGAAACCGATAATTGAACCAAAAGAAATTCATACCAAGTCCATAATTGGACTGTATTATCTCGTAAAAGACATAGGTATAATGGATTAGTGCTAATTACATAGCGCAGCACAATAAGTCTTAAGGCTGCAGCGCATCCGGAGATTAGCAGACGGGCCCTTTTGAAGGAAAAACAAATAACAGGTACTGCTCATCATAACGTATCGACCTCTGTGCAGCATAGACTTCACGTCAACGGTTTAGTCGACACAGGGAGCAGGGACACTGAACCGATTAGAAGCAGCGCACTGCAGGGCAAGCGGTTCCGCGTAATACAGCCATGTTCGAAACAGGGGTTCGTAGTATTTCTCTTAGCTGTAATAGAATCCTAAGTAAGAAAATTACAACTACTTCACCAGCACACATTTTGATATTTTAAATGATATCCTAGATTCCGCTATCTATGTGATATATCACAAATATTCAGGTGTTTTTAATTAATATCCTCTGTACCTTTCAAAGTGGTTTTGGAGCTCTCATAACAAGACTGTATATTACCTCAAAGTTTTCAGATGATGGAGCTCATAAATATCCTAGCATACATTTTAAAACTTGTATAATATTTTATTTTTAATGTGACTTATTCCTTCAACTACATTTATGTTAACAACCTTTATCAAAAACACCATGGGATCATACTGTACGCCTCAATGTGGGAATATCATGCTCAGAATTTTAAGTAGGTGGACCAAACCTGTGTAGCAACCACTTTCTAAATGCGCTTTGAAACCCAGGAAGGTTTTGGCAGTGTTTCCTCTCCACAGCTCATACACATGATATAAAGTTGGCAACAATTTCATCGCAATTATTATTCAGACTCCTTTCGCATGCTAATTTTAAAAGCTAGGATTTTGAATATACTCTCGTGGTGTCGTGGTTCATCGACCCCTTTGAAACTGCTATAATGATCCTCCGTATCTGATCTGCGTAGATGAAATTTCATGTTGACCTTTAGTTCAGCCTAAATGGTGATGTTGAATACCTTCAGACCTTTCATTGACACACACAGAGTGCTCATGGTAATATACATTTTAAAGCAAACTGCACAAGCTGGGAAAAATATAAAAATCTGGAATTTCCATTTGTGTGACCCGAAAATTTGTTTCCCCAATCTGGAAATGTAATATAAGAATGGATCAATTGAAAAGTGCAGATAGTGAACGTGCTTTTGTTCTGGATTTAATTAATATGGATGTAGTTAATAATACACGTACGAAAAATGCACGTTTATTACGTCCCATTTATTCATGTAATTATAAAAAGGGCACATTGGGGGATTCCGAAATTAAAATAGAGGTATACCAGAAAAAAATGTGAAAAATATAACTGGAAAAAATGATAGCATACGCTTCCCATATTTTATGGTACAGCCTTATAAAAAGAGCAGCTACCAGAAACAAAGTCCGATTCGGAAAACATTGGAAGCATTTGATGACGTTGCGTTCACAATATACCAGTCCGGTGCACGGAAATGTTCCGATGCTAATGGTAACTTTTGGTGTGTTGCTTTATATAATGTTAGCATAACCGTTTTACCATTCGTGCTTTACACCAGTCCTGGCTGTGCCAATGTCTTATTGGTTTATATCAAAATCCAATAACACAAGCAACGACCGTTGAACAAGGCGCGTAGCCGTGGTGCACAGTGCAAGGGGAGGGGTAAGGAGGAATTTAACCTTAGTGGAACGGTTGTCAACACTACTTCGTTGCTGTGTCCGTCGCTCATTGGTTCGATGTTATAACTCGGGAACGGGGAGAATGACAAGGGGTGGGTTGTAAGCAATGGGGGTTCCTAGATTAATTACTAGAATATTATCGTCTTTGTGTTTTCCCCTTACGTTTGTCTACATGACGAAAATATGCCTTAGTATGCTTGGTATAGTGTAAATGGAGCTTAAGTTATAGCTTTAAATTATTTTGTAATGAAATGAGATGATTCGAAATAAAACGCGCGATGTGGAGTCCAAATTGATACACATAATAAAAATGATAAATGTGCCCCATCCCTCATTCTCTTCCCAAGAAAACTGCACATAACCTGAGAAGGTTCATTATTCGAAAAGGATGGGTGATCTGCTCTTGGACTTAACAACCGTTGATAAAATCATCAAAGTCCGATGAGACGCATTCTGAATTATGTGTCAAGGTAGCTTAAATTTCCTGGGCCAACCTAAAGAGCTGTTCCATATATCGGAAAGTTTCCGTGCATCTGACTGCACGTTTTAATATCGCTCTGGCTTAATTTCAAAGCTAAGTGGTAGTGGGGAAGATGCCTTGCGGCTTGGCCGTATGCATGGTAGCCTAGTGCCAAAACGCATGTGTCTCGTAAGTGGACCAACATGAATTTGAATCCTTGATACTTCTTTTTATTACCGTTCCTTTAATAACAGTCCCTCGTGTTTTTCTTGCAGAAGATCAATAATAATATTTTAAATACATTCATTTATAACAACGCAAATTACACCTTCTTGTGTTTAGCAGTTGCGTTTATTGCAATAAATGTAATGTTATTAGAAAATTGCCTTAATATTGGTTGTGTAAACACTCGGGCTCATCATTCATCTGTTACGAATGGTGTTGGCATATAATACGAAGTATCCTCTCGTGTAAATTTCATTAGGCATTTGGTTTAATCCATGCCCCGCAGAATGAGGGGATAATAGAAGCAGAGGGTTTACACCCCCTATACTGAGTTAATTTCCGTTTTTATTTCATTTTACATATAGGCATAACATATTTATTACATTTAGTTTAAAAACAATAGTGTGTTTCAGTATTTGTGTGAGCAAAAATGCCATAAATCAAGTAAACCTGAGCAATTGGAAGTTATATTAAAATGTACATAATGTACAGTTCACATTTCTACAATAAAAAAAAATCAATGATATTCGGGATTCGAACCTTTGTAAGTCTAACTCCTACATACTTGTCTATAACTGCTCGGCTAAAGAGACGCATTCCGTGACACAATTGTAAATTGGCAGTGGAAACGATGTGGACTTCTTAGGAAAATATACTGTCACCGTGGCCGGCGCGTGCGAAAGAGACAGATAGAGCGGTCAGTGGGTGGGCGCAGCGCTAATCACTTGCCGAGAGAGAGAGAGAGAGAGAGAGAGAGAGAGAGAGAGAGAGAGAGAGAGAGAGAGAGAGAGAGAGAGAGAGAGAGAGAGAGAGAGAGCAACAGAGGGAGGCAGAGACATATATAGGTCCATTGGTTTCTCGCTGCACGGCGAAAGGCCTGGAAGCGTCAACAAGTTTCTGGAACTATGAGTGGCGGTATAAAAGAGTCGGCTACCGAGTCGGGGAAGAGTCGAGAACTGATAATCGTCCTTGTGTAGTGATTTGAAAGTGCATTATTTTGTTTGTGGACGTATGGCAGACGACCTAGAAGGTTGCGTTGGTGTATGTTACGTTATTTTAGAGCACGTAAGGTATGTACAAAACGTCTTTTTACTTGAAATAAAGTGCAGTTTAAATTTCTGCAAACTATAGGTACTTTTAATGCACGAACCCACAAAGTCACAATACGCCCCAAAGTTTTTTTTTTTTTTTGTCCAAGGGTGTGTATACTATTCTAAATTGGCAGCATTAGATCTGCTTAGGTAAAGAATTTGGCATTACATTTGCATATTAAATTAAATGTAATGATAAACTGATATTCTTTTATGCCATCGTGATGGCATTTGTTACAGTTCGCTTGAGTTTTCCAATAATTTAAGCAATGGATTTTTTAAACGTTATATGTCAGCCCTTGTTTCTCATCAACCTTTGCAAAAACTTAAGCAATATCAAGGATTGCATATTCAGCACAGGAAGCTTATTCGGGTTTGAGTAAAACCTATTACCTTATGCACGTAGCTTCTTCCCTTTTGTACTCCGCTGGTGCCGCCAGGATCCCCCAGTCCGAATAACCACCCTGTATAGTAACATATTCTCAATGGAAGAAAGGTTTGTTATCAAAAGTAGCATTTTCAAGATATCTAACGTTCAAGCAGAATTACTGTTTTCCCATTATCAAAGATGTGGTATTGATGTTTTATTAGCTTTCCTTTGTTTTGTAATATTCATTTTGAGGCCTAATCCGTGTTAGTGATTAGCCAAAGCAAAGTAGGTCGATGCTGTTGTCAAAACCAAAATAAGCATGTCTTCCAAGACAGATAACTATTTCTTGAATAAACAAATCGATCTAGAGATCATGTTTCTGGCCCATGGACATAGCACGTCTTTCAATTAGCGTAGTACAACCGGTTTCGGGACTGCATGGCTTGTCTGGATTGCACTCCAATCTTAAGTCTTTAAATCGGATTAGGCACGTGAACATAAAAATGTTCTTGAGAAATGTCTGCTTACACCTCGCCACTAGAATAACAAGCAGTACAAAGTGTTAAGAAGACACGATTTTCTCGCTTCGTGAATTATTTATTTGGGAAGGTTTTTATGAAGTGTTTTCGCTATTGAAGAGGTAATCCCTAGCTAATAAAAGCCTTCAAATTTATTTACCCACTGGGTAAGGGTAGTTGGACTCATATATGTTAGAAGTATGACATTTCTGTTAGTCCTAGGACTAATTGTATTCAATGAGTCTGTGCACGTTATATTCACTGTCCATTCTTCTATAAACTAATCAATGTTGCTCATCTCCGCAGTGTGGCGGTAGCAGAATATGTAAGCTCAAGAGATTTAAGCCCACTTGAGTATCATTGCAAGTTTGCTACATGCCATCCGATAGAACTATACGGTTAAAAGAAAAAGCTGCTCTTACGCAAATGTGAACGCATCTCTTTCATATCAGTTCAGAAAAAAAATTGCAGAAATATTTTATTTAACATTTTGTTGGAGTTACAAGGGATGTGCAAGAGGCCAAAGCTATACACAAATGTCAAACGAGCAAGTCGGTATAATCTGGTTTTTGAATTGTACACTCTTTGTATGTTTAAGACAGCACTACAAAAAGATTGAAAATCTTAAAATAGCAATATTATGTCCAGTATGTTTGAAGAGAAAAAACGAAGGACCATATCTACAAATCTAATTAAAATGAGATATTCGGAAAGGAGAACAAAACGACTAATACTTTGTGTTTTTCTCGTTAACCTCAACCTTCGGAACTTGGAACCGATCAGGTTCTAAAATAACTTGTATTCTCTACTAATGCCTCCAAAACGTCTTCAATGGCACTCTGTAGCGCAGTGAAGCTAGTTACACCGAGAACTTTATTTTCGCTCAGATAAGTTCTATCGGATTAAAACCTGACGACCCTGGAATATGGTATTTACTCAATCTCCGTAACGTAACGTAACCCATGGCGTAACAGCCCCAAATGGCCCTGAGCCTACCAACCCCGCTCCCGGCCTCACGCCTACTTACGCACGGCAGAGGTGGGCTATCATCCAGCCGATACGGGGAGGAGATGTGGTCAGCATCTCGGTATCCCCCAGCCGGAATGTTGGTTTCCCTGACCAGGGCCGCTTACCTAACGTAATCTCCTCACTTTCCTCACGATGCTGAGTGGGCACCGGTCCTATACCTGGGGCCTATAATCCCCACCACATGGGTGGGATCGAACCCGGGCCGCTTTCCGTGGCCAGGGACGAAGGCATGCTGCCTTAGTCCGCTACGCCACGGCGCAGGACTACAACTACTACTCAGTCTCCATCTTCTCCGAAAACCAGTGTTGAGATCTTGTCCACTGCGGCAAACCCGCATACCAGTGTTAAATTGATTGGGTTCTAATTGCAGTTATGAGTTCTCTTATCCTCAGGTGAATGGTTGTAGGAAATGAATTTTGGTGATTGTTGGCTACTCAGTCGTATTAATAACACTTTGTTTGTTGCAGAATTATTTGGTTTAATTGCTACTTAGTTTGCTTATCGACTTGGATCGGTGACCACCTGCTAGTAAAATTCCTAACATAAATTCAATTTACTGGAAACCCTAGATTACTTGTTTAAAGTTACTTCCGCGCGGTTTCTATTTCTTCTTTATATGGCGACTACTTTGCTCTAATAAACTTCTAATGCTGCTTCCACTTACGCTGGTTGCACTATTCTTAACTTCCCTACATTTCAGACTTATAAATCTTCGCTTCTCCTTCTTAACGCGCATGAACACGTCCTTCCTGTCGTAGTATCACCTTTTAAGTAAATTTTTCTTACTTCACGATTCAGTTCGAAACTTATTCTGATTCCCTCTCTAACTTTATCACATGACCAAACTAGCTCAACCTTCTCAAATTTACATTATTATTGGTTTCTCATTTATTTCGAATTTTCGCATTGGTTTGCAAAACTAACCTAACTCATTGACGTTCAGCCCACCCTGAGTAGGAGGACGCCTACCCTGAGTTGTTTGTAACGGTATGCGTCGTTATCAAATCAGCAAAGTAAATCCCTTTGGCGTTCATGCTCAACTGCATTTTGGAAGCCCCTTTGTCCCAACACATTCCAGGCTGGAAGTATTCTATAGTTCTCAGACACTGAACCTCTACTAGCACAAAGAACGTAACGGAGCTCCCTTCGTGTCTCTCTAAAGTGTACAGATTTTTACAAGAATATTTTTATTTCTTATCTGGATGCTAGTATATATGTTATATTAAATTATATTCTTTCTTTCTTATTCTTTAAGTCAACCGCTATTTAATCATTACTCTATCCATTCTAATTTCATATTATTATAACACGATTTTTGTATTAGTTTAGCAAAGCATTTTCATTAATGTATCTTCTTTTTAATTATCTGATTTGAATTAATTCGTCGCCTCCTAATCGCTGCCTGATACTGCGGTTACACCGCCTACAAGATACAAAATGTATAATATATTTTATAAAAATAATACGCTTATATATCTATGTATATAATATAATTCAAATCTCGCATGCTTTATATACTTCAGCTATTTACGCTTATCTTTTGAAGTTTCTGTTTACACGTCCTATTAACTAACGAGTTAGATCATTCCTGGTTTTTCAGTTACTCGATGACTTACCTGAGTTCAGTGCATTAGGCTATTCACCAATAGAATTTTGGTTGCTACTCTTATGACAACGAATGAGAAGGTATCAGATTCACATATACTTGCTTCTACTAAAAATATTTCACTACAACAAAGGAAGCTCGGAAGAAAGAATTGAATTAACATGCTCCGCCACACCTCTTTCTTTATCACGCAACAAACAGAAAGGCAATAGTGTTTTCGTTCAGTATTTTTTTCCACCATTGTAAGTGTCAAAGATTTGTCATTATCAAGTATCAGGTCTTTGCTTATTTTAAATGTCTGTACAATAACCAACAGAACCGATTCTCATCAATATCACAGGTTTTACAAATGTAGGAAACGATCTTAGTTTTAATAGTATGTGATTGGTCTCAGATATATAAAACTGTACACATACATTTTGTCTTCGATATATATAATGTTCAGCTATATAAATTCAAAGACTCAAGGCTACTTCCTTGCTGGTGAAATTCAAGTTAATTCTTTCTAATGTGGTTCCCTCATTTATATCTCACGTGGTGCGGCGTTTTCGCCGAATTGCATCATAAAACCGTCGCGACTCCAACTTATGCTGACAGATCCTAACAACTTTCGGTCGCCTTACCTAAGACAGGGCCATTTCTCATTTACAGCAAATAAAATGAGCGATTTAATGTGTATTCTCAAACAAACGCTATACGTCGCTTATACCAGGAAAACGCTACTTGTATTAAAAGCTGTTTTTCTCATAGCGAAGTCCTTACATATTTAACACGTGTTCTCTATTTGCTTTCATTTGGAGTAATCTTTTGCAGAACTAATTCAACAAATGTTGAATATTGGTGCATTCAGGAAATAGGCAAAAAAGAAAAAGATGGGTAGAATTGAAACTAGTACTGCAATATGGTTTCAGAATTTCATGACTATTTGCTATATTTACTTAAAAGGTAATTAAGAATCTTATTCCGTCAGTGTTAAGGTGCTTAGCTTCATGGACCATTCTCTCGGAAATTATTTAATATATATTAGGTTGAAATTTTTACAGGATGTAGATATGTCTTCCAAGTTCAAAGATCTACTTTTTAAAATTAAGTTTATTAAGGAGGACGGAAACTTTTAAGTTATATTATCATTGTATTTGAATTTATCAGCAAATATTTTTAAAAGATAACAGAGCATGTAAATACCAAAGTAGTTCGATTTATTATCATAAAACTGTATGTAGCTATACTCAACAGTGTCACCGATCGCATTATTTGCTTGAAAGCGCGCAAAGCCGGAGCTACGCGTGGGCAGAGACAGATAGTGGCGCGCAGCGCTAAAACTTACCGAGAGAGACAGAAGCGGGGAGAGAAAGAGACAGAAAGATGTCTGTATAATTCTTTTCCTTCCCTTGCCGTCGTGAAGGGCCTGTGGCTTGGGTATAAGTAAGCGGCGAGGTGTGGGAAGGACCAGTTAATGGAGTTGCGAGTTGAGCTGTTAATCGTTTATGTGCAGCTGCGTAGTGGTTTGAAGTATACCGCAAGTGAATTCTTTTGATTGTTACATGTGGTGAAGTAATGAGAGACTGCGTTAATGTATGTTACGTCACTTCGCTGCTGTCAGGGCTGTACAAAACGTGTTTTACTTGTAATAAAGAGCATTTTAAATTTATGCAAACCAGACTTTTAATTCCACGAACCCATAAAGTAACAGTACTATTTTAGAAAACTTTCCTTTATATCAGGTTTTGGGCACAGTACTCTTAAGCCATTTCTGGACTTCCTCTTCCTTCTTGTCCACTAAAGGGGTAAACCAGTTCCAAATGATATGTCTATGTATTTATGCTATAAACTACTGCAATAAAGAGGGGAGGAAATACTTTGTAGTAATATCGATAAACCGAGAGAGATGGCTCAAACGGTAGTGTTAATTACCCTCGTTCGAGGATTCGCGAGTTCAGTTCTCGTGGCTTAAAGTCCCACGGAGGGCGTGTCCGGCTTCTGAGAAGGAAGCTGTCGGTTGAAATAGACGATAGTGGGGTAAACTCTACCTGTTAATAGCAGGAACCATGTCCTCTACTATGTTGGAGCTTCTGGATCGGCTACTTCGTTGTATGCTATTGCATCACCACTTCCCTAGGTGTCTCCCCTTAGGGAAACACGTTAAAAGTGAAACGCCACTTTTAACATGTGGCATACATTAAACACCTCATTTGTTTATGCCCAAAATTTTATTACTATATGTATATTTAATTATAGGCCTTTTTAACAATGTACTCCACAATTTATCTACTGATATAAATGATATTCTAATTAAAAGTATTCAAAATGCCCCCAACATTTACAATATGGCTGAAGTGAAACTTAAATTATTTTTGAACATTTTCCAACAATGCTGATTGTATATCTCTGCATTCTTTCCTGATCTTTGTTTTTAACTCTTCCATATTAGCAATCCTAACAAAAATTCTACATTTTAAATATCCCATGAAGTTCAATGTAGTAGACAGGGATCTGTTCTTAGAACAGCCAAACCTTTTACACGAGACAAAACTGTCATCGCAACTAAATAGAATACAAAGTAATGAAAACATATGTTACCATTTCAGTAGTACCAAACCTTTAAAATGGGCTGAAAAATTTGGTTTCTTTTATAAAATTTACCTTTAAAAATAGTAAATTTAATGTGTCCAAACTCGTTTTAAGAGAGTTGAAATTGGTTTTATTTTAAATGTTGGTTTTCTATACCTGTACTTGCACGAGTAAATCAAATTAAAGAAGAAACTCCAGGTTTTGATTTTACAAAACCTTAATGTTATTTGTTAACAATTTTCTCAATTAGTCGCTCCTTAATTAAGATGAAAGACCTAATTACTTTCCGGGTCAGTTCGTATTATCATTGTTATTATCATTATCATCAGTGGTGGTGGTGGTGGTGGTGGTGGTGGTGGTGGTGGTGGTGGTGGTGGTGGCGGCGGCGGTGGTGGTGGCGGCGGCGGTGGTGGTGGCGGCGGTGGTGGTGGTGGTGGTGGCGGCGGCGGCGGCGGCGGCGATTTTAGAACGTTTATACACCTACAAAATAAATAAAAAAATTACGATAATGTGTCTTTTCCAGGCCTATTAATAATACTAATTAAATGTCTTAGTAATAATACATTTTCGAATATCTTGAAAAATCCCACTCGTCAAAATCTCAGTTCTTTAACCACTACCACTGTGTTATATAACATTTATTCAAAATATTTTGATTCTATGTCCGGTTGTTTTGATACATTTTAGTGATAAGTACGTTTTGTGGCAGGTCCGTTGATATAATTTGCCTACCTTATTTTTCATGCTTATTGTAACAGTTCAGAGAAAAATTAAATAAATGAATAAAAACTGAATAAAATGAATGAATAAGTGAATGAATAAATGAATAATAGAGGTACTTGAAGGTATTCTGCCTTTAAAATATTGGGAGTATATTAACGAAAAACACAATTATATCTTAAACTATTAATGCTACGAAAAGAAATTAAATGACACAAATCGTACATTTTATAGCGACCTCTACCTTGCGGTTTCTGAAGCTTATAAATTTCTAGTTGCGTTGTTCTGATTTAAGACTGGTTGGTCAAGGCGGTTTCGTCTGTGGCCTGCATTCGGGAGGTACGAGTCCAATTTCCGTGGCCGACCTACCTGACCCATGCGGTTTTTCGGGGATTTCCCAGGTCACCAAGCCAATGCTGGGTAGGATAATTACATCCCCAGAATTTTCTGTGCCTCAATTTCATCTCCAGTATCACTTCACATCATCTCTCATCTGGTGGTCTATTTCAGGGTAGAATTGTCGGCGGGTGTCTCGGTGCTGTAGTGACTCCTTGGTTCGACCACCCTCTGTCTCCTCTCGCCTCATCCTTCCTCCCGGGGATGCTTCACTTGGGTCTTATGTACAATAAACCAAAGGTTTCCGTGCCGAATCCCCTTTGTAGCAATCCTAATCCTAAGGCGACTTTTGGGCTATGTAAGGGCAATTTGTCACGTAGAATTTTCCTTAAACGTTTTTATTCGGGGAAGATATTTCAATTTTCGTCATTCTGTCTTATTTTTCTATAATATTTTATCTACCCACCATTTGTAAGTTACAAGGAAAAACTATACTCCTCCACAGGAGAGAAAGTCTCCGAGGGGCGAGACGCAGGGGGTTGGCCGAAGATCCCCACGCCCTCCCTGGACATGTTTATGACACCCCATGTCAGTACAGTTACAGACCATTCAAAAACATTCTGACGGCTTCTACTTTTGTGAATGAATCTTCTCGGCTTTAATGTACAGAGTGAATAGGGCACATGTTTTTTTTAACGGTCTGCTCCTTGTTTAGCAAACGTTCTCTGCCACACACATTCGCTGTCCTTGTCCCACAGCACATTCCTTACAGGGATTTTCTTTGCGTTGCTATACCATACCACAGTTGCAAGTTGTGTGTGCATTCGTGTTCAATAGCGGCCGCCAGATCAGGTAGCAAGCATCGGGTCGTATGACCACATTCTTCGGTAGCGTAGCTAAACCTTTACGATAATAGCTGCAGTCTTAGTGCAGTCTAACCCTGTTTGGTATGTGAAGTGGAAATAATGTTAATATGAATCTGTTCTGTTTGCTGTGTATACTTTGTATATCCATTACAGCAGGGTGTTTGGGTTATAATAGAAGTTATCCACGCATTCTGTATTACTGTTGCAATAAATTCACAACTTATAGATGTTAGAAAACTTGAAATAAAGAAATACGTGCTAGACAAAGATATATAACGAGAAAATATTATACCACAAAGAGGTTGCCCTCGGGGCCGTAGTGGAGGGGGAACGCGGATGTACAGCGTTCCCCCACTATTTTCGGAGGGGGGACGCAGTCCCCTTACTAATAATATTATTTATACTTTTTTAATTCATTACCTTTCTTAATTTAACATTCAAGATACTGAAAAAATACAAAATATATACATTCAAAATACATTCAAATAATGTTTGACTATTAACGAACCTACAGTACATATGGAGAATGGATAAGAATATAAAAGAATGGATAAAAAGTCGTACGCATGCTGAGGACAACCAAAGAAGGAAGGCGAAACTACAAGTGCAGAATTTAATCGGCTTTCTAGCATCTGGAAAAATTTTAGGTGTGCGTCCCCCCACATTTTTGTTAGCAATACGGCCCTGTTTGCCCTAAAAAGTCCAAGAAAATAATTTTCACATCCAAGCATGTTCTCGATATGCTCATTCCTCAGATTTAAATCCATGCAATTCTTACTTCGTATGAATGCTTCAATATAAAGTTTATGAATCAAATACTCAGATACTATAATTCAGAGACGGCTTCCGGAGTGCAAATTTCGGCAGAAAAAATTTGTCACGTGTTCATTAATTTTCTGTCAGCCTCGTCATTGGAGCTAAACCCAGTGTTTATGCAAATTATTCAGATGGCATCACGATGACCTATGAGTAGACTTTGTAGACTTGGACTTCTATCACTAAATGGAAGAATATCTCTTCTACATAGGTTCCCCATAGGTACTTTTTTAAGCTTTAAATTTTGAACTTATAAGAGTACACAAGCTGCTCTATCCAGTAAGCTTTGTTTTCTTCCGTTCATGAATATTTCAAAGCCCTTAGGAAAGATATTGGAAGAATGAGTTGATATTATGCGCTGTCACAATGGCGTGATCCATTAATTCTCCTTTTCTTCAATTTAGTAGTTGGACTAGGAATGAAACAAAATAAAAGTAGTAAGCCATAAAACACTTTTATAGCAGAGTGCGTTTTCAAGTGAATGCAGTCTTGTAAAATCTGTAAAGTAGCTAATGGAATCGTAAACGGGAAGTGGAAGTTCTCTATTAAATCAAGAGTCAGAGCTAGGTTTTACAGCTGAATAGCCGGTAGCTAGTAATGAGATTTATTTTACGAGCGCTAGACAGCATATGGTACTGCAGTTCAAAACGATGCAAATAGCTAATATGCCTGCCGGCATTTTCAACTGTCTAGAAGCAAAACAGCACTTTAGATATCTTCCATCCTGTCCTGCCTTAGTCTGGTTTCCTTAATTACCACCCTATGATCTATGTTATTGAGCATTTCCACTGCGTTACTTTTCAAATGAAAGAGACATTAAAGGATTTTTAAAGAGATAATTGCACTTTAAATGTAATGCTATTTTTATATAATTAGGTATTATAATAACTTTAAAATTAGAATGAACATAGCAATTATGGTTTTCACAGCAGTAAAGCAGAACCAGCTCCTATCACTTGATGTAACCTACGTGAGGAAGTTATATGTCCCTGATTGGCTAAAGTTGGATGTAAATAGATTTTTTTAACGATTTCATTTTCCACTTTGCTGCTATGAATCCTTGGTTGCGAAGCCAATCAAACTATAAATTTGGCTGCAGTTCAAGTGCTTTAATACCAAATTCATCTCTCAAGATTTTCTTTTCTCTTGTGGCCTCTAGTTTTTTAGTTATAATTTTTTATGGTTGTATGTTTAGGATATTATCAATGTTGGTTTGCACATTTTCTTCTGCAAGATATTTTGCACTTTAACCTGCTTTGTTAGCCACACTGATTGCAGCACTCCACTTAAAATTACTAGCAGCCAAATTGATTTAGAGGAAATTGTAGGGCCCTATTCATAGTTAGACTTGGTCTGGACCAACTTGCTACTTCCGGTAGACTAACGGTGGAACATCGATTTTCTTATTCATAAACCGGGATTAGTGATAGTTCGGGAACCAAACACGTTGGTCCGGCTCAAATGTTGGTCCGCCTCCGAGGGGTAGATTAAAGATGGACTATCTTTGCAAAATGGACGAAAAATAAGTGATGAAGTAGCTGTGGTGCGTAGGATTTCGTGAAATAAGACGACGGAGGAAAACTTATCTACCAAGAATAGAAATTATTGCGAAGTTCGATACAACATAAACTTCAAAAGCAGACACAGGTTTAGTAAAGCGAACGTCAGAAAGTTGATAGAAATGATTCGTCCTAGCCCATACGTCAGGGACGATAACTGAGACCTGAGTATCTCAATTGACACTCAAACCCTAACAGCACTTTGGTATTATGCAAGAGGAGGATATCAAGGCAACACTGCTGACCTGTATCAGTAAACCACATTATCAGCAAACTCGTTATGAATTTCCCTCCATACCGCCTCCTTTCTCATATTTGTATTCGTCGTCACGGATTTAGTTTCTATAATGTTCATTCTCTTTTGGATAGAGAAAAATTTGGTCTTCCTCTGACCAACTGATACCATGCTTCTTCATATTATCCATATTGACAGCACACCAAACTTTGTAACAGAACCTCAAACAGCAACGTAAGAATGATTAAGAAACAGCGGTGAAACTACCACAGAGATTTATAAACTTGAAGGTACACTGTGGTTCGTTTAGCACTCTCTGGAACTCGCGCATGCGCAGAAGAACCTTCTACGTCGTGTAACATTTGCTCTATGCTGGTCCACGGCTTTACTTGGTCCGAGGCTTTTTATCGTCTATGAATACCAAAGTTAGACCGCCTTTGGTCCGGACCAAGTTAATCGGAAGATAGTCTAGACCAATACGTTCCTAATTTTTAAAATACATAACGTTTAAGCTATTTTGGAGGCACATTATCTGACTTGCTTTTCTGTTTTCAAAATTATCATTTCTGTTTTGCTTTTGATAATTCATCGATTTTCAAGATTACTTGTCTGATATTTATAAATTTATTTTACGAGCGTTTAGTTCAACTAAATTTTGTGTAACGGCTGTTGTAGTGAAGTGGAATTTCCAATTAATGGAGGAAAACTCGGCAACAGAAATTATAACTTTTTATATGAATTTCTCATCAACACTTTAGTTTCACGTTATCGTAATTATAGCCATGCTTATTTCTTAATTAGTTTAAAAAATATGTCGGGAAAGTCAGGTATGGTAAGTTACACCGCGAACGGAATTGCGTTGCGGTAGGAGCGGCGACTGCTTGTTGCGTTATTTAAGTCAAATCCAGGACAAGTATACCGGGTGTTCGACAACTATAGCAACAAACCTCGGGGCTAAATATGGGATACCGAAAAAAAGCAAACGGTCTAACTAAACACAGGTCCGATTCACAGTTGTAATGGGGTAACACTAGAATTCACTAACGCTAAGTGTCATTATTGTAATAAATGTTCAACATAACCGTTCATGCAAACAAGATATTAACAGCTTTTCTCATTGACGATTGTACACATTCAAATGTTTCAGGTGTGACCCTAGTGATTTGGAAACCACTGGAATGCATTACTGGAGTTCATTAGGACTCGAATACGATACTTTAAATGAGACCATAGAGAAAGAAAAGCCCAGAAGATAAAAATTGCGGGAACTTGAAAATCATGGTGTCGATAAATTAGGACTTATTTATTGCCAAGATCATATCAACGCCGCCGGTGTGGCGAAATTTCGTGCCACCGGATTGCTTTTACATGCTGGTAAATCTACGACTGTCGCTTTCAAGCATACCTGAAAACCATCTAATCTGGGCCAGATTTGAACCCGTGACTTTGGGATCAGTAGGCACCTATCTTTGAAAATTCTGCTTGTGAAATGTCGAGAATTCACATAAAAATGAGCCGGTGCTCTGTCATAAACGTACCGCAGATTTCTTGCCACGAAGAGGCGTATCCTCCAAATTGTTATATAGAATATGTTGAACACTGTAGGTACACGTGACATTGAAGACTAGCAGTTACAAAACGCTATTGACTAAAACTGTGGAGCCTGGCACCTAGAACAAAGAGCATAAACAAGGTTTCCAAATGGTTGCAGATGTACGGGTTGCAGGCGACCATTTTGACATATCTCAAAAACTCTTGAACCTTTTTTGTTGTAATTTACGTCCTCCAACGTTAAGTCTATCAGGATAAGGGAAAACTCGGAAAAAACCTTATCCAGGTAACTCGCCCTAAGCGAGATTCGAACTCGAGGCCTCTTGAACGTGAGACAGACACGCTACCATCTACACTACCTAGGCGGGCCTCTTGAACTGCTACTCTTTGTTTTCAGTGTTGTGTACTTTAGGGCAAATTCTTTACTAATAGTTTTTGAGCACTCGGTAGAACTGGCTAGAATAAAACATGTTTTTATGGTTCATTATTTCAGTTTCGCTTGAAAATATTAACTTAACCTCTAGTTAACTTGAAATAAATGTCTTGCTTTATTGCTTCCTGAGACTTAATACTAATTATACCGCACTCATGTATAAAGCACTAAAGTGCAATCAATATAATTCATGCCAGAACGCTATAAGTAGTTATTATGACCTGCGCAATAGAAACTAAATTTATTTAAGCTTTTAAAACGCATGGTTGCACTAAATAGCGTGAAAATAACAACGAATTAATGTGAGCTCTTGAAAAACTGGTATTCCATTCGCTTCATGCCGTGCTTATACACTACAGCGTGACTATGCAAGTATCGCAGGATATAACATACATGGTTAAAGACTGGGAGCGTCACCAGTAGAGAAATATGTGATAGGTAACAACAGGTGGTCGCACCGGTAAATGTAAGCAATTGGTCGCGGATGATTTCATTCAGCAGGTTGCAGTTCCACTAGTTCGTAGTAATGTGCCGGGTCAAATCTACTGTACCACTCGTATTACATAACACACGTCATATATTGTCATGATATTGCCATGAGTACAACTCAGATTTATATGCACTAAAAATCTGCTAAATATGCTCTTAAAGTTTATAATATGCATATAGAATTAAGTACATTATTTCAACTTCCTCACCTTTATTAACCCTGAAGTAATTAAATTACAAATTTATTCTTTCTTACTCAGGCATTAACATACAACCACGAGTTTGAGTCACCCACATGGTCGCTTATTTCTTGCATTATCTGAAAGAAATTATTGTATTGAGAACTAGCTAACCCGGCGAACTTCGTACCGCCAATAAGTTGTTTGAACTTATCTATATAAATAAATTTTAGTTATTTATTCTGCAATTAGGGAAAGGATCAATACTGCCATAGTAGAAAATAAGATGTTGCATGGGGCAGAGATATGGGGAGTGGATGAGGCATAGGAAGAGATGGATGTTATTAACAGATCTTTCTGTAAATATATTTTGGGCTTACCGGTGGCTTTACACAATGGGGCAGCACAATTAGGGTTGGGGGTTAAAATTGTCTCAAGGGTATTGAAATATCTATACAGAGTTGCCAATTTGGAGGAAAACAATATTATCAAGGAATGTTTTCTTTTGCAGATGAGAAGCAAATGGGGAGAGTCTTGGGATGAAAAAGTAAGGAAACTGATGGAAAAGATGGGTATGGGAAATATTTGGAGAAACGAGGAGTGTTATTATAGGAGCTTTTGGAAAGAGGTAGAATTAAGGCTGGAAGATTTAGATAGCCAAGTTATAATTTCCAGTGTAAGGGAGAAAATATCGTTGAGAACATATAGGGAAATAAAGAGTGTGGGGGAGGGAGAAGTACATATATGTGTGTAATAAGTCAGGGCAAGAAGGATTTGCCTGGGTAAGGAAAGGGTTAGAAATTTGAAAGGTATTAGATATGATAAGGATACAGGGAAATGCCCAATGTGTGCAGAGGGTACAGATTGGCATAGTATACTTTATTGCAAACAAAGATATGGAGAGAACAAATTTGGCAACAAAAGTGGGACAATTTTAGGGATGGGGGGAGGTATTAATAATAAAGAAAAGAATGTAAGATATATAGATGGAATATCTGGGGAAAGTTAGAGAGAAATGGTTAAAATTGGTGAAGAATAAATAACAATTAAGGGCTGAAAATCTAGAACGAGGGATACAAGGGAGAGGAGGGTCATCAATACACGGAAAACCAGGGGTTATGTGTATTGAGACCGAGACTTGGGGCAAACAGGTATGAAGGGTATGTTAGATATGAATAAGTAATTTTGTTATGTGAAAGAAATGTTACAAATGTCAATGGATCAATGAAATTGTATGCAGAAGAAAGATGAGAAATAAATATAAATACAAAATAGTGGCAATTAGGGTGAAGATTAAATACAACACAGTTACAATTAAGTGAATCAGTTAAAATCTTTCTGATAAACAATATTTTTGTCTTTTTTGTGGTGCATAAATATCTAGAGATTATGGTTTTCCGACACGCGAACACGCGACGGATAGTTGTCCGTGAGAGAAGTTGATTCCGCAAGCTTCCAAAGATCCTTGCGATTTATTTGAGTTCATCGCAAAGACCAAACGCACAGGAAATTGTAGACGCTTGAAATTAAAAGGTAAATCCGTTGGAATCAACGGAATACGCAGGATCAAGATATCCTCTCATTTGTACTTTCCCTTGATTGTTGCCTCGATGACGTTATTCATTAGCTTTTTCACAGTTAGTGTTATTCCAGTGCACAGTAGTGGTTGCTTAATATTTTGCACTGAACCTAATTTTAATTTTAAAATTGTTAGGTGAGAGTCCAGGCAATTCTAATAAATTTAAAAACTCCGTGGGATAATCGAGTATCTCCTCCTGGTTTATAACTGTCAACTAATTTGTACGGAAACAATTCCCCTGAAAGAAAAATGTGTATGGTCGCATTGAGATCATCGACATCTGTATTTTTGACACCAATATTGCATGTTTACTCAGTCAATTTTGGTTAGTGTACTGTTGCATTATGTCCGGAAAAACACGTTGAATAAGCTCTTCTTCCGAGTCTGTGAAGAGACAGAAATCTGTGGGTATTGTAATTAATCTGGTCGAGGTGTCGGTGGCAACTTTGCCATTTCCGATGTCTAACAACTGCTTCGAAAACACATTTCCAGTTTCCGCGAACTTAACAAAGTCACAAAGGAATTAATTAATTTTGCGTCAATTCAATTCATATTCACGAATTCACAATCACAAATTATAAAGAAGCCATCTAAGGATTCTCCAATACTGACAATTTTCTGTGGTCAATATTCATAGTGTTATAGTGCGTTCAGAAATTATTGTTGCGTCCGAATTTCGAAAGATATATCATGTCACATAAAATATTTCAGTCTTGAAAACAAGCGATATACCTTAATAAAATATAGTAAGTTAAATATCTTTGAAGATTTTGGCAAGGAGTGGAATATCTTTCTACTTTTTAATGCTTTTGTTTGTCGACAACAAAATAAGGTGTATGTGTTCCGTAAAGTTTGCTGTGTACTTTTATATTTATTTAATAACCCGGTCCATTATCACCAGGTTTTTTTTCTCGCCTTTTCACCCTTCCTGGACTTATACAAATATTTGAAAACCAAAATTAGGCAAATCAGTTCAATCGTTCTCGAAATTTTGCGAGACTAACAAACGTCAATTCATTTATTGTATACATATATATTTATGTATTTATGTATGTATTTATTTATATTTGTTTGGATGGGTAAGTAGGTAATTACAATTTTAACTTTTCCATATAGATATTACTGATTTTTACTTAAATCAATTAAGTAATATTTAGTTTTCATGCTAATCCAAGCCTTATATATGTAGTCTTACATAATATATTTAAAAGGTTGAAATATAGGAAAACTGTTATATGCTTATATGTATTCCTCTACTCTATCAGAGGTATGCGTAGCAGCACAAAGTTATAACGCTAAATGAAGTATTTATCAGATTCTGCTTGCTACAGGTATTAGGAACGTTTCTCGGCTATATTATATTATCCTATGAATGGAAAGTCTGGCCATTTAGTTCCTAACTTTTCCATTCTAACTCCAATAAAGATGGCCGTCTCTCTCTCTCTCTCACACACACACACACACACACACACACACACACACACACACACACACACACACACACACATAGGCACGCATGCACACATACATTTTGCTTCCATGATTGCTTTTTTGAAACTAAAGGAAAAGGGTTTGAGTTCATATCTAAACGACACGCAGAGTTCTAAAGAGGTCATTTAAAGTTACGATCATCACTTGTCTGCTGAATTTCCTTTCTGTGGATTGAATGCTTACGTAGCATACCATACATGTTTTTATTCCCTTAACGAATTTATTTTGTTGACAGCTAATCGCTTATTCTACATGCAGGAAGCTTTCTGGAGCTGTAGTATACAATCACGACACTCAAAGTTATGTCTTATGCGTGTTGAGATAATCCCACTATGATATAGCTGGTTGTACCCTCTGGTAACAGTACCAAAATAGAAGAGAGTTAGTGAAGGAGAGTGGTGAGAACACAAGAGAAATGGGAAGAAGTTTAAATTAACTCCTGCAAGTATTGTGAAGAATTGACTTTTTAATCAATTTTGATTTAAAGATAATCCAGTAAATAAAGGGTATGAGTGAAAAAATCCTGCAATAATAACAAACTGCATAAGACATAACTACAGAATACATTAAAGAGGGTAAGCTTCTGAACTTTCAAAGCGTTGGGGCTCGGGATTTACCGATATACTGAGCTTCTTAAGGGGGAACAGGCTGTTTTCATTGAACATTGCGCTCTAATACGAAGGTTCAGACCTATATTTTGCTACTGATAAATTACGTCTCACCAGTCAATGTTTAGATACAATTCAATAGTATCCAGTTTGTGTTTTTAACAATGTTTAATTTACGTTTTTACTGCATATGGTAGCATAGCCGGTGGACCGGTAGGTAAAATGATATAATTGACAGTCAGACAACTTTTTGCCTAGGCTGCTCCACAACTTAAGAAAATCATACTTTCACTATAGGAGTAATGTTCGAACGGGCACTGCAGACGTGATTTTCATAAGCACAGTTATTGTTAAATGTAATGACTTGATTGTATGATCACGACCCCAAAACCGAGGGGGTCATCGTCTGAATGGAAAAGAATGATCTGTTGAAGACACGAAAATGGTAATTTGGGCTAAACAAAAGAAGGTTCGTTATGACTTCATACCATCGACTTCAGTCAATAAGGCCACTACATCCAAGTTTCTGAGGAAAAGATTTTGATGAAACTAGAGAGTAAATGCAGTGGGCTTCGCGATAAATTTCCATTTCACAGTGCAATTACTGAAATTTCACAGGTACATTGCTGGGAATAGCACTACATTTATGCTACGCTGTCTACCTGTCTGATTCAGCTTCTGCAGATATGACTCTTGTCTACTTTGAAAATGAGTGTTCGTGATTAGCGTTTTCCAACGCTTCAAGAAGTCAAATATTTTGCAAACCATTCCGGCTTCAGGTGTTTTCACAAATATTGAACAATGTCTACACCTTTACATGAATATGGTGAAATGGAATGAAATATACTAATATGATGAACTCGTAAGGAAAATGGTACTAAACTATTCAAGTGGAAAAATAACACTCTGTAACATTTGCACAACTGAAACAGTTCTGAAAAGCCTTGTTATAACTCTAATAATCACATAGACAGTAACTGCGTGTTTACACAAAGACACGAGAGCTGGCAGAAAAAGCATTACTTTTGAATTCACCCGTTTTGCAATTGGCAGGTACAAGAATCTTGTGGTGCATAAGAAACTTCATTCCGATTTGTAAAAGATGATCCTAACTGCCAGCGTTTTCGTATTCGATTAAATATTTTATCTCTTGTTATAGTAGAATGGATGTAGCATTACCCTATGAACGCTCTCAGGATCAATAAACAGTTGTAAGTAGTTCTAGTGGGACTATTTCGACTGAGAGCTGCTCTGTAGGTCATTAATGTCTCGATGGATGACAAAAGGCTCTTATGTCCTTGGCGCTGAGTGCTTGAATTCCGCTCTGCGTAGTTCCTAGACAATAGAATGAGTACCAATTTGGAAGACTAGAGGAATGCAGAATGCAGAAAATCGTTAGAGGGAGAGAATGAAATTGGGAAAAACAACCTAATATAGTTTTCATGTATTTGTTTTTATTATTCATTTCCCAGCTGGAGATATTTAGTTAGTTTTGTTTCAGCATATATTTTGCTTATGTGACAAAAGGAATATAAAGTTAATCTCATATAGATCTATTTTCCTTTGCTTTATACTTCTAAATACCAATTAGGTACAATAATTGTAACATACTGAAACAAGTGTAAAATATTATTTAAAGAAAAATATACTGGTGATGATATTTTGAAGCAACGCCTGAATTTGAAGTAAATGAAAATCTGAAATGAGGGTAATGCAAAGACACTTTAAGTTCTACAGGAAATGAGATGAGAGGGCTACTAAGGTGTTGCAACGTATTACAAAGATTTTCAAAGCTTCTCGGTATGAATGGACGGTTGAAAAAGACAAATTATGGCCTGTTTTAGGAAAGCTAAGTTCTTACAAATTATAAATCTGAAATACAATTTGAATAACGTAGCGATGTTTGTAATAAGATTCGAAGAGAAGAGCTTGCTGAGCGAAATCTGGAATAGCAAACTTGGAGGTTATTTATGGGCCATTTACAGTAAAGCAGGAGTCGTAAATCTTAGCATAAAATTAATGGTTTATGGTGCCAATTACAACGAAAAGTTCAGACAATCGCTAAGTTTCCGAAATAGTACGAACCCACTGAGTCAAAACGGTGGACCGCAAGTATGCGCAGCTGAAAGTTTTATGAATATACATCAGAAATTAAATAAGAAATATGGCAATTTATTTTTCGGCTGTTATACAGGATGCGTCAGAAAAATGTATGCACACTTTGAACCGTCATAGAAACTGTATTTCCCGTGCTACAAGGTTCACTTCAGGGAAGATTATCTTTCTCCAATAGATGGCAGCAGAAATGACACTCTAGTTACTCAACCCAGTTATCGCAAGGAAGTTGCGGCAAGATGGCAGACGTACGTTTGTGCTTTATTATCCTCCAAGCTCTCCAGACCTTAAGCCGCTGGATACCTTCTTATTGGGCACAGTAGATGTACAAACGTAAACCACGTAACCCATACACACCTTGCAAATTCAAGCGCTGTGCGCAGAAATCTATTTAGACACATTGGTACGAATGTACGATGTGCTCCTAAGACGTTTACGTCGAGAGGTCAGTGTCCGTCTGCGCGAGCACAAGGTGCAAGCGTGGGAGGACAAAATGGCCAGGTTGCGCGTCGAGGATGGTGACGTGTGGAGGATAGCCAAAGCCCTCAGAAAACACAGAGGTCAGTACACCTCTCCCATTCATGGCACCCAGGGCCTGGCCTATGAACCCCAAGCCAAAGCCAATGCTTTCGCTGACTATCTTGAGCGTACTATGTGTCCGAGAGATGACCCCCAGGACGATAACTTTTCTGAACGCGTCCGTCGGGAGGTGCGTCGTTTCTTACGTCACCCTCCTGAGGATGCGGAGAGACTCCCTGCCATCCGTCCTAGTGAAGTCCAAGGCGTACTCCAACGTCTCAAACCAAAGAAGGCGGCGGGGCCGGACGGGCTGACTCCCCTAATGCTCCGCCATCTTCCCTTCAATGCGATTCTCTTCCTGACTAGGATTTTCAATATGTGCCTCGCCCTTGGGTACTTTCCACGAGAGTGGAGAGAGGCCCGGGTGATTTGCATATTGAAACCTGGGAAGAATCCGGTACACCCATCCAGCTACAGGTCCATTAGCCTCCTCTCCACCCTTTCGAAAGTTCTCGAGAGGCTAATTCTTGCTCGCTTGTCCCCAATATTGGTAGACATTCAAGGCATTCCTGACCACCAATTTGGTTTTCGTCCTGGGCACTCGACAGTTCAGCAGTTGCTGCGTGTGGTGGAGACCGCCGCCCTGGGCTTCCAGGAAGGTGCCTTCACGGCCGCAGTTTCGTTGGATGTCGAAAAGGCCTTCTCTACGACATGGCATGCCGGACTCCTACACAAAATGATCCATCTGGGGCTCCCAACACAAGTGATCAACATTCTACACAGCTTCTTGCGACATCGCACATTTAAAGTCTCAGTCGCGGGGAAAACATCAACACTAAGGCCAGTGAGAGGCGGAGTCCCCGAAGGCTCTGTGCTATCCCCCACCCTCTTCAACGTCTTTATGGCAGATTTCCCCACAGAACCACGAGTCGAAATGGCACAATACGCTGACGACGTGTTTCTGTTCTGCAAGGACAAACACATTCTCAGAGCCTTCAACCCCATTCAAAGACATCTCCGCCTAACACAACAGTGGTGCCGGCGTTGGCGGATGTCCGTAAATCCGGACAAAAGCCACGCCATACTTTTTACAAAGCGCCACACCCCCGCAGACTGCCCCAACTTCAGCTACCGAGGTCGAAGGATAGAGTGGTCTAACTCTGTCCAGTACCTTGGAGTCAACTTGGATAGAGGTTTAACTTTTCGCCGGCACATCAGGGACCTTTCGGCGAAGGTACAGAGCAATTGCTTCCCTGTACCCAATGCTGGGGTCTACCTCGATGCCAGTCCGCATGAAGTTGTACCTCTTCCGAGCGCTGGTAATCCCGGTGATGCTATATGCCTGCGAGATCTGGGGCATGGCAGCAGACAGCTGTTTAGCATGGCTTCAACGTGCACAGAATAAAGGACTACGGTCTATTTATTCTGTGGGACGTTATTTCCCTACCAGGTTGCTCCACGAAGCATCGGGTCTTCCATACGTGGAGGATGAAATTAGGCGCCGGGCTTCAAAATTATACGCAAGTTTACCATCTCACAGAAGCGCCCTTGTCAGATCACTGGGAAATTATGACCCCACTAGACGCCGATCTAGACTGCATCGGGTCCCCCGTATGGCATGCGGGCACCCTAGATAACACAGGAGCTGAACCTATCAGCAGCTAAAGCTGAGCTCCTCATAATTCTTCCAAGCTGTTTGGCATCTAAATTTCTCCCCAACTAAATTTACAAAATATTTAAAACAAAACAAAATGGGTGCTAAGTACTGCATCCTCTCTTTCAACCCGAAGGTACCTTGGTAACCTCAAAATTAACTTCCAATCAAAAACCTACATCACCTTCATCCTACATCTTTCAATAATAATCCTACCTGCGGTAAAACCCTTAATGGGTGGGCACGCAGCAAAAACCTTCTGGCTGTATACAGCCAGCCAGCACGAGCGAGCGAGCGAGTACGATGTACGGAAGCACTGCTGACTCGTACTCAGCAACAATCGATGAAGACCAGCAGTTCAAAAAGTAATCACATTTGCATCAGAAAGTACATTTATGTTTAAAATAGGACTTTAAGCTTTCCAGTTCCAGCGATTGAACTTTGTAGAACGGAATATAACTTTTTATAACGTTTCAAAGTGTATATAGCCCGCCTCGGTAGCGTAGATGGTAGCATGTCTGCCTCACGTTTAAGATGTCCCGAGTTTGAATCTCGGTCAGGGTGATTTACCTGGATAAGGTTTTTCAGGGGTTTTCCCTTATCTTATAGACGAATGTCGGATAGCTTTAAGCTCCATGGACCCTGGACACATTTGAGCATCATTTCACCCATTTCATTCACCGTCCGATATGACAAAAAATAAAGTGTATATATATATTTTGAACACCCTGTATTAATGAGATTTTAGGCAAGTTTCCACATGGTGAGGCGTTACGAGAAACTCGAAGTTGTGTAGAGCAGCGATGCCCAACTTAAGCTCTTAAGGGCACTGGGAGGTCATTTTTACCCAGACAAGGCTAATTTTTACCAAAATTAAAATTTGACTATATAGAAAACTAAACATTACCAGAAATTGAAACTCGGTATGATTACTGTATAAGGATGTGTGTATTTAACTACCGTATAACATTTAAATTACGTTCACATAGGTCCATGCAAAAGGGGCATAAATCACACCGTGTGTCCTGAGAAAATATTGCACCTATATTTCAGGTGCACCTTACTTGTAGGAATTTAAAGCTACATGCACCACGTTTTATCCTAAATAATCTAACGTACAGTTTTATAATATCCGATAAATGAAAATCACATATATTTTATACTATGCACATGAAAAATTAATTAGTTTTGAGTAAAAAAAAAAAAGATAATATTTTCAAGGACTGAATATTTTTTTCATCCATTTTATAAATCACATGATCATAAATGTTAGCCGAATGTGTTGAAGGAACATTGACAGATAACCGCTACAAATTTTGTGTCAATATGTTTTATAGTTTTTGAGAACCATGCACCTAAAGTATGAAAAATCAAGGTTTTGGGAAATCACGATCAAAGGGATCAGGAAGTGGGAGTTTGTTTAAATTGACGAATTAAGGCACTTTAATACCAGCTGACAACCTATGTTATATATCATTTTATAGCTGAAGAATTGTGTAATTTTTTAACATAAAAACAAAAAATGGATTTTTTGAAACCTACCGACCTCCCAGTACCCTTAAGAGCTAATGGTGTCACCTTATAGTTTCACTCTACTTCCTTCCCTCGTGCAGGAAGCACTTCCCTTCGCTCATTCAGGTAGCCAACCAGTTTGTTTTCGAATCCCATGTATAGCTCTGCGAAAAGTGATTGGAGGCAAATTCAACCTCTTTCGAATAAGTTTGGGGATCCCTATTGTAAACTGCAGAGTGACACGTCAAATTCGTTCTCTTATTGGCCATTTCTAATCCTCGACTTATATGTAAACGTGAAAGCTTCGAGCTTATGTAAAATGTAACATTTGTTTTTGTTTACGTTAAGTTTATGCGTAACGTTTGCATAACTCTAAAAGCGAAGAGATGTTTAAATTCAAAAATTGGTATTTAAGTTCAGTACCTTTCCAAGAAGCAGCATGATTTTTAAAAAACTCTCCCACCTCTGTCTCAGATTTTACACAATGATTTTGTTTTCTCAAAAATGGCTCTGGTGATTCTGATTTAAAGTCCATTGGTTAAGCTATTTGTAAAAAAAAAAAAAAAAAAAAAAAAAAAAAAAAAAAAAAATAATAATAATAATAATAATAATAATAATAATAATAATAATAATAATAATAATAATAATAATAATAATAATAATAATAATAATAATAATAATAATAAAAAATAAAAATAAAATGTACATCTTGAATTTTATGTTGACCGCACCGTAGCCGAGTAGTTAGACCGCTAGACTCGCCAAGGCGGCCCGAGTTTTATCAAGCGACCACATGTGAAATTTGTGGTGAGCACGGCGCTGGGCAGGTTTTCTCCGGGATCTACGGTTTCGCCCGCCATCATCCCACCAATGCTCCGTTATCCTCTTTCCATTCATCCTCTTCGCAAATGGTGTTCAAATCCATCACATAGCAACTCGCTTTTAAAAGCCCTGTTGCGCTGTTTGTATGACGTTATACCTACAACAAAATTGATTGCTAAGAAGTAGACAGAAAAACATTTTTAAGAACAGTTTGAAGAAGAGTGAGTAGATAGCCATACTAATGCATTTCTTTTAACTTTAACAATTTCAAATGGGAGTGAGATACATGCTTATTGATTGGTTTCTTCCTTTAGCTTTAAAGTAGTGACACATTGTGACGTACTTATGAACATTGTCATTCAAAATTAGGTTAATTTATGGGAATTAATCGTTCTTCAACACTAGCTTTCTATAGGCTAAGTTTTGGATACGTAGAGTAGCACTGAAAAATGCAATGCCATAGCCAGGATTTGAATCTCCCGATTTCCGTCCGGTTGCTCTTAAAACCATTGAGCTACCAAGGCCAACATGCCAGCATGACATTCAATTCTCCAACTGACTCGTACTTTTTCCGGTAAAACACTGCGGATTCTCATACAATGAGATACGCGACTTACTATGCGAGTCAAGTTGGAGAATTTAATGTCATGCTGGCATGTTGGTCTAGGTAGCTCAATTGATAAGAGCAACCAAACGGAGACCGGGAGATCCGTGTTTCAAATCCCGGCTATGGCATTGCACTTTTCAATCTGACTCTACCTATGATCCAAAATGCTTCTAACATCCTTACAATTCTAATCGTGCTGCTATCATTGGTGCGAGTCATTCTATGCAACATTTCGCTTCTGATCATTCCGGCAGTGCATATCACATGAGGAATTTTTTCAACGTAAATAAGAAACAGTTTTGACATAACGCAAATTTGTTGTCAAGTTTTATTTACGTGTAACAGATGTGCCACTTACAATGAGTAAAGGGAAAACTTTATACAACTACGGTGTGTTGCACGGCCATTAGATGCTGCGGAAGGTGAAGGAGAAATTACTTTGTGATTGACACACGGTCCTCTGTAGACGTTGTGGTATCTCTCTCGGACCAATAACTTAGGAAGACAAACTTCAAACCAGTCATGATTAGTTACGTAGATGATGATCCTTTGGCAGGGGGTTGTGTCTACCAGAAAGTAATTTCTCCATGACTATATTGTGACTTTGTGGGTTCGTAGAATTAAAAGTCCAATTTGTCGAAATTCTAAATGTTCTTTATTTGCTTATAAATACACTCCGTAGCAGCAGAATTACATCACATATCACAACACAATCTTCCAAGGTCGATGACAATAACAAACAGCGTTCAGTTTACAACAACACTCTCAGCTGTTCTCTGCTTACCTCTCGCGACTCACTCACTCACTCACTCTGTTTACAACTTGCAACTCAACTCTTGGCGAGTCCTCGCCTCTTTAAATACCTCACGGATAATTTCTAGATTATTCGAAAATAAACCAGAACCCGAGCAGTCGCAATCAGTCAAGAAGTAACTAGAAATTTCCATTTACCTCAGTTTGTTTCGGCAGACCTCTATCAATTAGCTTCTTATTGGCTATTCAGCAGGCTTTCGCAACTGTAATACACTAAATTTGGGGAATTCAGCATCTTCACATCGTAATTTTTATGTGAAAGTCACAAATAAGGAGCTTAAAGGGCGGTAAAGCATGGATGAGATCTCAGGGGAGTTTTGGAAGAGATATGGGGAAACACCAAGTGGATTAAAGAATATAACTAATTTATTTAATAAGATGAGAGACAATAGGAAATTACCCGACTGCTGGAAAACAAGTGAGACTGTACTAATATTTAAAGGAAAGGGGAGTGTAAATATACCAGAGAATTACAGGGGGATAAGCTTACTATCTATATTTGAGAAAATGTGTACAGGCAAACTAGCGGACAGACTAATGAATTGGGCGGAAAGAATGTCAGAATTTCATGCTGGATTCAAACTGCAGGCTATTTGTGTACACACTGCCCGCCTATCAGTTCCTTTTGTGCAAATAAGCCGCGTGATCGTAGATGCGGGTTCGCGACAATATATTTCGTCCTTCAAAGATTAGTTGTAATAGATAAATTTAGAAACATCATATATAAGATAGATATTATGACTATTATTTATTTATTATTAATGTATTACTGCTGTAAATGTAATTAACACTAATTCATGTGGTAGTATATTAAGCAGAAATTGAAGCATAGTACCAACTCCATCCACATCCACATTTCCAAATTATCCTTTCATCTCGTAAACAGGACGTTTACAAAGGTTGCTAGGATAACAGCAAAACTCCGGTCGATGAGCGAGTCGCGCAACGCGCTTTTATCACCGGTGCCTATTTGACGTAGGTAAGCAGTTTAAACATCACTTGGTTACATTAGCTTACAACACAAAGCAAATACATAAAATAACCTCATCTTAAATTGTTACAGTGTCCAGAAAATTTGCATCACATTTGTTGAAGACGGACCAGCAATGGCTTAAGTATAGCTAAATAAACTTGATTTTTATAGAGAATGAGTCGTCTTTTTACTACCTACAGGTTACACAAATATTATTAACTAGCTCATCACTGTAATCCAATTATTTTAGAACTAAGAGAGCAAGGAATTTGAGCTTTTCATGAACAAGTATATCTGACATCGGATTCTGCTGTCTTGATATTTTACTCAAATGAGAATTGTTGTTCTTTTTTACTTTTTAGCCGTTAGGACTACGTTTTAGATGTACGAGGGCTGTTCAATAAAGAATGATCATAAATTTTTTACGGTCAAAATTGTTCACACTAAAATTCATTCTTATTATATTCTTATATGAGTAAGAGCAGCTGGCATGCTTGATTTAGAAGAGCACTCACTCAACTAGTTTGAGCAGACTTCACTGAAGATGACCCGAATTTAGAGTCGAAAAGCTTTTGGAGGAAAGGTGAACATCAAACCGTTGAGTGAGTACTCTTATAAATCAAGCATACCAGCTACTCAGACTTATATATGAAGTACATATCACCTTTAGTACTTTGACAATTCTTCTTAATTATTATATTCTGTTAGTTTAATCTGAAACAAACACGCCGTAGTAGTTTCATTGTTGGTACTCCTGGTTCCCGCCTGTGAGAACCAGGCAAAATATACAGTTAAAGTAGATCTTAGAGGAAGATCCGGAGTTTCTTTCAAACCTAACCATTGCTGATGAAACTAGGCTGCATCATTTTGATCCTGATAGCAAACGGCAAAGCTCAGTGTGGAAATCTCCTTCATCACCAACCCCCAGAAAAGCAAAAGTGGCTGCTTCTGCTGGGAAAGTTATGGTCATCTCATTCTTTGATATTCATGGAATGTTTCATCAGCATGTTGTATCTGCACACACATCAGTAACTGGACAATACTACAGGGATGTCCTGAAAATATTGCAAGTCCATATCAGGCGCAAAAGACCACATTTCCATGAAGCAGGCTGAAATCCGCTCCACGATAATGCGTGGCCTCATATTGCCAATGTTTTTGCTGAATATCTTGCAAAAATCAAAGCGAAGTGCATCCCTCGCCCTCCCTATATTCCGAATATAGCCCCATGTAACCGTTTTCTATTCCTAACTTGAAGAAACGCCTTCGTGGGAGGCATTATCCATCATCAGAAGCAGTGGTGAGGGCTGCGGAGGCGATTTTGAAGGATCTCTCAAAAAATGGTTTCCAGCATGTCTTTGAAGACTGGCAGAAACGCTGAGACAAGTATATCGCATTCAGGCGAGACAATTTTGAGTAGGATCATCAAAATTGTAAGTATGAGTAAAGGTACGTTGTCAAAAAAAAAAAAAAAAAAAAAAAAAAAAAAAAAAAAAAGTGATCGTTCTTAATTGAACAGCTCTCGGAGAATCAAGACTACCAGATTCAATGCCATAACCAAGTTACGCATATTGATTGACCTAATGGTGGTTAAACTATAAATTCCGGGACTTCAGTATTTACACGTTGTGAGTCGCTATCAAATGTCATCTCATAAGAAATTGAGATTCCCTCTGGTTTAACTGAAAAAGGCGAGTCAGTTGGAGAATTTAATTTCGTGCTGACATATTGCCATTGTACTCCTGTGGTTAGATCAACCGGACGGAAACCAGAAGATCCGTGGTTCAAATCCCAGCTTAATGCAAACTTTCCATTTCACTCGCAAGTTTTATGTAACAAGGATCCAAATAATTTATTACCAAACTTGACTTCTAGGTAATGAGTGTCTCTTGGAACAATGTGACTGACGGTTGCTGCAGGCAGCTATCCCTCGAATGACATCTACCAACACGTCTACGGAGGATATAGTAGTGGTACTTCCATAAACTCTCTGGCAGTGGCGGCGATTCCAGTATGCAAGCCGCCAGCCGTCACATGCGCAAACCTGAACCCGCGAAAGTCGTGTTGATTACAGTTAAGTACTGTACAGGACCTAGCTCTGTGTGACTGCTGGTTGCGGCGAAGTCAGCATAAGGGGGAAGGGCGATAATGCTTGCATAAATATAAATTATCACGTGAGATTGTTTCTTACATGAGCGAAGCAGATGACTTGGATGACATCACAGAGCTTCCCCAATCTCCTTAGAGCTTCCCCATCTTCACACCGCATACCACTCCCACTGAGCTGGATGAGACTCGCTTCTAAGTTTAGTTACTTCAAATGCAAGGATTTTATGGAAGTACGGCTACTCTAGTAGTATTTGCAGTGTTGTGTGCTATTGTGAATAGTGAGAATACGATTGAGCTTGCAGCTGGTTATCAGTTACCTACTAGGAATAGCCGGGCATGTTAGAAATTAGTCACAAAGTGTGACAAGCTATTAGACTTGGGTGGTGTACATTGCGATAAATATTACAGTAAATTCCGAGTATTAAAAAGAATTTAACAATATCTAAATCCATATCTGCACCTAAAGTAATGTCTATCAAATATTTTCTATCATCTATCAAATATTTTCTATCATGGAGTATTTTCCATTGTGAAATATATTTTCTCCAATAATACCTTTGCATTAATAATTTCTCTTGAAATGTTCCTGACTCTGGCCTCAAAATACGCATAGAGAAAAAAGCTCACGTTATAAAGCAAGTATATAATATTTTATTTGCAGATATGGTCTTTAATTTTCCGTATAATTAACGGAACGAGTTTCTAAAAATTCATATAAGATCCTTTTTTCAATCTTAAAATCCGTTTGCCGTATTTCTTTGAAGAAAAAAAAAATGTCATCTACCCAATAATTCAAGATGTTGTGCCCGCCTCGGTAGCATAGATGGTAGCATATCTGCCTCACGTTCAAGAGGTCCCGAGTTCGAATCTCGGTCAGGGTGAGTCACCTGGATAAGGTTTTTTCCGGGGTTTCGCCTTATCCTGATAGAAGAATGTCAGGTATCTCTAAGCTCCATGGACCCTGGACACATTTGAGCATCATTTCACCCACTTCATTCATCATCCGATATGACTTAACGTTGGAGGACGTAAAATTACAACAACAAAAGTGAAATGTTAAGACGGCGTGGGCTGGTCGGTGTGATTTTAGATGATATCTACAAGCTGGTTCGAAGTCCGTTCCCGACACAGCTTCTGGTCCGGATTTCTGACTCTATATGTAGATTCACGTATTTTGTGTAGTTTTCACCCTGGTTAGCATTACCTGAAGTGAGAGACAAGAATCTTTGCTTATGGTGGAAAGCGGAAACGTAGAATCTCAAGTCGAGCAGGTAGGAACAGATAATATGCTGAGACTAATCTCAAAATAAGACCTGAAGCTTTCCCGGCGACAAATATGCTCAAGTTCTTCTCGGGAAGCAAGCCAGGTGAAAAGACGATTAGAAATCGATGTTTCAGGAGCGTACATCTCTCCCTTCATAATTTCCTCCGAGAGGAGCACGCTTAATCGTGATGCTGGATTTCAGTTCAGCTCCTCTTGGAAATGGAAATCCGTCGACTTAAGGAACACAGATCAATAAGGCTTGATAATCAAGCTAAGTAGTAAAGTTTCTTTGACCAAATTAAGTTTCTATACTCACGCCATCTCCTGTCCTGGCATTTAATTTACTGAAAACAGTCTTTTGTTCAGTAATGCGAAAATGATGATAGTGTTTTGTCTTTGTTTATATTTGTGTTATATCCAATGATTCATTTGTCCTTAACATTTAATAAATATCCTGATGATGGGAGAAATGTACACTCCCGAAACGTCGATTTCTAATTTTCTTTTTACCTGGCTTACTTCCCGAGAACAACTTGAGCATGAGACTAATCTCGCTAATGTTCCTTCAATCACCACACACACATGTTGAAAAGTTCCTGCCGAGTTGGTGTACTGTTTTTTGACGAAATATTCGCAGTATTTAAAATTACACTACTTTTTCTTTTATATTAGTGGCACGTGGATCTTGATAAACACAATACTTTTCCATTTCTCTGTTATATCATTGACTGAACTGGCAATCACTCTACGGCTCGGGAACTTTTCGCGGAGGCCAATTCGAAGACTGCTCGAAGACTGACTAATGAATACTCTGAGACTGATGAATGATTCCCGAAAGCTGCTGAATACCTGAATTCCCGAAGACCTGACTATTGAATAACTTGCCCTTACGATCTCTCAAAGCTTACTTTTATAGTATTTGGACAGCGAGCCTAATTTCAAAGTCCTCTATATTGGCTATGTTCTCCCGCCTTTGAAAGCACAGGTCTGCTATATCACTTTAAATTACTTTTATTAGTGTTACTGCTACATCACATGACTCCCTGGATCAGATGATGCGGGATATTCCCTTACTGTGCAGGCCGCGTCGTGGCTCAGTGGTTAGACCGCTTGGCTCTCACCAAGGCAGCCTGGGTTCGATCCCAGGCGACCGCAAAGTGAGATTTGTGGTGGACAACACGGCGCTGGGGCGGGTTTTCTCCGGGACCTCCGGTTTCCCCCGCCATCTCATTCCACCGGTGCTCCATCTTCATCTCATGTATCATCAGTGTCACCGCCTGCGGTACCGTATGTAGTAAAAGCGGGCGTTAAACACTACACATTTCATTTCATTTCCCTCACTGTGCGGTACTTCTATTCCGTCTACTGAAGTCACGTTCGCTATACATATCGAAATGGACCAATTTATGTTTACCCCTTGCCGAAATACAAAGGAGTTTCTGGCCAAATATTGTAAACATCTTCCCATGTTGCTTCCAAAGATAGTTTTTAAGCAAACTTAACTTCGGAACCAGGAACGTTTATACATAGGCTAAAATAGTCTTTACACATAAAATTTGCAATTTTGCGCTTTTCAGTATACTTATTTGACATAGTTATAATTGATATGGCCCCTATAATTAAACACATTATACAAAATTGTTTTCTAGCTCAAATTCCTTTTCAATGTGTACTTTTTATTCTACTGTTTCATACAGACAGTCGTTTTACTCTGATTGATAGAAAGTTCACTAGCATTTATCACCCTAAATCTTCGTTACCTTGGAGACACAATCTTGGGCATTGATTCGCCAAAAGTTTTGAATATTCTGATATTCTGATCAAGGGGAAAATTCACTACCTATAAAAAACCTTAAGATAGTTTTACATTATTGTCATAAAGAATATGGAGAAGAAATTAGTTCGTCATTCGCGTTTAAAAATGTAAACCTAGCTTGGTGGTACACAAAAAAGGTGTGTTTTTGTGTGTAGAAATACGGACTTCTGGCTTAAATTCAAACAAAAATTCAGAACAAATCCACAATATGTAGGTCATTAGAAAAAGTAGTCAGTCCGTGTTAAACAAAAAGAAACTTACCCTGCAGTTCTAGGAGTGAAGAACTAATTAAACGAAAAGGGGACTTGTGGGGAAAATAAGGGCAAGTAAATCGCTACCGAACATTACAGCGAGACTGCTTTACTTGCCTGTCTAAATTAATTTGGTTTTCTGTGGGGAACACACACACACACATGCACAAAGTTTTATCAACAAATTCCCATTATAATCTTGTGTTTTCAAATATTGAAATTCAGAAATTTTCCGAGTGTTTGATTATGCGAAGGGGCCCTCTATTTCGAAGAAAGTTTTATATCGAAAGGCAAGTGCAACACTAACATCTTGTTTTGCATAATAGTATTGTTGAGGTAAGAAACGGTGAGCCGGCACGTAACAACTGCACCAAAGAATTCGTATAGACAACCGTGGGGCGGCGGGTGGCCAGTCGTGCCGTTCAAATCAAACCCGCTGTGATTATCCGTATCCCCACAACTATTATACCATGAAATTGCATAGCTAGTCTATTCTCTCTCATCCGTTTGCCTTTGAAGACACCAATCTGTATTCCTTGTATTCAGTGATTCGTCAATTGTGAAGCGTAGTCAACGGAATGCCACATTAAATGTATAAATACAGAAAAAGAAGATAAAGGGTACAAGAGAATTGGAAGCACAAATATAGAAAAGGAAAAAGTAAACAGTTAGGATGTAAGTTAAGTTTCTATTACAGCCCAAGTAATTACATTTTCCCACCTGTTCTAATATTTCTGCTAATTACTTGGGCTGTAATGTACTCTCCAAACTAAAAACGAAGAAATGGGTATTAAAGTGAGTAAATTCCATTATACATATTTCTGAATACGATTAACAGCTCCTACCTTGAAAATAAAATTCCAAAGGGATACAAATTCTTTAAGAAAATGGCTGTTCAGGTTTTATTATCTGGTTGGAGAGATGGGCTATTAAAAACAAAAATTGGAATCAAATACCAGCGGCAAAAATGAAATATCTCCAAGCAGAAAAAGGATGTACAAGACCAGATCACGAGAGAAATGGAGAAATAGAGAAGGAATTGGAAATATTTTCGTTAAAAGGAAAGATACAATTGCAAAACATGGAAAAGTCGTTTGCAAACAATGGATAACTCCCTCATTCCTCGGATATTAGAACAATAAAACAATAAAAGATGGGAAGAAATGTAATGCTGGAACAGGAGAATTCTCCTAAACCATGAAGAGTTGATGGTATTAAGATACAATGACAACTACTGTTAACACAAAAAATCCAAGGGCGAACACCACCATAACTAGGTCCAAGTTGGAATGTCTGCTGGAGCTTCCTGCTAACTACAGCCTTTGTGTTTCCTTCATGAACGTAAATAATTAAGCAAGACTGCTTTTTCTCTCTCCGTTCCCTGCAGATACTGGACGCTCCCCTTTCATCCCATGTGCTGAGAGCGCTTGACAACAGCGAGAGCTCGAGAAAGGTTGCTTGATTGGTTTCCAGCGTGCATAAACTGTCGTCACCTCAGCTACCCTTTCTAAAGTGGCAAGTTTGGTGGGGCTCAACTTCTTGATAACTTAATACAAAGGGAGCCCCTAATCTGTGCCCTTACTTCACATTATAACTTGTTAGCTTCTGTAAGACTAATTGTGGATAGAGCAACTATTACATTACAATAACGATTTGAAGTAGAGATGCCAGAAAATTGTATGTTTTTTCTTTCAAGTTCAGCTATCTGCTGATTATATTCGGATCTGCCTTTTCCTTCATACGTAAAATTCATGTAGGTATTAAATGTAGAAATATAAGATTTATGCATTATTAATTTTTAATTTTTCTAATTCGCTCTAACAATGAAGTATCATTTTGACCATACAATTTAAGGATATTATACTACTTATGGTTACAAAACAATGCGCCATAAGACATGTAAGTTATACATAGATGAATTTAAGATGGCCTGATTACGAGTTACAGGCTTCATTACATAGGTTTGTGTTGCGTAGCTAACGCAGTCTGTAACCATACCGGGTTATCGAGTGTTGAGTAGATCGATAGTTCCAACGTGTCTGCATTTGGTGTACAAGTGCGCCTCCAATAGAATATGTTGCGCAGTATGTGGTTTCTTTAAAATAGTACACAATACGAGGAAATTGGGATAGTTTACAATAAACAATTCTAAAGTGGGAAACAACCACTTGATTTCTTCGTTGGAGTATACAGATAGTTTTATTTTGGAACCGAGACAGGTAACAGAATATATCATTGTTGAAACATAGCAAACCTAATCTAAAATTACGAATAGATAGCGATGTAATTTAAAACAATTTTATATTAAAACTCGTCAGTTAGATATTATTTAAAGTTGCTTCATTGGTTTTCTCACAATACAATAGATGTAACCGATGAAATCAGTATAACTATTGTCGAATTGACCATATTTTCTCATAATATTAGTTGAATTTAACTTTGCTTTGGCTATCTCCTTTCATAAACACAAATGAAATAAGCTTTCGCACAGTGCAGTAATAATTATTTTAGGTATCTTTCTTTAAAACAGGAGGAGGAAAGAATGTCATTAAGAATTTCATAATTGACGGTATCTAAATATTATTGCACAATAAACCTTACTTATATACTTTTAAAACTTTTAAATTATATTTAAAATTATTGCACAAAAGTAGAACACAAATGTATCATTTTTCGAGTAGTTGTGTTGAACACTCACTCTTGCACCACTTGGTGCATCTCTTCATTACAAAGAAATTTCTTTCTTCCCATCGCCCGCTCAAGTGTTCCAAATGTGTGGTTAACCACTCTGTGCGATGTCTGGTGAGCATGGATGTGGAAGTAAATTCTGAAGTGAGCTGCAGTACCCCTTTTGCAGCACGCCAAGAATGAAGCATGACTAATATTCAAATTCAGCTAGTTTCTCCAATCTCGCACACTTTTCCTACACAATGGCTTTAACTGCTGCAACAGACTCTATGTTCAACATGGTGTACCTGACCCAGGCGCAGAGCGTCCGTCATAGAAGCCACGCCGTTTCCAAAATTTCTGTTCAGCTTGTACAACTATTGCGATAATAGATATGTATCACGATACTGGACCTTCATTCAATAGATTTCAATAGTTTCATACCTTTACTGCTAAGAAAACGTATGATAGAACACTATTATTCCTCAGTGCATGCCATAAGTGGATAAGTTATTTTGAACTGGCAATCTGGCCGCGATCGTTTGTCTGCAGTATTTTGCCACCTGTTGGACATTCCTTGCGTCATTGGTAGAAGTACTGGCAACTTATTGAACAATGGCGCGAAATATCCATTTTAAATTACACTTTTAAAGTTTTCATTCGACTCCGCTTCTTATTTACTAAAATCAGATATGCAGCACAACAGTGATTCAGTTACCCTCAAACTCCCCTTCTTGGTTTAGCTTGAGATTTGATAGTAAAATTTAGGTACACATCTAATAAGAACCTTATTCTATATGACATCATCCAATAAAAGCCTATTCAGAAGAAGAATTACTGGGTGAAATGATGCTTGAATGAGCCCAGGATCCATATACCTTAGTTATCCGATATTCATCTTTCATAGTAATGGAAAACCCCGAAAAAACCTTATTCAGATAGCTCGCCCGATTGTGGTTTTTACGCGAGACCTCTTGAATGCGAGGGAGAGATGCTACTCCCACAGACAGGGCGAGCTCATAACTCTTCGGATTGTGAATATTATGCCATTTTAAGTGCGTTACGCTACTTTTGAGTATATTCAATTTTATAATTAGTGTTAAATCGTAACTAAGACGTTCACAGTAGTAGGTAAAGCTGTCACGCGATTTACTCCACAATTTCGTTGCTACCCTTCATCCATAGAGTAGGAATCTACATATATGTTTTAGCCAATCAGTCAATCAAAATATCTTCCCCACATGGAGTAATTCATGTGATAGCTGGTTCCACTTTACTAATGTAAAAACTTAAGTTAGGATGTCAGCCTAATTATAAAATGAAATATACGTATTAATGGCCTTTATCAAGTCACCCGCCCATCTGCTCTTTGGTGAAATAAATCTCCAATAGCTACAGATGAGCTATAGAGAAGTTTGAAGAACATTTTATGGACAAATTTCAGAATTTGTTGAAATTGGTATAAAATAAATGAAGGTAGTTTAAACAAACGGCCTTTCTCACATTTCAATTTCTGGGCAAACCACAGCATGCATTTAATTGTAAAGTTATACACAAGAGTTTTAACAAAATTTGTCCACACATTTAAAATGTGGTTGCCTTGGAATCCACCTTGGCTCCGAACTATTTCTAAGCGAAACAAAAGAAACTCTTCGATAGACTGTATAGGTCACTATCTAGAAAGACCATAGATGATGATGATGATATATATATAAAGGGCGCCCAACTACGGCGGTCATCACGCCCTTTAAAAAACTAGTCATGTCAAAAGCAAGATATAAAACTTTCTAAAAACTATACAAGTGTAACAAAACCTATTAAAAATACACGTACATAAAAAAACATCAATCAAAACCTACTAAAAATTTCGTTCACTAAATCCTAAACTCTAAACTAGACAAGAATCTAAATACCTTCTCCACGGGTCTCCATGCACGGCCTACACTTGGGTGGGCCTGCTGACCGTCTCCCTCAACCACGAAGAGGAGCCCATATGAGGGAGACTGTTGGCTCGGGACCCCGGGTGCGCCAAACCCGTACCTACCGAAGTAGGTCTCTGGGGGGAAAGACCATAGAGGATATAAACGTTTGCTTTTATTATGATTATTTAATTTATATTACGATTAAATGCAATTTGTAACCATAATTAATTCAGGAAGTGTTTAAGCATCTTTCAGTTTGTTTTTATACAGCTATTATAAACAGTTGCTATATATTATATATATATAGTTTGTCCACTCGCTTGTCAGGCGATTCGTTAAATCTACCCTATTATCTTTGAAATGTGTTAAATATAGTTAGTTATCTGTAACTTGATTGAAAAGCACAACCACACTTTTTATTTTAAATTTAATGCCTTGAATTAAGATCTTTTCAGCTCTATAGACATGCACCCGATATGACATTTGCCTAGAATGCCCTTAGGAAATCTTAAAACAATATAAAATTACTATTAGAAGTTAAGTGAAATTTGGGAAACATCATGCACAGAAAACACCTTATTACACAACGCGACGAAATGTAAAGTCATACATAATGTACGTAGGCTTCCAAAATGCAAAATACGTACGTAATGAATATATCTTATTTCAATATTAATACATACGACCAAACCACCAATATTAAAATAAGTAGTGGATAAGTGAAGTCATACAAGAAGAATCCTAATAAATGCTGAGTGACTATTTATTGAAATAATTTACTTGGAACAGAAATTTAAGAAGTAGTTCATATGGAGTCTGCTAAACTTGTACAATTGTATGATAATTTTCTTAAGTAGTGCAGCAGAACGTATGTTAATCTGTTGCGAATTCATCTGTATGTGTATACCCATCTTTGTTTTTAGTTTAACTCGTTGTACCTGGTGGGCCATATCGGACGATGAATGAAATGGGTAAAATGTTGCTCAAATGATTCCGAGGTCAAACTCCAAATAAAAGCAATCTCCTTAATAATTCACCCTAAAATTCGAACTCCAGACCTCTGGAACTCTGGAATGTGAGTCAGGTGCGCTGCCGCCACACCACAGAGGTAGGCATTTATCAACCTGTTTTTTCTAATCAGGATACAACGGCATTAAATGCATACTTGTATGCTTGTATGCATTACTTTATGATCACCGAGAGTGTTGTACTTCAGTCTTGCTATAACGTAATGAGTTCACGGAGTTCAGCAACTCTAAATAAAACAACAATATGCCATAAAAAGGAATCTGTCTATTCCAATTGCTCGTTTCTTTCTTATGTATTTTCTTACCTTTCCGTAATTGCAATATAATTATATCCCGGAGCGAGAAACAACCTTCAATCATTTCAATGAAATGACTTAACATTCATCGATAATGACAACGACACTACTTAAAAGACAAGAGGAATCAACAATAATCCACGAGAGAAACCTTGAACTCTGATCCAAAGAAGCGTTTTCTAGACTAAATAGCGGATGGCGTTTAGTTCTTCTAACACCGTAGCCGAAGTGCTGAAATATTCACCTCATAGCGTGCTTCATGACGTCTTAAAACTGAACCTGTGAAATACGAAGTGCATGCACCATGTGTCAATGCGTTCCAAATGCAAATGCCTTTGTCGAGTGAATGAATGTCAGTGAATTTATGACTGAATATACAAAGTATTCTTAATCCTGAAACTGATATTTATTAAGCATATTTGATCAACCTTTCTAATCACTCATTTTGTATAATTTAGAGTTAGAAGAAAAACTTAAGACGCAGAATAAGGTCAAATTTCGTACGTACTCTAAACTAAGGTAGAAAGATAATTGGGTTATATGACGCTCAAACTCTCCTGCTGGTCGTGTCTGTTGCTCGGGAGGATAAATCTATTTGAAACATTAAATATCGGAGATATTTGTATATAATGTGTGCAGTTTTGCAAAATTTTCAGGATACGCCACTAAAAGCAGGGTGTAAGCACTGTTGTTTTTCTTTTCCAAGTTGTTTTGTTGCTGAACCCTTCCAAAATAATATTTTCTTACAGATTATGCACTTTATCTGTGTCAAAATCCAGTCTTATTTCGAACTTATTTCTTCTTTTTATCCTACCCAACTTGTGGCACATATTTCACCAGAAATATATGCGTTTACATTCCTGAATGCCTCGCTAATACGGATATTTAGAAAAATGTCCATGTGTTAGTATTTCTGGCCTTAGCAGCATAAGAAACTCAAACTTTGATAAATGCCAAGTCGCCCGCCTTGGTAGCGTAGATGTCTGCCTCACGTTCAAAGGGTCCCGGGTTCTAATCTCGGTTAGGGTGAGTTACCTGGATAAGGTTTATCCGAGGTTTTCCTTATCCTGAAAGACGAATGCCGCGTAACTCTAAGCTCCATGGACCCCAGACTCAGCTGAGCATCATTTCACCTATTTCATTCATCGCCCGATATGACTTAACACTGGAGGACGTATTTTATTTTTTATTTATTTATTTATTTATTTATTTATTTATTTATTTTATTTATTTATTTTATTTATTTATTTATTTTTTTTATTTATTTATTTATTTATTTATTTATTTATTTATTTATTTATTTATTTATTTATTTATTTATTTATTTATTTATTTATTTATTTATTTATTTATTTATTTATTTATTTATTTATTTATTTATTTATTTATTTATTTATTTATTTATTTATTTATTTATTTATTTATTTATTTATTTATTTATTTATTTATTTATTTATTTATTTATTTATTTATTTATTTATTTATTTTGTAGTTTACGTCCTCCAACGTTAAGTCATATCGGACGATGAATGGAATGGGTGAAATGATGCTCAAATGAGCCCGGGGTCCATCGAGATTAGAGTTACCCGACATTCGTCTTTTCAGGATAAGGGAAAACCCCGGAAAAAACCTTATCCAGGTAACTCACCCTGACCGAGATTCGAACTCGGGACCTCTTGAACCTGAGGTAGACATGCTACCACCACGCTACCGAGGAGGGCTGGAGGACGTAAATTAAAAAAAAAAGGCTAAGTATGTAAAAGTTTCTAGTTATGACCTTTGATGTAACATTGTAGTTCGATAATTGTCGATTATTATAGTTTATTGTTCTTTCGTGCCGGCTGTTTAAGAAACCTAAGTTGAATCAGACTTGAACAGTTTACTTCGATGGATAGCGCTTGAACCACGGATTGATTCTCCATGTCGCTCAGCTTATCGAAACAGGTTGTGACCTTTGTTAGCTTCCATCCAATAGGAATCAATTTATATCTTAAATTTAAGCGATCAAAGAAATCAGAATATCTTCCCCACGTGGTAGGAGCTCCTATGAACACCTTATATGAGTAAGTATAATATATATTGTGGGCCAGCTACCATATCTAAAGCAAAATCATAGTAATATGGAGTTCAACAACCCGCTTGTATGACGGGTGACTTGCCAAGATGTTTCGTAGACAATGAACGGTAAAGGGTTCCACAAAAATCAGTATCGGCCCACCCGGGAATGACGCAAGCGCTCGAGCTATTTGCATTGTTTTCCACAATGCCACTGTGGGGGGTTGCATTTTACAAGCCATAATGCATGTCGAGTTGCGACGGTCTGGCATCGATTCAAACATCACAACAAACAGTTCTCACACTTGTCTGCCATATGCGACACTCCACGGTAAATTTACTCTCGTGGGACTGACTTGATCTAAATGCATCTACGATAAGATATTTGATCTCGTTTACCTCACAGCAAAGTGTGGCTTCATTTGTTACTGAAGGTATATACTAAAAATAATAAAATACGAATTCTCTAAATTAAACAATCTGCTCTAGTAATTATCATGTATTTATTTTCATAATCCTTAAGTATTGAAAAGCTACGATCTGTTCATTTTTATGGAGGATGTGCAAGAGCAGAGTATGGCAGTGTACAACGCTTCCATATGCCTGTAAGGCCTGTACTCGTAAGGGTTCAGCTTAAGAATGGCGCTTAAAAGCATATCTCTTGTAATACCGGAAAAGTCTAACGAGTATTTTGAAAATAGCTATAGTTGCCTCAAAATGTTTTTTCTTAAATTCTAAATGTTTCCTGAAGTAAGCTTATGCTTACCTATTGGAGCCACTAGGAATGGATAGTGGCAGCTGAAGCTTAATGCTCCGGTAGTGCGATTATTACTTCGCGGTAGGAGATATCCAACGTGAATGAGAGAAACTGTTAATGATCATCAGTTGTACGATGCAATATGTATACCACTGCATCGACTGATGTTGAACGCCACCTAAAATGAATTCACAGAACAGAACTTAAGTGTTATTCACAAAAACATTTTATTTGCTGTTCACAGGAGTTCAAAATCTCATTGCTCATGTGATATTTTAATCAAAATCTTCACGACAATTTTGAGACACGAAAAATAACTTTTCCATGCACTTGGTAGTTAACGAGTTTTAGGATTTCTTTTGATTGTCATGATCAGACATCGGAGCCCGTCCACGTTTAAAGGGATATGAAGTTCACGAGTCTCGCAGTGTATAACTGTTGACGACTCGCAGGGATAATCCGGTTCGCAACGCGTAGCTTTAGATTCATTACAACTATATACTGCTCGCCACGCTGGTAGATCTGCCTTTCAGGGAATGCAAGGTGTTTGACATATTGTATTAATAGCATTAATTTCACAATTATTGGACAATCTCCATTTTATAAATTAAAAGTTTTAGGTATTATCAACTACCATTAAACAGCTTGAAGAATGTACTTTCGAGTTGTCTAAAAGCAGTCGAGGAGATGTCTGCAAAAATTAATATAGAGAATGCATCACCAACCAAACGAACAAAAAATGAATTGCCCAGTATTCAACACAAAAAATACTGGATTTTCAGTACTGCGTTATTTAAGAAATAAACCAAGTCTCGGAGAAACATATGAAAATGGTTTTCACTACTCATATGCACCATTAACGTCATGTGACATTGAACGAACTTTCTCCCAATATTTTTATATTGTTTCAGTGAGAGACGCAGAAAATTCACATTCGATAATTTTCGAATGAACATGATTGTTCACTGTAATTCCCGCATCGAAAACAATGAGAAGGATGGCATATTGTAACGTAGATTACATTGTGTATCCGTACCGGAGTGTAGACACCAGTGCATCGGTATACTTGTTGACACAGACGTTTGTTGATGTCGCACTTGACCTTATATAGTACCTTTGTGTGTACATTGATTGCTAAGGTGTACGGGATCCGATGTCTGGTCATGATGTAATGTTGTTTAATTCAAGATGACATTTGCTATGTATGATCATTTTGTTCGAAGAAAATAGCACACGAGCAAACCATTTTTAAATTTTGGATTCAATGGCTGGTAAAACCTTGCTATTGAATTTGTGCAACTCTTCTATCATAGGTATAGAAACTAATTCCATCATTTACCATAGGAAAACGGATAGAGTAAAAGTAGGTGCATAGCACTTTCTTCTAGATTTATGACAAAGGGTCCTAGAAATGTAATTGTTTTTCCACACTAGGCCGTGTTTAGGCTAAGATTTGGATAGATAGACTGAAAAATTCAATGCTATGGCCGGGATTTGAGCCACAAATCTCCCGGTCTCCTTGATACAAATCCCGGCCATAGCATTGAATTTTTCAGTCTGACTATCTCTCCAAACAGGTACTAGGTTTAGAAGTTTACTGATTCAGATATTCTACTGTGTCACGAATAATTATTGCAAGACATTCTTTAAGTGAATTATTGAAAGTTAACCTTCGACTGAGAAAACGGCTTTTCGTTTACAAAGGAAACTTTAATCCTCAAAAGCTTGACGTCGAAAGTCTAGCATAGTTAAAAGCATTACAGAATCGGCGAGGAAACTTTGGGTTGCAGTTTAGCTCCAGATGTTACTGAATAGTTAATACCTCAATTTTGTTATGAAAATACTTTCAGTAGGTGCATTTACTTACGGTAACTTGAAGCTAATCCCCAGTTAAACATGGAAACCACAGGACATAGGACCTGCACCTGCAATCAACCATATGGCAGAATGTTCAGCGCACTCAAAATTAAATTCGATAACAGTAATAATTGCCGAACACTACCATCCTTGCAAATTAACCTCTTCCTGCTCATTTTATTGTTTATACAATTAAGGAATGCAGAAATTTCACTTATTAAACTCTCAAAAACACGTTTTTTGCCATTTTTTTACCCCTCATGTCTTCAGTCTATTTAGTCAAATAACGTATACTTTCATCCGTTAAGGTCATGGCAGTGAGACCTTAAAATTAAACCAGCCCACTTTGATGTTTTTTTAATTCAATTGCATAATCTGAATTATTACTTTCTTCTATAATATACCGACTGTTTAGAAATTCCCATTACAACTTCCTATATGTTACGATATCACCACTTCAACCAAATATTAATTTCTTCACATATAATAAATGAATCAGTTATAGTAATATAGTCGCAGTTCAACACTCAGAAATTTTAAAACCTGTTTTGTGCAACTGATTTCTAAATGTGTCGCATTTTTCTGGGAACGCCAAATTCAGAGGAATGATCAGGTTATCTCTAATGCAGTTTTACTTTTTATAGTCCTATTCATAGTAGTTATAGAAAGCATTGTGTTCACCGAACTATTCTATATTCTTGTAAATAATTGTTTAAACCTAATGAATCCTAAAGAAATATTATAGAAAAAAATTAGTTCAGTATATTACGACGATATGACATGAAGAAAACTGCCACGAAAACCTACTCTGTATAGTAAGTTCTATTATTTCAATTTTTTAAAAACTAATTCCAATGATTTTGATAAAATCATCACATGCATAAGATATTTGTCTGAACAGTAGTATATATATCTCCAATGCTATTAGTTGCCAAAATCCTTCTCGTTCAAGTCAATTTAAATTTTACATACGAGTAACTGGTAAACTATGTGTAATGAATTCAGTAAAAATGTAGACATGGTTAAACATTAATCTTTTACGAATTATTTATTGCTCATTCATTGTTCTTTCTTTGATTTTGTTTGTCAGTTGTTTATATGCTGTCACCACTCAGTTGTTTCTCACAATGTTACGGACGGATAACGGATTTTGAAAGCCAGCATTGGGATTATCTTTGTACGAAATTGTGTACCACTTCAACCTCCTTCTCATCCCTAGTACCTTCTCATCCCGATCTACAGATTCTGTGAATCTGTAACTGGCATTTCTGAAAACGATGCGCTTTCTTCATAGGTTAACTTTTGTTTCCTGGCATTTATCTCGCTTCAGTCAGACAAAAGAACTTGAACGATTTCAAATATTAATCAGATTGTGATGTCACAAAGTACATCGTCGCTATTTAGAGAATTTTGGTTTGATTTCTGTTATGTTTCCTTGATCAGACAATCGCTATTATCCCCTAAGAATATATGTGCTACTTTATTGTTCCAGTTCTTTTTACAGTTTTCGTAGGGTGAGGTAAAAGGAACACGAACTTCTGTACCTTCTACTTGAGAAAATGACTGTCGTACATAAAGCCTCACTATACAATACATCCGAAAGGTAGAGTTTATTGAGCTATCTTTGAAACAAAAAACAATGCAAGAAGAGAACATCTGACGTCTGAGTCACCATTGTGTGCTTCTCGCTTCTATTGCGACTTTTAACTATTGCACGATTCAATGCAAGTCTTCCTTCCTAGCACTCATTCGAGGAGAATGTTTTATTTTACCCATCCCAGTCCCTTACTTTTCATCTGACGAATGGGAGACAAAAGACAAAGAGCAAAATCATCATTTGAAGTACCTAAGTGTAAACTATCTTGATTCCTGGTGAATGCCGTGCCGATGTTGGTGAAATCTCTAAAAGGTTTATAGCTTACTTCTGAACATATGTTCATTAATTTCTTACGAAACATTATCAGTCATTATAATAAATCGTTTCTTGAATGAGATCTTACCTTGCAAAGCCCTTGTTTTCCAAATCCATGGGGCCGCACCGTGGTTGAATGGTTAGACCGCTTGGGTCTCACCAAGGCGGCTCGAGTTCGATTCCGGGCGACCACAGTGATATTGTGGTGGACAACAGGACGCTGGAGCGGGTTTTCTTCGGGATCTCCGGTTTCCCCCTCCTTATTCCACTGGTGGTCCATCTGCATCTCATATATGATCATTGTCGTCGCCTGTGGTGCCGTATGTAATAAAAGCGGGCGTTAAGCACTACACATTTCATTTCATTTCCAAATCCATATGTTATTACTCACCGCAATATCTAATCAACTTATGTTATGTGTAATTTTAGTTCTCAACATTTGCACGCTTGATATTAGCTTTATTTTCCAGAATGCCATCAGTTATTTTTAAAAATTTAAAACTACATTTAGGACTGAAGTTTTTTATGTTAATCTTGAAATATTATGTTTCACATGACCTGCTTCAACACAAAAACTGTATGCGAAAGAAAAGTAATTTCCTGCGAAGTTCTGTCTTCAGCACAGTATTCTTTGGAATGATGCATAATGGCAATAATGTAGTAAAATGATGTGCTGATTGTGTGATTGTGCATGTCTATTGCTGAATGCGCGTGTGCCTGTGTATATTGCTTGAAGAGACGCATGTAGTCAGCCTGAACTTATATATTTTGGTATCGCCATTCTTAACATTCACTATTTAAAGTTCGTCATAAAAACCTAAATAGATCTGGTCGGATTTACACAAAGTAAACATAATGACTACAGTTCTAGACGAGTAAAAATTTGACGACGTAGGTGCTGTCGTGGAAAGAGGTAAACACTAAATAAAACAAAGCTGGCTTGGAGCTTCCCAATCACAATGTCAGTTTCTTCTGTGGACCTACAAATAAGAATAGTGGAGAGACTGGATCATTATGACTTCTTTATTTCATATTTGTGCATCGATATGCTGATCCTGGACAGTAGTGTTTCTGTTAAAACTTTGCCGTATGTGCTAGTCACCAAATAATGGGGCAATTCACATCAATTAGATCAATGTGGCAAGAAGTAAATATGTGGTGTTAAAATATACACAACTGTACTGAGACCAATAATAGTGTATGGTTCAGAAAGTTGGGTGTCGACAATTGGAGAACAGTGGTTATTCTGGTGGGAAAGAAAGATTTTGAGAAATATATTTGGAGCGATAAGGGACTTGGACGAATGGAGAATGCGGATTAACTTGGAGTTACAGTGCCTATTTGGACAACCAAATATAGTAGTGAAAATTAAGCAAGGAAGAATAAGGTGGATTAGCCATGTGCAGAGAATGGCAGAAACAAGTGCAGTTAAGAAGATATTCATAGGAAAGCTTGATGGCAGAAGGAGAAGAGGAAAACCCAGGAAAAGATGGGTAGATGATGTAGAAGACGACTTGAGAAAGTTGGGGATTAAAGTCTGGAGAAGAACAGCAGAGGACCGAGTAGAATGGAAGAGTGTGGTTAGGGAGGCCAAGGGCATACATGACCTGCAGTGCCAACTATCATCATCATCATCATCATCATCATCATCATCATCATCATCATCATCATCATCATCATCAAATATATGGTGTGCTGTTAATCGGCTTATCTTCTTCCATAAAACATTAAATCTTAAAGGTGTGTTGGGGAAGTCACAACAGCACGAAGTGTCCTTATTTTATGCAGGATATACCTCCACATGTTCAGTTTCTGTAATATAAGGTGAACTACATGTAATGAGTAGAATGTAACCATTTCTTGCAGGTTGATACTTGGCACGGCCACTATTCATTGTTTGGCAATTTAAGGAGGAGCCGTTCATTGTTAAATAACTGATTCCCATAATTAGTAGAATTTTACGTTCGGTTTGAGGATAAATTACGCAATCTAATTTCAAATTTAAGCGCTAATGTGAATTCTCTTGCGTGCAGCTAGTAGCGATGAGAAATCCCGAAGAAGCACGACATCAGTTACTTTATATATATATATATATATATATATATTTGTAAGAACAATTTTTTCCCTCTTCCTGACTAGAGAGGAATACGGCCTCTTATACCAGCCAATTAGTGCACTTTGTGGTGAATGCTCGAAGCCAAGTGATGTTCCTTCAGTAGTTTGTGACCTTACGACACAAAGGCGACCCAATTTTGAAGCATTTCTAAGGACTATCAAGAGAACTCGATTTTTTTCGAGTTACCTCATTGGTAAGAACCGAACAAAGCGTAGGTTGCCGAGGAGATGAAGGTGGGGCTGCAAGAGTCTGTGTCCATTGTCTTGTGGTCATTGTAAATATAGCTCCTCAAAATAATGTTAACGAAACTTCGTTGTCGTGAAAGCCTTCACAATTTCTGGACTTTGTCGTGATGATGGTCACACACACACACACACACACACACACACACACACACACACACACACACACACACACACACACACACACACACACACACACACACACACACACACACACACACACACACACCTACACACACACACACACCTACACACACACACACACACACACACACCTCTGCAGCATGGTGTTAGCGTGTCTGCCTCATTATAGAGTTCGAATCTGGGTCAGGGTGTGTTACCCGGTTAAGGTTTATTTGGGGTTTTTGCCTTATCCTGAAAGGTGAATGTCAGCCTGTTCCCTGAGCTCATTTGAGCAACACCATTTCGCCCATTTTAACGTCCGATATGACCTAATTAAACACACACGCACACACACATGGTGCTATTTGATGATATTAGCTCTTCTATCTGCTTGTAATGTGGAATTGTCAAATCAGGTTAGTTCTTGTTACACTCACGTGGTTATTCCTGTTCATCAGCTGTCTTTATCTAGCTTCTATTTTAAACCAATATTTTCATGTTTTGAAAACTGGTAAAGTTACAAAAAAGTATATTTGAAATAAATTGGGTGTTTTAAGGGTGTATACATGTTTTGTAGAATAAACTTATTCATTCATTAACCTTGCCAATTATAACAAATTCTTTCCCGAAGAAGTGAATTTAAGACTATTTCGAAAAAATGAAGATATGAATTTTATTTGCATTCTAAATTTCTTAAATATATCATACATTGTTTCTCAGAGCAATTTTTAGAAAATAAAAACATGCCAAAAATTTTCGTCTAAGGGTAGTTTGGGATGGGGAATTTTCTTGAAAACGTTTGTGTCGGATATTTAAATGATACTGAACTGAAAAAACTCAAGGTTTAATATTTATCTGACTTCAAATTATGCTGCTGATATACATACATTGACCTTTTTCTAAAATAACATTTTGGATTTAGGCGCCTCAAAACATGTTTCTGGTAAAATATCAATATCAAAGTTTTGGAATGATTACAATACTCTCTCTTCCGTCTTGTTGAGAGAGTGGCAAAGGTTATAAAAAGAAGGCGCCAAGATTCATGAAAATGTAAAAGAAGATCTTAATTTTATGAAAATACAAAGTTCTCATTCCTATTTTATTCATATTCGTTATATATTTATATATTTATTCGTTATATATTTATTTATATTTTATTTATATTCCTATTTATTTATATATAATATATAAGTTTATCTTGATCACTTCTGTTTTCATTGCTTGAACTCGAGTAACGAAGTTTTAAATTACTATGCAACAAAACTAAAGCGGTTTAAAAACGCCGTTAGTGGAATCGGAAGGTTTTAGAAATAATTTCCGTAGAATATAGAACTGTGTGATGGATGATTAGCCGGTGCCAGTTACATGGTCACTGGCCATTTGTATGAAAATATAATTAGATTTTTTTGTTATACTTAAAATTTACTTTTAAAGAGAACTGCGGTCTGTGCTTGTCTAAGAGGATTAAAACAACAAAGCGAGAAGAGATTTCAGAGGCAGACTCCGGAAACCTCGATCCGTAAGAGAAGGCATTCGACGGTTTAACTTAGCTTCAGTAGAAGGTTAACTGAGGGCGTAGAGCAGGTGACCTGTATCTAAGCACGCCATTTAACATGTTTATTAAACTAAAATAAGTCTTTATACTTCACTATGTCCAGGAACTGGAGAAATGTTCAGCCAACAAGGCTTGAATATCGCATCGCTTAAGGCTGAATTGTGTTGCATGCCAAGTACTGCGTTATGATCCCAAATATATAGAAAGAAATTGACATGGTTTTCTTGGCCATATAGACTTTAATAAGTTTAGTAATTGAGTTAAAATTAACTTTTTGTTTTTATGAAATTTCTGTTTTTCTTGGCATTTCAAGATTATTTCATGACCTTATTACTTCAGTGCATTGAATGGTCACCTCAACTTGTAGGGCGTGGAACTATGAACTTCTTTGTCAAATTATCTACTGGTGGGATTTCAAAGTTCGTACTCTTGATTTTATATAGTGTATATATAATATTGTCCTCAAACTACATTTACTAGCTTTGTACATTAAACATGTCTAGCCCAAATATAATATATTCAAATGCTTGCAAATAATCCCTGGCGGAATTCAGAAGTTTAACTATTAATGAGTAGGAAAACTCAAGTTTAAGTAATCGAGATTTTCTACATAGGTGTGTAGTTAACAAGCCACCATATCCCCTTCGAGGGAGATAGTTCTATTTATTACAAACTGCTGTATTTCGTTCGACAATGGGTTATTTATGAAAGGGTAGAGTCAGACTGTAAAATTCAATGCCATAGCCGGGATTTGAACCAGGGATTTCTGGCCTCCGTCCAGTCGCTCTAAACCATTGAGCTACTATAGCCAACGTGCCAACATGACATTTAAAGATCCATGGTTCAAATCCCGGCTATGGCATTGAATTTTTCAGTCTGGCTCTACCCTTTCATAGTGCGTCCTACACACGGCTAGTGTCAAAGAACAATTAATTTCCAATGGGTTATTTGTTACCACTTAGCCACTTGCTGCATGTTGCCAAAGCCACAGAAATGTATTTATATTATTGCTCTGAAAATTCCTGCCCTAGTTCGTGCCTAACTATTGTAATTCACAAGAATAGAATATTTTGAGTACAAATTGCATTTTTAAGTGGAACAGTTGGCAAAGCTCTAGAAGGAATTAAACTGAAAGGTTTAATATTTGCGTTCATAGTACATATCAGTTGCAAATAGTGGTAAGCCAGGATTAAACCATTCATGCATACAACAGAAGCTTCGAACAATTCATTTGAAAAAAGGAACAGGGATAAAAGCAAATTAAATAGAAAATTACTGATCGGAATCGTTTTACGGTTAATTTAATTACCTCTATTGTATTGACCGTATTATTAGCAATTAAACGCCAAGTGAATGGAGAAAATTATCCAATACGTGTAGCTGTTATAGCGCTAGAGATTTTAAGCCCTTTCATCCATTTATATGATCTATGTCTATTTATTCCTATTTATTTTTCGACCATTTAGCTATAACAAGTAGAGAAGATAGTGTACTCACTCCATTTAGAAAGTTAATGTCGAGTTTCTCCGAGAAATACTTTGAGAAATGTTTTGAAGTCAACTTATTTATAAAAGTGTATATGTGTAAAATGCATAATAATTATTTAATTATTAAATAGCTAAGTTTTAAATGGATATCAAAGCTTTGACAACTACCAAACTATGAAACAGATTTTGAATAAAATGCAGACATTTCCAAATAAACAAGGAAAATTTTCTGTTAGTTTTCACTGTATCAAAAATTACGCGCAATAAATGAAAGAACGTTCAACATCAAAGATGGTGATTGAAGCACTGTTGAAACAACCAGTGGTCAACGACCATCTTTATGGAATTAACATTTTTCACCACGTGAATATTTCCTACTTGTTTCTAGATCTAAGTTGCCTAACATTAGTCTATTGCATTCACCTGTCATTACACTTCTTATCTTGCCTGGAACTGCCCGGATGCAATATACTGCCTATTTCAGAATCTTCAAAGATATTACCTACGGCAGTCCTCTTTCTTGAAGACACCAGGTATTCAGGTAAATTTGCATAATAGTCAGCAATAAAATCAAGGTTTTAATTCCTGCTTCATTGAAAGTTTATTTTGGGAGGAAGGCATTACGAACTGAAGTAGCATAACCTTCAGAAAATGAATTTACCATGCCTTCTATTGAATTTCCAATGAGAATTCCCATGGTTGTAGAGTTAAGGCCAAAATAGGGCGAGCACTTTGTATATTTGGACAGAGATGGAACTTTAAGGAAAATCTTCTTGGTGTTGGAAATCAAAGGATCGATGCTTTAGCCTGAAGTTTTAGCATATAGAGTGCGCCGTCTGTGATAAATAGAAAACATAATGAACACACAATTATCTCCAGGCATCCGTCCATAGAATACTCAAGCCTGTAGTAAATAACTGACAAATTGTTCCGTTATTGGCTTTTCAAGTGTATCAGAAGCTAGAAGGAGTGGGTTACACTCCTCTTCATCATCTGTACAGTATATGGCTCCGATGATTACATTGGCTACGTGCCTAACAATTACATTGTTGCCTCGTCCATAGAGATCCACATTTTCTTTCCCTTAACCCTCGTCACATATTCATAACAATGTTGCGCTTTTTTTTCTAAATGTGGATACAGCATAGAAAGTTTTATTTTTTTAAATTGTCTTCAGATTTACTTTCGAATTTTTATAAAAGAATCTCTAGAACCTAATGCTTTACACAAATCTCATTGAACAGTGTACGCTGTACCTTGTTTTGTTCGATGTCTTAGCTACAACGAAACATGTTTAATTGTTCCAATATTTTGTATTACAAAATAATTATTCTTATGGTTCAGCGAATTTTTGCACATTTTACATAGTAATATGATTTCATTTGTCGAAAAAGAAATATTGCATCAAAATCCTCTTAACAAATGTGTTCAGTGTTGTACGTATATGCCCATTTACTTCGACATGTCAAAGTGCAACTATAAACGTATCTATATTGACCTTTATTTACAATAGTTTTATATTAACAATACGGAAATAAGGAAATGATGATCACTGAACAATAATTTGTGAACTTGAACGCATCGCTGGGGTACTTTTTCAGTAGTAAATTCCGTTGCAGATTACACTGTATTCGACAATCATCATAATTTTCACAAACAAATAGGTATTAAATTTCAGCAACGGAGAAATTGTAAATAATTATTCTTCTGATGGCGGTTACCAGTAATAAGAGCAATTTTTAGACATCCATAGAAGATCGCTGAATAATAAATAAGGAGTGCAGAGTACAAAGAAGCAAGGGTAAACAAAAAGGCAAAATATGTAAAAATAATGTTCCATGGATCAGGATCTGCACGTTTTTTCCCTGATGGTCACCAATAAAATGAAGGCATTTTGCCATAAATCTGGTCTCTGCTGATAATACCAGAGAAAATAGTATTCGTTTTTAATGCATTACTCTGTACTATAAAACTAAGTGGTGACGAGGAGGGAAGAACTATTTGAAGTATTTTCTTTTAGCATTTCTAGTTTAGCTGAAATGCTACACTTATAAATTACGCCAAACAGCATTCATTTCCTGCAAATTTACATTCAAAAGTCTCAATTTTAAGAAAATCTATGAATGGGATGGAATATACTCTTCAATTAAAGAAATTGGCAAGAAATTCTGTTACTGTGCAGAACCAAATTAAACAGTTGGTATCTCTGTGCATATTTCAGGGTTTTTTTTTTTTCGAACAAGCTGTGAAAATCAAAAGCTTTCTATTCATAACTGGATAACCCAAGATCGAAGTTTATAAAACAGGCTTAAAACTTCTATTCAGTGAAAGTAGTGGTGGTTTGTGGAAACAAAGGAAAAGTAATGCTCAGTTTACCTGAATCCAGTGGAACAACTCGTTTTTGTATTAGATGCAACAAAAAGCAAATTGAGATATGGCATAAAAGCTATAACTGGGGGATATTCAGTGTTATTAAACATGGCATTCAAACTTAAACCTTCCTCAGATCAGTTATAAAATTTGCAATGATTCGCAGTTTAAAAGAGAAAGATAAACTTTGCTCCTTTCTGAACAGCCCTAAAATATGCGCCCTGTGAAATTTATTGCAGTATCGGCTTAGGCAAAATGGAATGGAATATTCAGTATAGGACGTTATTGACCTATGATATGCCTTTGTAATAGGATCTCGCAGACATGTGAGATACCCAGATCACTAGAGCATGTCTCTCTATTGACGACTACCTCCCTACAGAGGTAGACGACCTGGATGCTGGAGTCGGTAAACATCGGAACAAAAGGAACTCTGGGTATTCCAATTGATAGGCTGTACCAAACCATTGACATTATACGAGTAACGCTGTTTTCAACACAATACAACCTTCTCTGTGGTTTCTTTTGTTCCGTCTTCCTTTTCTGCGTCCATTGTGAACCGCTCTTGTTCGTCACTTCAATACACTCGCTCTTATTTCGATAGTCTTTCTTTTAATGTTCCTTTTAGCTATGGCTTTCTTTCCATTGTTATTTTACTTCATTATTTTTGGTACTATTACACTTTTTTTCCTGAAAGATCACAACCAAATTTAAACAAAGAATTGTTATTTATATTAAGAACTATAAACTTCAACATTATACATCGAGAGAGTGCACGCCTCGGTAGCGTAGATGGTAGCGTGTCTGCCTCACGTTCAAGAGGTCCCGGGTTCGAATCTCGGTCAGGGCGAGTTACCTGGTTAAGGTTTTTCCGGGTGTTTCCCTTATCCTGAAAGACGAATAAGCTCTAAGCTCCATGGACCCCGGACGCATTTGAGCGTCATTTCACCCATTTCATTAATCGTCCGATATGACTTAACGTTGGAGGACGTAAATTACAAATATATATCTCGAGAATATGGTACGATAAATAGTGTAATATAGAAATCCCTGAACAGTGGAATAAACGAGATATGGGAAAGTGGTGATAACCCCGATTCCATACCTTTGATATGTTACAATGATGAAAGTTTTGGAATTCATTTTAAAAATGTAGTACGAGATAATAACCAATAAATAAAAAATCATAATTTACTTGGTCATTCATCATGTTGAACATTTTCTCCATTCTGTTGAAGGTATAAGTTCATACGTTTAATTTAATTACTAAGCCCTATGATTAAAAATTCTTTTGACACTAAATAAGCGTAGTTTATTATTGCTAATTTATGTTTATATACAATAATTATAATAATATATTTATTCACCATTTGCTGAAGGAAAGAGTCGGAGGAAGGAAAAAAAAGAACTTATAACTACATTATTACATTAAATTAATTACACATATTTACATATCACATTCACTTGTTGCATGAAATTCTTGTGCACTGTATAAAGGATGCTTTGTGAGCCATTTGTATAGTCTCTTTTTATATATGAATGTTTGAAGACGTTATTTTTTATGGAAGTGAATTGTATAGTTTAATGCCTATAACTCTGTAGTACTTGGAAGTCTTCTGTAATCTGTGGTATGGCATATCAATTTTACTACCTACTACATATATTGCATGTATCACTCCTAACTTCATAGATATGCAAATTCTCTTTTACGCGAGTTAAGATATATTTATACGAGTATATACGTTAACAACGGTTAACCTCACAGCACCGCAGAAAAAATGATCAGGATATGCTACTTCTTGCAGTGTCGTAAACAAAGCAATTCTGAAGAGATTTATTTATTAAATTGAAAACAGAATCGGGAAAGTTAATCTGAAATTTTAAAACAATATGTGAATTTCATTTATACACATTTCATTTTGGGAGGGTGGGGGGTCAGGTAGGCCGGCCACAAGAATCGAATCCGGGTCTCTTGAATGCAGGGCACAGACGAAACCACCTGAGCCATTCCGCTTGGTGTGGTGTGAGCTACTAAAATAATTTGCATATGACCATAGAAATATCTATATGCTCATTCTCCTAGATAATATTAACAAAAGAAGGTTGATTATTGAAGTTCCTGTAAACATATTGCACTTATAGGAGAAAGCTTCGTATTCAAGTCAAAAGTTCGATATCAAGTTTCAAAACACATTTAGATTTGGTTTGGCTATGTACATGATAAGTTCTGCGCCGTTGTGTAGTTGACTAAGGCGTCATGCCTTGGTTCCCTTCTAGGGAATGCGGTCCGGGATCGATCCCACCCCTGGGGGTGCGGATTTTAAGTCCCGGGTATAGGACCGGTGCCCCCTTAGCATCGTGAGGAAATTCAGGAGCTTAAGATAAGTAAGCGGTCAGAGTCAGGAAAACCAATTTTCCGGTTGGGGTGCCGAGATGCTGACCACATCTCCTCCCCGTATCGATTGGATGATCGCCCTCCCCTACCGTGCGTATGTGGACGTGTGTCTGGCAGTCGGGTTGGCAGGACTTGGCCCTATATGGGCTGTCGCGCCATGGATTATTATTGTTATGTGAATGATAAATATAAAAATATATAAGTACAAAGCCTTCCAATAACGCAATGGGATTTCATTCCATTTATTCATAACAATTCTTTAGGTGGTCCACCAGACATCGCTGAATATTTTTATTAAATGTGTGTGGAATCATGCATGATAATTTTGGTTTTAATGCGTTCTTTGTCGTGGCGTTAACCTTTCCCTAGTTATTCTAATGATATGCTTATATTGTCGTAAGCATGCACTTTATTGTAATCTAACAAACTTATTTGAAAGTTTGCGATTCTTTCTTTTATTTTCCATACACGATTCCATTTTTAAGACTTGTGATACAGTTATGCTTCCATAAATTAAATGTGTGTAACTTATGTGAAATAATTTATTTACAATCATCTATTCTGAATAATAACATAGGTAGAAAAATATGGACAAATTATTGTATCCCGCAGAAAATGAAAATACCAAGATTTCACATAAAATACAAAATTGAAATTCTGAATAAATAAGGAACACTTATATAAAAATAATTGTCTGTCTATAAATAGTATAAATCAAAACCTTCGATTAAGTAAGTTAAAACAATTTACTCAATTAAATACTTGGGGACGCTACGCGAAAGGAACCCGAGACTTTGGTGTAAAACATGTTAAAAAAAATTCCTGCTGCTTGCACACATAAACCATTCGTTAGTACACCAAGCGTGTAATCCATTCTTTCTAAACTTTCACTTCACATCACAAAACAAATCACTAAGAATACATTGCTATGACTCTGATTCTGCACTACGAGGGCGTGACCTTGCATATTATCCGTCCTGTACTTGCATCTTGCAGAATGACTCTTTCCGCTCTGCTAATATAGGGTGGGCAAAATAAAGTGGCCCGGAAAATATTTTCAAGCAGAGCAGAGCTTCAATGCATGTCTCACTGTTTAGTAAATCGAGCACAGCGCTGCCTCGACGTCGGCGTAGGATATTGTGATGGGCTGTTCACATTTTCATTATCAGAGGTCGATATTATTGTCCTGTTGCCACAATCTGACTTCATTTTATTTACAGTATTTTGTTTCGTGCAAATAAATTGTTCGAGTTCACTGACGTGTCTTGTATAAATTCTCATTCCCATCTCGTTTCTTAATTCTGAACACGCGTCATGTATATAAATGTAACCTATTCCAGGCCACTTTCTTGAAAATATTTACCCTCCGCACTACTTTTACTTTGCCTATTCTGTAGAGGCTAAGCCAATTATCCTTCTTGAATGTTCTATATGCGACTTTTTAATTTTCCAAGCACGACTTACTTTCGGTACTACCTAAGTCATTGAGGACTAACTTCGAAAGTAATTATTAAAATTATAATATTATGCATGGCATTAAAATGAAATGTATATATTGAATTTTATGAGACAACATCTAACCTGCTGAATGACTTTTAAAGGCAAACTATGAGATATAGAGTAAATCTTACTACAGTTTACCACAACAAAGAAAGTCTCCGGGGAATGAGACGATGGGGTGTTGGAGAAGGTTCCTACACCCTCCTTCGACAGGTTTATGACACCCATGTCAGTTAAGTTGCAGACCATTCAAAAACATTCTGAGGGTTTCTATTTTCATGAATGATCTTCTCAGCTTTAGTGTACTGAGTGAATAGGACGCATGGTTTTTTTTTTTTAACGGTTCCGCTGCTTGTGTAGCATACGTTTTGTCACACACATTCGCTATCCCTGTTCCACTTCGTAAGGGTAGCACATTACTCTCAGAGACTTACTTTGCGTTGGTGGACAGTACACAAAAAATTGTAGACCAGTTAAACCATTAAATTTATCATAAATTTGTAGTGAAATTTACCTTCCGAATAATTCCTTGTTACTAGTTTAAATTTGCCAATTCTCATACTTTTTCTTGAAGTGGAAAGTCGTTAATATTTTTTTTTCTGGTTTTACAAAAAAGAATAGAATTTCCAATCATTAACGACCAGCTAATAAAATATATTACTATTGTTAAGCCTTGTCCTTTCCTCTATTTTCTCATAGCGGCAAGTAAAACACTTAATAAAAACATTTCTACAAATGTTGACCTTGACATGAAGTAGTTAGAAGAACAAGCGTTGAAAAAATGGGGAAGAGAAAGTATTTTAATGCAGCGCTTCAAAGATTTTCAAAGTAAGTCACTTTTTTTTAATTCTAGTAACTTTATTCATCTTTTTCACACTAGGTCATCAAAATCCGTGCCTTACTATGCATATTACGCTAGGCTAAGTCACGTCTCCTGCACCTTGGTCCCTGGCCACGGAAAGCGATCCGGGTTCGATCCCACCCATGTGGTGGGGATTTTAGGTCCCGGGTATAGGACCGGTGCCCACTCAGCATCGCGAGGAAAGAGAGGAGCTTACGCTAGGTAAGCGGCCGTGGTCACGGAAACCAACATTCCGGCTGCGGGATGCCGAGATGCTGACCACATCTCCTCCCCGTATCGGTTGGATGATCGTCCACCTCTGCCGTGCGTAGGTGGGCGTGAGGCCGGCAGTCGGGTTGGTAGGCCTTGGTCCTCTAAGGACTGTCGCGCCAGTGGTTATTTATATTAAGTCACGTCTATCTGTTACACCAATCGTAGCACTATTCGTTAATAATATATTTGCAAGCCTCTCCATTTTACGCCGAGTATCTTAGCATCCTCACTGTTGCTTGAATGTCTTTCAAGGTAGTCATCGAAGTCATTAGGGTTAGGTGGACATGAATGTTAGGTATATCGACAAAATTAGTAAAAATTAACATTACTGTAACCTGGGGCAATGGCTAGGAATATATAAAACTTTAACCAATTTCATTTTCTTCGCCATTGTTCACTGACGTAATGTTAGAATGAAAAACCAAGGCACAACAGCAGCTTGTAGCTAAAAAATGAGCTGCAGCGTTTTAAATATTAGATAAAGTTCGAATGCTATAGCTTATATTCTCTGTTATGTATTTTTCAGTTAGTATGTGCAGAGGTGTTAAATTTGTTTGTAGTGCTCGAAACCTTAGTACTGCTGCTTTTCTCTCGTACCAATTTTTATTTCTGAATTTCGTTCGTGTTGGTTCCGCATGTGTAAACCGTTGATGAACGGTTGGAATATTCATTTGTTGATTGCAGGCTCAGGTTATTACTCCAAGTAAAGCTTGAAAAAGAAAGAACTCTGCCAGATTATATATAGATTTTCTATAAATATTTTCTACCACTGGGAATTCTGTTAATATTTCCATAAGGCTTGTAATTTTCCATTCCAGTACGAAAGCTGTTACATAAATGCCCTGTTATTATTGAATCTGCAACTGAGGAGACAAGTTCCTTATGATATTTTCAACCCAACGATTTAGAGTTGTTTTATCAGGTGATGCTGATAACGATATTTAGAGTTATCCCATCTTTAAAATTTAAGATGTACTGGAAAATCAACTGTCAGCTTGCACAAGACATTATTGAAATATTATTACTGTCTTTACAAGTACATTTTCTCCAGAAATTTGATAGCGAGATTAACCGGAAACCACGTTTTTATAATCCCCAATTCCAAACAAAGATTTATTAGATAACGTATGCGCATGTGCCTGAACGGCATAATTCAAAATCAAAATTACTGCACTAGATATTTAAGTTCAGGATGCGATACGAAGATTTTCAATAAAATTCCCTAAAACAACCTTTTACATTGAAAAAATAGGTTTTTAAAAAATTAATGGTTTGTATTGAAATACCATGCCATGTTTAAGATATTAAATGACAAATTGTATATCTTAAATTTTCTGTGGATGGCATGAAGTTCTCGTCAACCTAAATGACTTAAATAACAATGGGGGGGGGGGAATGGTAAACAATGAAAGTGAGAGAGAAAGAGAGAGAGTGAGAGAGCTACAGATCTCGTTAATGCGCGCAATTTGCCAATTTTGTGGGGTTAATCATTTGCGAGATATATCTTGCAGTTAATGAAAACTTATAAATCCTTATACCTTTTGCTAGTGTTATTGGTTTTCTCTTGTGGCCATGAAATGCACATGGAATTTGAAAGAACGTTAATTACATCCGCTGACCATTGGTTCACTTTTGCCTTCTTACACTTAGCTTCTACTTGCCTAAACATTTTAAAGCTTGACTATATATCCGCAGATAGCAAACTCGATATTTTGATTTTATTTATTGTATTACCATTTTCAGGCCAAGCAGGCCGAGCTACCAAGATTAATAAGAAAAACGACACTAAACTTTATACAACTAGAATAAGGAATATGTATATATTATATATAATAATAAGATTGTTAAAGTAAGTTGTATAAATAAATTCAAGTCGATTCAAATTACTTATGAAGAAATTTGCAAGTAGTAAATAAAGTTTATTTCAGTTAACAAGAAGTAGATAGAAGTAAACGCATTTTTAAAATTAATTTTAGAAGAGTAATTAAAGAAGCCATATGAACGCATCACATTTTATATATATATATATATATATATTGCAACTAAGTCTAATGTTGCACAACGGAATAAAAGTATGCTACTTCGCTGATTAAAAGTTTTGAAATTTATATCGTTTTACCGAAATATTAAACATTTACTTTCAATGCAATTTTAGAATACTCATTTTTAATAGCTTTTGTAAAAAGCTTTTTGTTCTCAGAACAATAATGACTAGATATGTATTTTGTTCAGATTGAATGTTTAAATCAAAATTGAAGAAGGCATTGTCAGCACTCGTATCCGAACCAAGGATATTCTTATTCATTAAACTAAAATAGGATCGCCGCTTAAATTTCCACTTCAGCCACTTTGATTTCGGCCTTGGCGTTTCTCTACAAACGCATGGCACGTTGTTTTCGGGTTGCGTTTCTACTTGGCGTCTTTAAGTCTAGTGTTGGGGTAACTTTCACATGTAGACACTACTGCTGAACCTAAAGCAGCACTGTTCATACGTTTTGCAGAAACAGGAAAATATAAAGTATGTCTGAAAGTTTCATCGCAGAGAAGGACAAAATAGATCATTTATATAAAACTGGAAAGCCAATGAGTGACCTGGCTGCACAGAAAAACCATAGGACTGACTTGTTTTCCGGCCTTGCTCTGAACTTTTCAAATCTACTTCTTTCCAGCTTGATGCCCAGCCATGGTTAGCGTGAAGGGACAGTAATCAGTTATACTGATTGTCACTTTTACTTAAGAATTTTAATGAATGACCTTCTTTCAGCCGATAAAAGAATGAAAATGACAATTTATTTTGACTACTTCGTTCATATGAAAGCGGAATGAAGTTTTAACCATCTGTCACTGTGAAGTTTTCTAAAATTAATGACGGCACGCAACGACAATTCATAAAATGATTACCCTGATTTTAAATTGCACTTACGTAGGTGGTAAACTAAAGCAGAATTTTCTCTGCATAAAATTAGAATATACCTTTGTGTGTTTATGGATTCTTTTCATAACGAATAGCACTTTTTTTAGCTGGTCTATGCTCAACTTGGTTTAATTACTGACAGGATGGAAATTGCAGCTGACAATTATTTATGTAGGATTACTTTACTTTCTCAGCATTCATTTGTCCTTTTTAACTATGACACAATTCTATTACTGGGAATATTTACTTTTTATACAGTATAAATTTTCGTAGTTGCTGTGTTTCACAATTGGTATACAGAATAAGTCACATCTTAATGCTTAATAAAAGTCGATGTTTCGTGAGGTTCGTGAGGAGGAGAGGTGAAACACCCTTAAATTCTAAATTAATGTTTACTTTCACCACCGCCTAGTTAGAGTAGATAAAATATTGTATTCCATTCAACATTTTATGTAGACATTCCAAGCAAATAAATGCTTTGAAGCCCTGAAAAAGAAAGAAAGAAATGTATACTATGTGTGCGCCCGGTTATGCGTTTGTCTGTCTACCTGTCTGTCTCTGTGAGCAGCATAACTCAACAATGAAATATCGAATGAATTCAAAACTTGCCGTACTGTAGTTCACTGATTTCTACAGATTTCAAGAAACTTTCCTCAACAAAAGCTACCAGTTACAAGAGAATTTATTCCATATCTCTTTTTTTTCTCACAAATTGTGCAATCATTTTGCAATGACTAGAATTGATACATATATTTAATAATTTTCTGGCAATCAGATTGTGTATTCTGAATTTTTTGAAATAGTATGGCTTCTGCATTCGGAATGAACTTTTATAATTGTGTACAACGGGTAAGCCATAAGAGATGAAGGAAAAGTTTCTGTAGCAAAAATTTAGATACGTAACTTTAAAAAGCCAGTGGTATCCCGCATATCTATGATTATTTATTTGAAATTTTCAATAATTTTTCACTTCTAAGTACTGTGATTTTGCAGTCGTAGAAAGGCAGTATTTACCAACCGTTTTAAAACCTCATATTTACTGTATCCTTGAGACTACAACGAAGTGTGCCCGCCTCGGTAGCGTAGATGATATCGTGTCTACCTCACGTTCAAGAAGTCCCGAGTTTGAATCTCGGATAGGGTGAGTTACCCGCATAAGGTTTTTCCGGGGTTTTCCCTTATGCTAATGGACGAATGTCGGGTAACTAAGCCCCATGGAACCCGGAGTCATTTGAGCATCACTTCACCCATTTCATTAATCATCCAATATGACTTACGTTGGAGGACGTTAATTAAATTTAAAAAAAAAAAAAACGTGTGTAATGAAACCGTTGTCGAAAATGTTTATCTTAAATAATATAGGCGATACATTACTTAATAGATATAAAATAAATAATGGTGGATCAAAGACTACGTGTGACCATAATCAAAAAAGGAAAAAAAAACGTTCAACAATTTGTTTAGATTAATACATGGCTTAAAGTCATAAAATACTTGTTAGCTTTAATACTTGTTTATAATAAAACTAAAGTATGAATTAGCAACTCTGTTACAATTTTCAGCACAGTCTCGGATTTTTGCATGATTTTTCGAAGATTTAATGAGCATTTAGCATCTCCCATTGGAGGAAGAAATTAGAAAATAGATTTAGCTAAGACTGTAAACAACGCAAGGTCCGCAGTGTGTTTACACTGCAGTGCAGTGGCGTGTCATTCTCGCACGGCCTGGTGCACGACTTGTTTTATGGTATTACAATTCCACGACTGATCAACGACGGTATAAGATATTTCTAAAGAATAAGTTTTACAACTTCTAACTCTAACACTTTGGAAGAGAATAAGAAGTAGGAATCGACCAACCTCGCCGTTAATCCTAAATCATTTCCTGGATTACCATATAATTAAAAATAGGCTGGCGCCGTAGCTCAGTTGGTAGAGCACCTGCCTGCCGCAGTAGGGGTCCCGGGTTCGATTCCCGGCGGTGGGGGTGGGGATTTTTCTCCGTCCAACATAATTCCCCATCTTCCCCATAGTCTGGAAGTATGGATGAGAGTGCGAATGTGTGCGTGATGTAATGATTAAAACCAACTGAACAAGAGTTAACACCTTCGGTATGTTCCAAAGGAGTACTTCCCCAGAGTCTGGAAGTATGGATGAGAGTGCGAATGTGTGCGTGATGTAATGATTAAAACCAACTGAACAAGAATTAACACCTTCGGTATGTTCCAAAGGAGAACGACCGCCGATATGACCATTGGAGTTAAAGGCGGAGTATAAATGGAAAAAAAAATCAAGTTTGTAGAAATTCAAAATGTTTTTATTTTCGTAGGACGGCAGAATGACGTAACATATACCAACAGTCTCTCGTGGTTTCACCATACGTAAACAAAAGAATTCACTTTCAAATCACTATACGTTTATCAGTTCTCATCTCGCAACTCGGTACAGTTTAAATGCACACACACACACACACACACACACACACACACACACACACACACACACACACACACACACACACACACACACACACACACACACACACACACACACACACACACACACACGCACGCACGCACACACGCACACACACTGCACGAAAACTGACCATTGATCACTCTCTAGCAGTTCCCACTGCACACTCACTGTCCAGTCCAGTCGCTTTTATAACCAAACCATCGTTTCTCGAAAGTTGACGAAGTTTCTCGAAAACTCCCGAAACTTCACGGACTTTCGTGGTGGAGCGAGAACGTCTAGACTATCTCCTTCTCTTTCTCCCTCTGCTGCGCTCTCTCTCTCTCATGGCGTAGCTTGGGCGCTATCTGTCTCTTTCACTCCCGCTTGTATCTCTCTCTCTCTCTCTCTCTCTCTCTCTCTCTCTCTCGTCAAATAACAAGCGCCTCTCGACAATATTTCAGTATTTTAACACTCAATGCTTGTCTACACCTCTACTCGTAATAAAACTAGCAGAACATTTTCTAACATTTTTCTCATTTTGGGTAATGGATTGTCTTTAACTTTAAGAGTATTTTAAATTGTGTATGCTGTTATCGGTTAATGTCAGAATTAGTGCCTCAGCTGTTGAAAAAACATACTAACTAGGAGTACCGTTTAAAATATTCGAAATATCTCGAAATGCACTTTTTGAAAACGTTAGAAAACAAAAGTTTCTAGGGAAATTGTTTCTACATGTTATTACCTATTTGAAAGCATTTCTAATAGTTGGAATATTTTAAAAATTATGTTGGTTTTTTTGGGTGTAATTTACGTCCTCCAACGTTGTCATACCGGACGATGAATGGAATGGGTGAATTGATGCTCAAATGAGCCCAGGATCTATAGAACTTAGAGTTACCCGACATTCATCTTTCAGGATAAGGCAAACCCCAGAAAAAAACCTTATCCAGGTAACTCACCCTGACCGAGATTTAACTCGGGACCTCTTGAACGTGAGTCAGACATGCTACCATCTACGCTACCGAGGCGGACATGTTAATATTATTTATGCACATGAGTCAGATATACACATGCGCGCGTTGTTTATTGTTTTTGCTTGTTACGAAATAAATGCTGTTTCGAACACAGTTTCGAAATGCAGTTTCGAGAGCAGCTCACACTGGCAGAAGGTGGGACTATCTTTGTCATTATAGGGCAACAATTTTCCAGGGTGATCGCATTTTAGGTTGACTATATTGATTTCAGAGGGTGGGGGAGGTCATGAAAGAATCCGACAATCAGTTTTGCTTCTCGCAGGCATGACACTATCTTTTCTGTCAGAACAGCTCTTTGTGAATTCCATTTCTTTTATAAATATAAAACTGATGAAAGACTATAGCTTTTCTTGTGATACTATTAATTCTGTGAGCAGTGTTTCAGACATTTAATAAAGTTTCTAATAGACCGATTACAAAAGGAAGCAACACTTAAACTGCAAAATGTCCTTGAAAATATCCTAGTTATTCTATTCTAAAATGTGTAAAATAAACTTGCAACTCGTTTTAATAACGCAGACAGCGTTTATTTCAAATATACACCTATAACATGCAAGGTTGAAGTGAACTTTCTTGCAGTACAACCATTATTAAAGAGAAAATGCAAGGAATTTCACTTTCATGCACCTAAAGACGCAAATCGCTATACATGTATTGCAATGGTTAATGCACACAGCTTCTAAATACATGCTTCAATTTGGGTACTCCGTGATTTTTAAATTATAACTTTGAAAATATGTGTAAACTGCATTGTAAACATGACAATAATAATAAAAGCATAAATCCTAAATTGATATACAATATATCGCAATGGTTAATTCCAGAAATGTTGCATTTTTGCTCCCCTTGAGCTCTCCCAGCGCACAGTGGCGTGATGTATATGAACTGTCCTCTAATATACTTCAGTAAACAACTAGTACTCTGATTTCCATTAGGAGTAAACTAGAACGAACTGTCCTCTCTTGTCATCCAATCGGCCAGTTTTGTATATGCATCACTATACGTTGCACAGTGAACGCGGAGGGGAGAAAGAGACAGAGATCTTCATAATTAATGCAAGAACGTGAAGAAACTGTGGGTACTGCTAGTGTTACGTCATTCTAAATTCATACAGGAACTAGAAGTCCTGTACCTTCTGAATAACTTTTGAAGCTTGTGGCTGATTAACATGAAACTCAGGGTACGGAGATAATCATGCACAGGTGCAAGCGGAGGTGAATTTTTAAATAGAACAGGCTATGTGCTTTACAGATTGTATAGTACTCCATAACAGCTTTTCAATAAGTACTCACATGGCTAATTCTGTGCAATTCATTGCTGTTGATAGTTTAGGCTTACCGGAGTAAAACCTTTTCTTCATTGTTTAAAATCGATTGTTTTTTGTTTATATGACGCTCGCCAGGTAGTAACACTGGAAACACGTTTATTGACCCTGAATGATTTACTAACTTATATAAATGAATCTAACGTCTGATGTATTTAAATAATATGCTACCTGATGTGTGAAAAGAAAAATATTCTCACTTTAATGTTAATTGACCATCGAGACAAGCAGCGATCTCATTGTGAGGCTACAAATTGATTTAATAGTATGCGTTCTGATTATGCTTCAATTCTGCTTACAATGGCGAGAAGGAATGCATGAAAATTTACTGAAACTAGAAACGTAGAGCATTGCCAAGATCAGGTGCCGAAAAGGATATCCGAGGGAATACTTCATTGGATATTGTCTTTAGAGTGCAATAAAATCTAAAGTATCTCAACAAATTTACATCAGAATCCAATATATCTAAAGTTCCGTAGCAAAATTCCTGAGAAATACCAAGAATCATTGTTACAACATTCAACTTTTGTATGGAATTTCAGAGGAAGATCCTTATAGAAAAACGAATTTCGTGGGTATAAAATATAAATGCCACATTTTAAGAGATTTGCATGACATTTCATTCTGGATGGAAAAACTGTAATATAAAACCACATATTTTATGCAAATTTTATGTGCCATTAACCATTTCCAAAATTTTGTTAACTTTTGTTATTTAAAGGTTAAAATATTTATACCTTTTAAAACCGGGAAGTGCCTAATCATTTTTCTTTTTGATGGTCGCGTAAATAGCACAGAAAATCAAAGCGGACTATGACTTAATCTTCATTATTATACCCGCAATATAAAATGCATTTAAACAAATTTAGGCCTCATTGAAAATAAAAGTTAATATCTGCGGCCCCAAACATAAGTAAATACATAAATATAAATATGGATACATACAGATACACACATATATACATATTCATGTGTTATATATTCATTCAGAGGAGAAGCAGTATTTGCCAGGGTTCACCAATCTCTTCACAAGGGGAGAAGAAATTTAACGTAACTAATCTCTGTTTCATATAACCTTGCCCCGCTGACATGTATCACTCAGCGTGCAACTACCTTCCCCCTCATCCTAATTGGCTAATGCTTTCGCGCCATAGGCCATAGGCCTTGCCTTCCCGTCACATTTAAACCTGCAGTAAACGTCATAATAATTGCTAGGAACATAGATAAAATCATACAAATAAGAATATGAAGACATACAAAAATAATGAAGTTTATAATGAAACTGGATTAATGAGCAATGAAACTGAAACAAGTTTATAATGAAAGGCCTTCGGCCTTTTCCACAGCGATTTTATAAAACCAGCACACATACCTTGCAAAGGTGCTTGTCTTTCAGTCTTAAAAGTCGTGTCACGCCATATTTGTCGTGTGTTCTTCATTCAACCAAGTCTCGTCAAGGTACTATATTTTGCGATTTGTATCCCGGTACGTCTGATTGTCGTTAAATAATGTCTTCGCCACACAGCAATATCGCCTCTGGAGTGATTAAGTTTTACTGTTGTCTCAATTTCATGTAGCGATGTTCCTACGCAACTAACACTCACGCCTGTAAGTTCAGAGCACAGCTGTTCGACTTCTCTCCCTCACAAAGACGGATTCTTCTCTGTGAGTGCATTAAACACATGCAACACAGTTCTTTTTTCGCCGCTTTGTAAAGGTTTTCGCTTGCGATGCTTCAGCGAAAAACTGGCGGTAGACTCTACCATTATACATATAAGTATACGCGCAATAAACGATCAGTAAAATAATTTAGCCCTCATACTCGGCATAACACACCTTCGAATGGCGATATATGTATAATCCAGTTCAAAACAAGGTCAGTGATAAAAGTCATATAAACAAATATGTCATCACTACCGCTAAATCACGTGCTATCGTGCCATGTGCTTGAGAACAAAGGAAACTCATCTTTACTTCGTTTAAGAATTAACATGCATTTCAGATAAATCAACTCTGTTGCGTAATATATTTAATTCAAACAGTTACGAAAATATAAATTTGAACAATTCTCTTCCAGCATATAAAGATATATCACCATGTTAAATAACGAATTAATTTTTACCGCACAACAGTCTGTACTACAATAGCAGCTAATGAAATGTGATAAGGTCACGTGACCGTTAAGAGATGCAGGGCAAGCTTATGTGAAACAATGATTAGTAGTGATGACAACTCCGAAGAATGTGTTTTAGCAGCAAGTTAATCCTACCCCATTTATTTATGCTTCTGTTGCGTATTAATTATATATGAAAAACGATCTGTGATTGTATTCTTCCGTTAGCGCCTAATGTTTACTTCATGATGCGCTTTAAGCGCTAGATGCATGTGTCTTGCAAGGAGAGACTTTGAAGTGCAGTAATGCCCCTGCAGCCACGTGTGAGGAAGGGTTGACGGACTCAAGGGGACAGCCAAGTCGATATCCCTCAGTCATTCTCGCTGTTGACTAACGACCTGGCAGGAAGTTTCTTGCAGGTCACGATATCTCCATTGTACAGCCTACTTGCCGTTTGGTTTATACACCCGAAGTTGGTCTGTAATGCTTTCTCATTATCCTTAAATGTATAAACACTATTTTAAAAGTTCACGTACTGCTTTAATGCATTAACTTAATATTTGACTTAAACACAACACAATTTAAATCTTTATCACCAGAAATGGGAATCCTTAAGCAGTTTCCTTCATTTTATCTACACTTAAATCAAAGATTGCAATTAAAAGGTAAAAGTTCATTAATAGCAGATGAAAATTGTTTTAAGTAATGTCTGCAGACGCCAAGGGGCTGTAGGTGTAGGACCTCTCTGTCTATAGTCGAATGACTGTCCTGGTTTGAATACTTAGAAATTCCTAAGTCTAGTTTATTTTTCTAGGAGCTCTAAGTGATCCATTCCAAATTATGAAAGTGATAGGCTCAGAACTTATTCTTAGTAAAGAAATAAGATTTATTGAATACTAAAAAGAACAGCTCCTGCTATCCTTGTGCTGCGTCCTGAGCCCTTAGCATCTTGTATAGCTTATTGAGGCTATGATTTCTTCCTTAAATTCTAAAAGTTGCTCCAAAGGAAAGGAGTACTTAAAGCCTTAATAGATAACACAATACTTAAAATAAATTGAATGTTGTAGTCTGTTTTTATTTCAATCAAAATATAACATTAAAATATGTAGAAAAAGCTTTTAAAATAAATTTACAAATAACAAACATAATCCTAATTTCACATATTAATAGAATTACACTGTAGGAAACCCAACATATTAACTTTCTAAAAATGCACTATGCATCATCAATTGAAGGTATATCTCATAGTACGTCTACTATTAATTGAATTTCACATGAGGGTTAATAACCTGGCAAGGCTTCTGCTTCCCTTATTCATGGCATTAGTAAGGTCAACTCTCCGCTCTATAGACACCGGGCTCCATTGCATGACTTCTCCCAGTTATTTGTAATCTATTCAAACCCGAGTTTTTGAAATAGTACGTTTTAAAACGTACATATTAAAAAGAACGAAATAAAACTAAAAGAAATAGCTCATTTGCCGCCTAAAACATTTTCATCCTTAAGGCTTGATAAGGAGGTAAAACACTTATTTCCCAATTATAAAAATACATGCTTCCTAATCAGCTCCAGGATTCAGTTGCTAGGTTGAATATGATTACTGTTGCCAACTGTTAACGCCAAAACCAACCGAACTAGGATAAAAGGGATGTCTGTTGGCTCGATATATCGCTTTCCAATGCCTGTCTCGATTTTTAACTTTCCGAAATTGCATATTTGTGGTTTCAGGTCAGACAACAAACCGCGAACATTATTGATAATGGTACACAGTATCTCCCTTAGGTCGATATTCCTCGCAAACAAAATGCAGGTAGGGCTTTATCTGATAATGGGTATCCAAAAGAAAAATGAAGGGAGCTCTGAAAATGTGTACTGCAGAGAAGGAAATAGATTCTCCTATCTAGGAAATGACGTCGGCCATATCTTGCGCTCCAGCCGCATCTCTGGCAAATGTTCTGTCCTGTTTATATACAGCAGGTATATCCATCTACAACCTTTTTCTGTCAATGTTACTAAGGTTCACACGTGTGGAGCGGAAAAATGTTCCGCAGTGCATTATAGGGAATAATGACACGGGCGAATACATGAAACTCGTTCTGCTGTTTACATTGTTCGAGAAAAGAAATTTGCTATCTAGAAATATATGATGACGTTGTTGAGACGATTTATCTAATTGGTGTGGAAAGAGAGCATTAGGTATGTACACTGACGTGCATAACAAGTGGCCCATTATTCTAGATTGCAATAGTAGATACATTTAACAGGTCAAGCACTATAAAAGCGTCTATTACCTCCTTAGCATACACCGCTGCAGAATTCGTTGACTGCAGCTTTGCAAGTGGAAGCGAGAATTTTTGTTTTCCGAGCCATTTTTGTTTTCCGATTCCTTAAAGTGAGGGCACGTGAAAACATCATAGAAAATGATTTTGAAAGAAATTGTAGCGGAAGTTGAAACGATATTACGTTAAAGTTATTCCAATTATGAACATATCGTTATGGCCATCGAGATGAAGAAAACTGAAGAAAGTACAGCGATTCTTATCACGAACAGGAATGATTGTGAGGAAACGGGGCGAGTTTCGGTGTCATTTTAGATGTCATTTTAAAGTGATTTGTTGTTATCTTTTCGAATAAAATTGTTATCAAATATAGCTTGTCATATGCGTTAAGTGCAACTACTGTTTCTCTTTTATTTACTTATTTGTTTATACGAAGGCTGTTCAATAAAGAATGATAATAAGTTTTTTACGGACATAATTTTTCGCACTAAAATTAAATATTATATTCTGCTAGCTTAATGTAAAGCAAACGTGCCGTAGTAGTTTCATTGTTGGTACTCCTGGTTCCCGTCTGTGAGAACCAGGCAAATTCAGACGTGTTTAGTATCACCTACCGCTGCAATGGAGGTTACATGCAGTTAAAGTTGATGTTAGAGGAAGATCCGGAGTTTCTTTTAAACGTAATCACTGCTGATGAAACTTGGCCACATCATTTTGATCCTGAGAGCAAACAGTGAAGCTCAGTGTGGAAATCTCCTTCATCACCAGCCCATAAAGCGAAAGTGGTTGCTTCTGCTGGGAAAGCTATGGTCATCTCATTCTTTGATATCCATGGAATGGTTTATTGGCATATTGTACCTGCACACACATCAGTAACTGGAAAATACTACAGGGATGTCCTGAAAACATTGCAAGTCCATACCAGGCGCAAGAGACCACATGTCCGTGAAGCAGGCTGGATGCTGCACCACGATAATGCGAGGCCGCATATTGCCAATGTTGTTGCTGAATATCTTGCAAAAATCGACGTGAGGTGTGTCCCTCACCCTCCATATAGTCCAGATTTAGCCACATGTGAATTTTTTTTAATTCCCTAACTTGAAGAAATGCTTTCGTGGGAGGCATTGTCCATCATCAGAAGCAGTGGTGAAGGCTGTGGAGGCGATTTTGAAGGATCTCTCCAAAAATGGTTTCCAGCATGTCTTTGAGGACTGGCAGAAGCGCTGGGACAAGTGCATCGCATTCAGGGGAGACTATTTTGAGAAGGACCATTAAAATTATGAGGATGAGTAAAGGTACGTTGTCAAAAAAAATTGGATCATTCTTTATTGAACAGCCCTCGTACATCAGTTTATTTATTAATTCTCAATGAAACCAAAGAGAAGTATCTATTCAGAAATCTTTTAAAGGACTTTAAGCATAAAAAAACAGAAGAGTAAAATACTTTAATTTTGTGTGATACTGCTTATGATCATGCCTTTAAATGGTAAAATATACCTTGTGCTTTTAGACACTCAGCAATAGAAACTTAAAATGGCTCCCATTAGCTTATGCAGAACTATTTTATCTCGGAAAACGCTTACAACTATTATTGCTGCATAATACTATAGATTATGAGGCTTAATTAGTGTTCTTTCAGAAGTAAATGTTCTTTACGGAGTAATTTTATAAAGATTGTGATGCTTGTTGTTTCCTTGTGCTATTTAAAGGGAGAACATATTGTTATAAGGTATAAGTTATATTTGTTATAATCAAGGATTGTAATAATGAGTTAAAGCATTTGAATTGTTTATTGGGAGCAACATTGAATCAGTTCTGTGTATGTCGTATAACCTAACCTGAACCTCTCAGCTTTAGGGTTAGGGCCGTCACACTGTCAAGAGTAAATTGGCTTCTAAGTATGGTTAAGTACTTCCTAATATATAAAAATTCAAAAAATTGCTGGCAAATAGTTTACAATTTCATCACAAGTATTTCTAATTTAAAATGTACATACGCTCGAGGATGTATTCGACATTGCTCGAGGTTACATATTCAAACACAACGCTACGTAAAACACAGTGATGTCCACTGCATGCACGAAAAGATAAACAGATGTGTACATAAATACAGACAGGCGCCTCCTTATTGCTATACATACTCCACCTGTTAAATACCTCCTAAAGCACAGCGCAATTGTATTTACAAGTGATATTTTCTTCTGGGGTTATGGTCATTTTTGGAACTATAGAAGGTTGAAGTGCCTCTTAATCATTGTGGAAAGTGATAATTAAGTTTATACGCGGTTCAGGGCAACTCTGGGCCACAGTGGCCTGCACACAGAATTGCATCATATGCTACAAGCCTTATCAGTAAAGGCCGGAGGCGTGTGCGTTTTTCCTTAGGTATGCTTACACATGGACTGTACTGCTATCGGTCGCGCAAGTGAAAACTACAGATAGGTATAGCCTTACCATAAGTGCCGCACTGCCAGAGGAAATAAAACAACACGTTATAAGCTAGCGTCTAGTGCACTAGTTCGCAGGGAACTAACGTCTTTTTTCATCTTCTACATTTGCACATTTTATGGCCATGTTGTACATCTGAGGCCATTCATACCGTGTCCAGCTCTTCTTAGCCTTTATTTATCAGCCATCGCCATCTGTTTACCTGTAGGTTGACTGCGTCCACAGATAAAATCTTGCTTCCTCTACATATACCTTATGCGTTTTCCTTCAGAATTACTTTAGATTAGAAGGACATATAGTGCAGATGCAGGTTTGACGCATTAAGTGGACAGTGTGTGCTATAAATAGAAAACTATGCACTTATTTGAGTTCTTATGACATAATATTTACACATTTCTGACGCTTTGGCTCACGTTATAGAGCCTAGTCCTCAAATTAGTAGTTCTCAAACTGCGAAGCGCAACCGTTTATACACTTAAAAGGGTATATTTTAGACATTTCATCACCATCTGGAATATCAAAATCATATATTAAACGGGCGCAAATGACCTTGCTGTCGACGGGCCCTAAAACACCACACACACACTCACTCACTCACTCACTCACTCATATATTAAAATAAATGAACAATTTTTTAACTAAACATCCAAGCTTATAGCAAATACAATGTAAATTGAGAGAAATGTACTACTGTGTCTCTGTATGGGCGTGAAAGATTAAGTTTGCTCAGAAGCACTTGGATCAGCCTTCAGGTTCTTTTACGTCCCATAAATCTACAACACGGGACCTCCGTTTTACTTCTCTTCCGAAGGAAGTCATGCTAAGAATTCTTTTTTTTTTTATGGCCGATAAAATTCGTCCCCTTCCCCGAAGTTGGAATCCACGACTTCAGGAGCCAGAGGCTAACGTGCTACCCCTAGATCATGGAAGGAAAGCGTAATGTGACAGCTTTAAAATCTTGTTATATCTGAAATGGAAATTCTTAACCTTTTGGCATCAAAATAAATAAAGAGATATTTACTGGGATTATTGCCAAATAAGTGAATTAATAATAAGGTTTGGCGATTTCCTTTGAAATTAGGCTCAGAAGGGAACTCAATATGCTCACACCTGTACGCGCTTGAGAGTTTGATGGCATAATTTCTGTGCTCTATGTGGGTTTGTATGCCTGGGGATTATTTACCCCTGATGGGCGGTGGTCTACAACGTGGCATTCTTAAGGAGCGCCAGTACAGAGCTCCCGAGGGATGTCTAGCAGCTACTTGCAGTTGGTCGCATGGTGCACTTTTCAGGCTTCAGTTTTGAGCATTACTGTTCGACTCCGCACCAGATTTCTGGGTATATGGTTTATATACAGCAGGCATTATACCATTTAATTTTTGGGTGCGTAGTTTTCTTCTTTTTTTCAATTTACGCCCTCCAACATTAAGTCATATCGGATGATGAATGATAAATGATGTTCAAATGAGTTCGGAGTCCATGGAGCTTAGAGTTACCCGACATTCGTCTATCAGGATAGGGGAAAACCCCGGAAAAACCTTATCCAGGTAACTCGCCCTAACCAAGATCGAACTCGGGACCACTTGAACGTGAGACAGAGACGCTACCATCTACGCTACCGAGGCGGGTTTACTGTCCTCCACAGGAGAGTAAGTCTCCGAGACGCAAGGGCTTTGGCTAAGGTTCCCACACCCTGCCTGGACAGGTTTATGACACCCCATGTCAGTACAGTTACAGACCATTCAAAAACATTCTGACGACTACTACCTTTGTGAATGAATCTTCTCGGTTTTAGTGTACAGAGTGAATAGGACAAATGTATTTAACAGTTCTGCTCCCTGTGTAGCAAGCGTTCTCTGCAACACACATTCGCTGTCCTTGTCCCACGGTGTAAGACAGCAAATTCCTTTCAGTGACCTTCTTTGCGTTGGTGGACAGTAGGTACGTAGCCGTGTGAGTACAGTGGTAGTTCCCTTGTTAGCATTTGTTGCTTCTTTAAAATATTTTTGTATGTTTTATTTATGTCGCATAACATAATTGCATACCAGGCCCTCTATACTACCCATTTTTACGTTAGGATTAAAATTTCGGAATAGGAGAGTCCGGGCGACTGTACCTGTAACCTTCTACGTCTCAAGAAAAACCTGCACTGAAATGGTTCTCAGTGTTAGCCCACTATACCCTGGGCGGGGAATGTAAATTCTGCAAAGTCGAGTTTAATAGAATTTAGAGATGTGAATTCCTACAAAATCGCGGTTACCATAATTAAAATAATTTCAAAATCACAATATACTATTTTCCCTCATACTTTGTTCAGACATGGGACTGTTCAACCATGATATTGGTTGTCGTGGTTAAACAGGTTATCTTGGTCCATCATCAAAATAATAAAAGAAAAAAATTGCCATAAACTTCCATGGTGATGTAGGCGTGTATGCCCCGGCAGACTGTTGACATTTACTGTGATTGAGAATAGTCATTGACTGTAAGTTAGTAGATAAACACGCCCCGGCAGATTATTGACAGTTGACTGATGAGTCAAGGTGAGTAACTGACCGCCTGTTACTAAATAAACAGGTTTACCAATCAACGAATTTGTAGGAATTAACATATCTCCATTTCTCATTTTTATCTGCTAGAAATTTGTGGAAATTCACAGCGATCCGCCCTGGGTACGCTGCAGTGCATTGCCACTCAGGACTCGTTTGACCCCATTGTTGCAAAGGGCAACCCAGAACCTACAACGGTCATTCATAAACCGTGTCATCTGTACGAACCTTAATTTTCTGAATTATATTTTGTCTATGAGAACTAAAATATTAAACAGAAATTATTTTCTCTTTTCATGTTGTATTATATATCTAATAATATATTTCCAATAAAAGTATTTGAAGTAGCTTTAAAGACTTGAAACTATTCCTGAAGGAGCTGAGGCAGGGGCTAAATTCTGTTATCCTCCTTTTAAACAAGATCTGAAGTTAAAGAAGAACGTGAGTATAGTTGAACTCATCTATATTGTATGGACTAATGAATGTTTTCGTCTGCTTTAGACTAAACATCCCTCCATCTGCGTTTAAATAATTGAAGAATCTTGAAAAGTGGTAGAGGTCGTAATTTATTCTGACTTTTCTTATTTGGAGTTGGGCGCCAGCCAGTTCATCAGTCCTCTGCTGCAAAGGTTGCACTAAATAATAAAAACTGAAGTATAAAATATGGGTTGTAGGTAAAAAAAAAAAAGCATTACTTCACTATTTATGTACTGAGTGAAAGTGTAGTTCTCGTCTGTGCAGAATAGTGGAGAAAGTAGCCTTCAATTGCCACTAGAAAATTACAGAGGGTTCTGCTTTAAGTAATCTGAAGACGCTGTGTATAAGACTCCCCCCCCCCCTCCTGAAAACTGGAGTTTATAAAAGTTGCGATGTTTCACTTTTATTGTGTTTTAGTATGTGATATTCACGTTGCCATAAACATTGTTTTAAAGTTAATAAATATTGTAGACTAATACAGGAAGTCCATTACTATTAGAATAGAAATACCTATAAATAAGTTACCCTACTCTTGTACAAACTATTCATAAAAACCTTAAATATTCCTATATCTACTTTGTTAATCGAGGCAAACCTTTACAACGATTATCTTATTGTTAAAGTTCTTGTAGGTGTAGTGCGAATAGGAGTACATTAGGCTTTAAGCGAAAGTCAAACCTTTAAAGAGATGGTGGCTATGTAGTACATACAAGGTGCGTTCAAGTATAACACCTATTTTTTCTGGACTGGGACTTCCGGTTCTTTTTAAAATACTCGTGGATTCTTTGTGAATTCGTGACAGATGCCAGCACAGGAAATCCCTGATCTGCCTCACGTTCGAGAGGTCCCGAGTTCGAATCTCGGGGTTTTCCCTTATCCTTCAAGACGAATGTCGGGTAGCAAGCTCCATGGATTGTGGACACATTTGAGCATTATTTCACCCATTTCATTCACCGCCCGATATGACTCAACGTTGGAGGACGTAAAATCCCAACAAAAAAATCCTGAATATTAGTTAAATAATATATATTGAAAAAAAATTACATCGTTCCCATTTATGAGTAAACAAATATATAAAATAAAATACGTGAGCGGAAAAGAAAAATGTTTTATAAACGTTTATTTCGATTAAAATGAATATTAATAAGAATAGTTATTGCAAGGGTAAATAGAGACAGTTATATGAGAGTATACGTATCAGATTTTTAAACTCTGCAATCCTCTTACGCGTCAAATAGCAATAAAAATACATTTTTCAATTACAATAGATAATTATGGTTTGCACCGCAGATTCCTGATCAGTGTCCATAAAGTGCTCAAACTTAGATTCAGAACCACAATTAAAAGAAATTCATGGAAGTACTTGTGTAAAATTAATTTTATGTAACTAAATTAGTTTTATGTAATAAAATTACACTTTGTCATCCTTACGTGCCTGGGAACCCTGTGATTTGCTTCTTTTCACGTAAGACTGAGCTCGATCTGCAGTTGTCTGGCTCTTGTGCTTAAGAAGGGTAACGACTTATGTAAAGCTGCCGGTTTATGGGGGTCTGCTGTGTTTTGTAATACTGTGTGTTATAGAACGCCCTCCGATTATTGCATTAAATTTCGCTCTGACAGAGTAGATGTAAATTGTCGGCTTGAATTTATGAAGATATTCCCTGGTGTGAGCATTCCCAACACAACTATAATTTATCTTCTTTTACAAATTTAAACAGACTGGGTCTGTGTTGGACAAAAATAAACAAGACGGCCTACAATTTTAACGGAGGAAAAACTCGATAAAATAGGCTCAGTTTGGAGACAGTTTAAGAAAATCGCTCCGTCACATTACAACGTACCTTTCATTATATATCATTTTGACTGGCATATGTCGCCATATAATTGATAGTATCGACATGTGTTGTTCAATATTTTGGTTGCAGAAGCTAGCCGAGTACTCAAAAATGCTTTGTGCATTTATCTACCATGGCCAATATTAAGTCGCTACAAATGTGTATCTCGACTATGAGAACTCTAAGTGGTTTACCCGGAAAATTTGAGTCAATAGGAGAGTTTAAAGTCGCGTCGGCATGTTGGCCATGGTAGCTCAAGGGGTTAGAGCGACTAGACGGAAACCAGGAGATCCGTGGTTCAAATCCTGGCCGTGGCATTGAATTTTTCAGTTGGCTCTAATTAATTATGCTTGTACAGTTGCCAGAGTTGAATAGATGCAAGGAAACATAATTTCGAAATTTAATAACGAAAGGTAATCGTAATACATTTAAATTGTTTCTCATCGTTAGCGTTGTGAGGGAGAAAATTGGCGAGCAGGTCAGCTGTTACTGCAAGAACCGATTCGTATAGCAGCGGCTTGGAAACGTGGACTGACCTGTCGGTCATTCAAGAATAAACCGGAATTACATACTATATATTGTATCCTAACTCGATTCATCAGCGCTTATTAAAATATGTTTTTCTACTTAAATATTTATCTATACAAACATTCTTAAAATAATTTAATTCCAGAGAAATCTTTATGAGAAACAATGGAATTGCTGGTGTGAAAAGAGAATCGTATGATTTCTAGCCTACATACTATATATTGCAAACAGTTGCATGGCAGAGACAATATCAAAGAACCTCTTGCAAACCATTTCTTCTACAAAGCTAATAAATAAACAGCAGTTATAGGACAATAATTAAAGAAGTAATAAAAATATTATAAACCGATATAAAAAATAAAATAGGACATTGCTGCAATATTGTATATTATATATATATCATTATTATTGTTATTGTTATTATTGTTGTTATTGTTATTTTTGTTATTCTTGTTACGACACAAATGTAAACTCCTTTTAATGTTCTGTATGACATATTTTTAACGATATGCTTCCTTTTTTTGTGATATTAACAAGAAAGTCACCTATTATGTGCGAGTGCGTGTGCGCGCGCGACAATTTAAAAATCCTCTTAATCCCTTTTGATAATCTTCCCACTATTGAAAATCCATACTCTTCCAGATAAACATAGGCTGTGTATCAACATTTTAAAAAATAATGGATTAGGTTTTTTTCCACATAAATGATTTAAAATTTTAATCCCATTTTATTGTAGCATTTTGCTGTACATATTACATATTTTTAATGATATCGAGTCCAACAGGTTAAAAAGGGGCTTTAATTATCTTATAATTCAGTTATTTTAAAGGCTGGTTTGTATCTCATTCATATCGCTACCTTCCCGTCACATTTCATTATTCCACTATATTTCCATTAACATTGCTGGTATTACTTTGAGAAACCGGGCACACTTGCACATTGGAAACTGACAATAATGATAAACCATTCAACTCTGGTATAAAACTTATATTCCTTGGCCTGTCAACATAGACGAAACGTTCAACGCCTATACCAGCAAAAATTAAAATGAATCCTACTAATATTAATATAATTAACTCTTTAACATTTAGTGTCCATGACTATAAATCGTATTTACAGATTCTAAATCTGTTGCAATTAATTCTGCCAAAATAGTTCTATTGCTATATTCAAGTATATCTTGCTTCCCTAAAGAGGAACTACTCCTACCATATTTTTAACCTCTTATTTATCAATCTGTACTTTTTAAGTCATATGGTCAAATTATTTCACAATTATATAGATACTGTGCCATAATTTCGTCTTTTAAGAAAAACAATTATTTTAAATGCGTTCTGATAAGCAATTAACGTACTTTCAAAGGATAGACCATTAGATTCTATGGTCTGGAGCCATCGTTCAGCGAGGTTTATTATCCCACGAAGGTACCAGGTTCTGGTTTTTTGTTGCGAAGAATTTGGTGACACTTGTACTGCTTCAATGTTGTCAATTTCTCCCACGTAGAAAATGGGGCAAGAATCGAAAAAGATGATAATCTGTTGGTGCGATATCAGCTGTGTACCGGATGTGGTAGCAGTTCATATCCCCCCAATTCCTGAATTTTTTCCCTGCTTGTTCGTGCAGTATGGAGTGTTGCATTTCCCTGTTGAAATAGAATCTATTTCGGTTAACTAATGCTGGGTTCTTCGTCTCAAATTGAGAATAAAGATCCGCATCAATCGCCCGCCCGTTTGAAACGAAATCCCAGTGAATCACACCTTCAAAATTCCACTAGACGTTACTTATGGACCGAACTGATGTTTTTTAATGACTTTGGCAGGTTGGCGTGGACCAAACCACTGTTTCGAGGCACCAGGGTTTCGATAATGTGAGTATACCCATTGTCCATTAGCTGGCAATCCTCCTGAGTTATACGGATAAGCTGACGACAGATATCAACTCTACGTTCAGCCTGTTAAGGTGTCAGTTCATGAGCTACAGATACACAATCAAAAAACCCACTTTTATTTACGAGACCACCTAATACGATAGAAGTTACCAAAATTCATTGGCTTCGTTACAACTTCCAAAAACCATCTAAATGTTACTTTGTAACGATATGTTTTAGTTAGAACTTTTTATATGAATATTGTTTTCTGAAATGACTTAGTAGGCCATGTAATGACATATTAAAAACAAATATATGTGTAATTTTGTGATTGGCCGTAGTAATAATTGTATTACGTAATGCGTTGACGTAGCAGTACATCGGCCAATCACAATATTAATAGAGGAGTAACGATAGTTACGGAAAATTAATAATCTTGAGATAGATATGTTCTTCAGTCTTGTTTCATAACGAAGGAAAAATGTCGCGGTGAATATAAAAGTTTTGTAACGGAATGTTAATAACCTTCAAAAAGAGTTATTCGGTATTCGTAATAGAAACGAATGGATGTTAGATTATACAATCAAATTATATAGTTAGTCAAACTCAATCAAGAAGTGCTTCCAATCTGCTGCGAGTGGAGGAATAACGTCACAAATTTGGCTCCCGAACGTGTGGCTCGATTAAGATAGAGAGGGATTAAGCTGAAAAAAAAACGCCACAACCTTGAATTATGCCTACAGCATTTGAAAATTTTAAATGCTACTTTACTTAATTTTCAAAGTAAATGAAGATTAAATGATACTGCTTTTCAACCAGGGCACAAAGTTGAGCACTTAAACAATAGTACTTAAAATTGAACATTGAAAATTATAGGATACCATATCCTCAGAAAGCTAGTTTCCACTTCTCATAAACAGATTGATATTAATTGACCAACCTGGACAACAGCTTGGATTATTAAGCTTTATGTATGTGAAGTATAGGTCACTCCAATTCTATTGCAATGCCAACCAGACAAAAATTTGAGAGAAGTTCCGTAGTTTAAAACAGTTTTGAGAAGTTCCCCTATTAAATTAGGAACCTAGCCCTAAGCTTTCAGGTTGCCCGATCACACGCAAGCAAATCCTTGAATTCTGTGTGTTTAAATTGTTCCTAGGCCTGTTTTGAGTTTACTGAAACAAAATAATCTCCCTCGTCCGGGGATTACATCACCCGCTGGTCGTCCAGTCTAAGAAATATTGTTTCCATTAAACTCGCCTTCTTCTTGAATGCTGGCCAACACTAAATCAGAGCACTTACTTAAGCATCAGCGAATATTGTCTTAAGCTAAACAGAAATTAAGTGGGAATTGTTTTGACACTGAGTTGGCACTACTTGTAAGGGGCTCTGCAGTGTTAGGGCAGTGTCAGAACAATTTATATTTGTTTTGATGTACACCCACTCTTTCTATAGGAAAACATTGTTGCTTAGTGATTAATCACATACAGTGACTGCAGAAAGTAATTGCCTTCACTTAGAAGCCAAATTATCGGAAGTAAAATCCGTATTTTTAACGTGCAGAAAGAAGAAAGGGTATGTAGCAGTTTGCATTCTGGCATTTTGCAACATTTCCATATGTATTGGTTTTGTACAATCCTTTAGTGTATGCTGTTTACTAATTTTGTCACAGATATTGAGTTTTGATATAATACCTGAAATTGGGGATGTTACCTGTAGTTTAATTTTTTACTTCTGAAAATTAAGCATAGGGTTTTCTCTCCATTAATTTGGCTGCTTTTTAAATTTATAACATGAAGATGAACGCTATTCAGAGTCACTATATATTCCACAAAAATTATAGCAGCGGTATTCAACTACAAACAAGAAAGGTGAAGTTGAAATCACCTCCTTCCACCCGCTATGACTGAATGCGTGGTTACGCAGTCCCGGAGATGGCACGGCGGTGTCATTTTTATGTACAGAAAATGAACGGTGTACATATTCATCCGCCTCTGACAAGTAGACCTGCCTCTTACTGCCTGGGTCACTGGTGAGGGAAAAATAACTTATGTAGAGGAAGCGAGCACATACTGCAGATTTGAGCTCTCCTAAATTATAGTATCAGTTAAAGGTATGTGCTTCTGAATCAGATCTGTTTATCAAAACTCGCATAGATCGTTGTCCTTTTAAGGTTCTTTACCCTCTCATTTTACATTTTTCTTCTCATAATTAAAAAAAAAAGTACCACATAGTACCCTAAACTTAGGCGTGGAACGTTCTTTCCTCGCCAAATGTATTTTCCCATTTATTATTTAAATTCAAGTGTCACCGGTGTCATTGCTTGTGGTGGCGTATGAAGTAAGCGTGGGCGTTCAAAATATAGTCTGTGATTTCTCTCTACTTCACTTTAATCAAGATGAATAGTTGTAGAAAAGGTATTATTGCATAGTTCCTTATAGGGGCAATGAGAATACAGGAGGCTTAAGCAATAGTAAAATCTCTTAAGAATTTCTCGCTATGTACTGGCCTTAACATGCCCATTCACTTTGCCTCTCTCATTGAGAATAATATAAGTATTTGAAGATTCAAACAAACAAGAAATATTTCAAATTGCTCTCAACACAAAACATGACGTACCTGCCTGCACATGTGCCTTAATAGATCTACAGTTTTTGTGGAGCAAGATCTTATCTAACTCTATCATAATTCATACTTTTGGAAAACTCCAAGATAATTCAAGATATAACTCATGTGCCATTAAAATATTTTGAACTATGTGGTATTTTAATCAATCTTCAGCCATTTTTCATAAATGGCTATATGTAGTAAAAGTAAAAGGAAAAAGGAACACATTGATCCCAACTATGAATTCTTGCACTATATTTTCTCTTGAGGAGACCTATCCAAGTTATTTTATTAATTATTTGATTAATACACAAAAGCCAGAAACCTAAAAAGAATACATTGAAATTTTTTTGAAAGTATGTAATATAAAAATGTCTCAATTCAGAATATTTCAAAAACAGGTTTCCTATGGTCGAGTGAATTAGCGTCGCGCATCTTCTGTGGGAATCGAGGATCGATGGTTCTAACCTCGCTGCACCATTTTTTCAGTGTCAATTTTTTATGAACTGACCCAACTGACTGTTAGTGATGCAGTATACGTCGGTCGCACTTCAAGATACCTTTGACTTATTTACTGCCAGTTCTTCTTTAAATACTAATTGATCTAATTTAAAAATCGAGTTTTTTAGTGTTTAAACAGTATTGTATATCGAATTATGAAATTCAGTGAGAGAGAGAGAGAGAGAGAGAGAGAGAGAGAGAGAGAGAGAGAGAGAGAGAGAGAGAGAGAGAGAGAGAGAGACAGGGAAGGGAAGCTTATAGTACAATTATCTTGAGGTGGCAGCTGAGTAAAGATGCACACTAAATGAAATAGTCTATTACCACACCTGAAAGCAGAGTGAGGATGATTTCTACATGTGGAGCCATTGATGGTGCATGCATCAACTTTGGGAGAACACTTTCAACATTTTCTCCAACATGTAAATAATGTAATGTAATCTGCCAATTATGTATTATATTCTCCCAAAGTTGCACGTGTGTTCTATTATTGGTTCAAGTTATGACCTACTGATATAATTCAGGTTTATATTGATCGCACTATACAGTACCTAAAATAATTGAAGATGTAATTTCTAAGTTTCTCTAAGGTCTTCAGAAACAAGCGAAATATGCCTTATGTTAATTTGAGGTGTAAGCATTTGATTTCTACATACTAATTTTTAACTCAAACCAGGGATAAAAGTCCCAAGAAATGTGGTCCAAGGAGTTCCTGAGTATACGTTTACACCTAGGTATATAATAATTCTGTCGTGAAAAACTAAGTAAAACTTTACTTTAACGAGCCACTTTTCATATGCTACAAAATACACTTAATTTGTAATAACTATCTGTTCCCAGTCTATGGAAGAGGTAATTGTCGCACATTTTTACAGTATACTTGCTTTCCCGTCAACCATTCATCCAAACCCGGTCATGCCCAACAAACTGCTGCGCTAAAGTAGGATTAGTTGCCGGTTAGGAGCTTTTGAAATGTTCGGCGCGGTTGCCAAAATCTTTCTGTGGAATGACTTAACGAGATTAGAAGTCAATTGTATTCAACAAATGGGTCAAAATATTGTTTTTACTCTTTAAAAACAGAGGTTTAATTAACGCCAGAATTGAATTATTAACGTAACGTGTGTATATGTGTGCCGCAACTAACACTTTGTTTAGTTGTATAGATATATTTTTAATGGCTTGGATATACAATTTTGTTGACTCACTGATATTTGATCCATATGACTTGTCTTCAATCACCATGAAATTTTACAGGACAGCAAAGTACATTGTATAAAAAATAAATGGCTTAGAAAACTTAGACAAGCTTAGTAAAAATTATAAACATTTTTAGCACAACATTGGTCCAATAAATTACATTTTCTCTAAAATTAGAGTCTTTTTCCAACTAAATATGTGAAAGCGTGGAAAAGCGAGCACATTTAAACATGTCAATTTAAAGTCCAGACATATTTTCTTAGTGGTCAAATCAACATTAGCTACAATTGAATATACTACTTGGCACGTTACGAACAAAATTATATAACCATAGTTAGTCTCTCCATACAAAATATATAATTATATGTACCACATTTAAAAGCACTAAGTCACGAAAACTTATAATTTTAGTTCAATCCAGTATTTAAAGTTTCGAACTTCTACCTTTTCTGAGAAGTATGAAAAACATTTTGATTTCACCTTTAATTGTTAACATCAGTTTTTCTACTTGTTTTTTTTTTTTTTTTTTTTCGATACCGGTATTACGAAAGGCTCAAATTAAAGTCAGCGAACGCTTCCCAGTTTAAAGTCATTCATTAAGTAATGTTAGGGCAATTAAACAACAAAAAAGAAACAAAGAAAGCTTTGTAACTTCCATTCATGGGTCTGTATACATCGAAGTTTTGAATACAATCTTTAGTGTGTTGATCAATTAAATTCGTTGGAAAAATTTTACAAGAATAAGTACAGAACTAAAGCTTTTAATTTATGGATTAACTGTTTTATACTCGTATGGGTTCGGAAAAGCAAGATTTTGCATTTAAAATATTGGCAAAAATTCGTTCTTTACAAAACTAAACAAACTCATGAACAATCTAATAAGATTTGCTAAATACCCTATCAACTAGACAATTGTAAAACTCCCTTAGGATTACTACGGAGGCAATTCCGTATCGAAACCTATGGTGTATTGTACCTGAGCTACAAGTGCGACATCCCTGGAAGGAAGGATGAGGCAAGAGAGGAGAGAGGGCGGCCGACAGCGCCGAGACTCCCGCCGATAGTTTTCTGCTGAAAGAGACCACCAGATGGAGATAATGATAATGGATATGAAATGGAGAGATAATAAATTCGTATTTATGGCTACCCGGGAAGAACTCCCGAAATAAACCCATAGGTCAGATAGGGGGAATCGAACTTGGGCCTCCCGACTGCGTGTCATAAATGAAACCGCCTGAGCCATCCCGCTCGGTTAAAACTCCTTTAATGCAAGCGAATTGCAAGCTAAAACTGACGCCTTATGTTATTGTTTAAACCTTTTTTCCCTCGTAATTTACGTCCTCCAACGTTAAGTCATATCAGACGGTGAATGGGAGAAATGATGCTCAAATGAGCCGAGGGTGCATAGAGCTTATAGTTACCCAACATTCGTCTTTCAGGATAAGAGAAAACCCCGGAAAAACCTTATTCAGGTAACACACCCTGACCGAGATTCGAACTCGGGATCTCTTGAATGTGAGGCAGACACGCTACCACCGTGCTACCGAGGGGGGCATTCTGTAAATTACGAAAGAATGTGTATTAAGAAAGGTAATAAATGTTAAGCAAAAATTCATGGACGTAATTTTTTTTTTTTTTTTGTAATGGATGGATAAAATCTGTGGTAAAGGGGGAGTTAACTAAAATTGTGCTGTTTTTGTACACCTCCTAATAATCTGCTATTTAAGAACACAAGATACACACTAAAATTAGTTACCAGATGTTTTTATTTTTTGCCTTACACATTCATTGTACACATGTGAACCTAACATTTGAGCAAGCGTATATCCGTATAAAATGCCATACTAAGTGTCCAGATGGCATCTAGAAACAATGTTTTAATTTGTGTAATTATTATCATTTTGGTAGTCTTAGAAATTACCCCCCCCCCCCACAAACACGTACACACACGCGCGCGCGCTGTTTTATAATTAGTAAGGCTTACTCGTTTCTATTTTGTTTAAAAAGGAAACGTTTATTCTTTATGAAAGAGTATTTCGAAATAAAAGTGAGCATCAACATTAAAATAATTAAATCAGGTTTTAGTACAAAAAAGCACTAAACTTCGGACACTGTATTAACGTCCGTATCATTTGACGATAATCTAATTCCACAAAAAATGGTAGCTCATGTTTCATTATCTTTTGGAAAAAAGATGGAGCGGAAAGTCTCCGTTTCATCGATTGGGTTTGCCAAAGCAACACTGGAAAGCAAATTAATTAAGCTCAGAGCGAAAAAAAAATTGTAATAAGATAGACATGGCTGCTGTGAAGCCTTTCTCGTAGAGAGTTTGGATGCAACCAAACGAGAAGGGAGAGATGATTTCAAAGAAAGGATAGCTAATAAATTCAGAAACAAGATTTACATGAATAACGAATACCAAGACCGGTTGTAGAACGGTTGTAAATTAAGGGTGTGTTTTAGCAATAAAATTAGGATTGCTTGGTTCATAGTCTTTGCCACTTCGGCTTGGTTATGGATTTGCTGTGTAAGCACGCTCTGGTTGGATTATTTAATTTATAGTTCATTGCAGAGGTTTATGTAACATGTTAACGTTTGTTCCATTGGTAGTGGATGATCAAAAAGTGCTCATAATCTCTGTGAAATGTTGATTTCATATGTAGGATTAGGATTGGGATTTAATTACGGAGGCGGATTCGGTACGTAGGCCACCATCTGGGCCCATTGTTCCTATGTCCCCAAGTGGGGCATCCCCGGGAGGAAGAATGAGGCGAAGGAGACAGGACGGCCGACCCAAGGAGCCAGTACAGTACAGAGGGCAGGGTCCCTACAGTTTACTTAGATAGAAAGTTTCCCCAGGCTAGGACAACGGACACGCTCCCCTGCCGCGGGACGGCAATGAGCCCAGCAGCCGGGTTCCAAAGGTCTCAGGCAGGTGATCCGATCCCCAAGGGTCCCTGGCTGGTGGTCCCAAAATGCTCCCAGCAGAGGAGTGGAGACGGGCAACCGACCTACCGGAGGAGGAAGTAGTTTACCTCAGAGAATATCATCTTTCCATGTACCGCCGAGACACTCGCCGACACTTCTACCCTGAAAGGGACCACCAGATAAGAGATGACTTGAAATGATAATGAAGATGAAATGAAGGAACCTTTACAGAAAAACATTTTAGACACAAATTTTGGTAGATTTGAAATGCCTATGTTAATTTACACCATTTATCACACTATATACAAAAAAGAGCACATGTATTAGTAGAAATTTGGATACCGACGTGTATTCATAAATAGAAATGTTGAAATTGATATTTATTTGTACAGTTTCCATTACTTTTTCACTACAATGACTTTGATATCTAATAATCACTATTATACCTCCTGTACAAATACAAATTGCTGACCTAAGATTTACTTGCTGACTCAGGTTCCCTGGCCATAAGCCTTTGGATTTCCTGAGCAGCTTGTCATTTCTTCCTGACCCTTGCTTCTTTTGTCCTAATCCACTTTTCTCTTAACCTGTATAAGAATTCTCCTATACATCTATTTTTCTTTTCACTCATCCCCGTTAACATACGTAATGCCATTACGTCTTTGCTCACGTTGTCCCACTTCTTATCCCATATTTTTCTCTTGCAATTTGTAAACTCCTTACATTCTATCAGGTAGTGAATAGTGCCTCTTCATCTCTCTTCATCTTAAATGGATCAGGCCTTCCTATATTAAACTGTTTAAGAAAGGCTTTCAGAAATTTCAGATTTTAAATTAGTTGTAGAGGTCCGGAAAAAGTGGAAGGTCACGTGAATGAAATTTTGGATAGACTTATATAAAACAGAATGAGATGAATTTTGATTAACATGCTTAGTTGTGATGCCATTATACAAAATACTCATTTTTATGTTATTTTTATGTTCTCAAATTAGCATAGTGACCAACATGCATACTATTAATTAGTTTAAATTATATATAACATACACTCTCCACTTCATAGATACATATTTACAGTATGTAGAAGAAATATCTTATGCGAACCCAAAAACTATATGCATTTCACCAGAAACACACATTTTGACAATTCCGAAAAGAATTTTTGGAAAAAGTTCTCTGTTGTCTGTCTCTGAACGCCATACCTCAAAAATGAAAATTTGGCTACATACCAGTTCTCGTACTTGCATAATTCAATATCTTGTGAGGATGTGGTACAACATTTAAGGAAAAGGAAAGTATCCCCCCATTTCAAGCTATCCTTAAGCTGGAAACATTTTCCTTTTATTTTTCTCAAAATATCTTCATTATTTTTATTAAATTATCATATGTATTACACTAAAATATCAAGTTTCAAAGTCCTCTCCATTCTGCTGCCCCAGAACTTGTTGCGATAGGTGGAAGGGGTGCTTTGGCGATCCCCTGGCCCCAAGCCACTCACCGCATGTCAGCTCTTCTACCTCTATCAACTGTGTCACGTTGTTGTACTGTATTTTCAGTACTCGTCACTTTCCTCTTCTATATTTTGCTATTGTTAGTTTTTAGAGTCGTAGTTTATTAACTACTGTCTCACCAGCAAGGATCTATCCCGTCTCCGTGGTTTCGCAGCTACGACTTCTGACATGTGTACTCTCTGGAGGTCTCAGGCCGAATGTAGGCGGACCCTTTGCAGCGCGGTCTAAAGTGGGGAGCCATAGGCAGCTTATTCATAGCAACAAGCAGTGGAGTTTGGAGAGTACCTCCTCTGAAGCACTCTTTGAGATCGTTCATGGGGGTGGGAGTTCTCATGAGTCAGGGGCCGCGAAGATTAGGCGCCTTTTTCCTTAAACCCCCGGATGGTAAACAAGTTCAAAATATATCCTCGCAAAATCATTCAAACTCATTTTTTGTAATGACTTTATCATGTGAGGGGAAAAGGATGTCAGCCAAATTGATATAAACCGGGAAATTGACAGGACCAGTGGCCCAGTGAAGAATGTGACACGGCTTCGAAATCCTACGTTATTAATCGAAACATGGTTGGGAGACCAGTTCCAGAAATTGCTGAAAGCGAGTTTGTTGGGCTCTTACCCCATGCGGTAGATCCACACAAATAGAGGAGCTGTCACCGCTTCTAGTCTGGATGGTCTGCCCAACCAGGAGATAGCTACTTGTCTCTCTGATTAACGAGTTTGTCAGGCATGCCGTTTATATCGCAAGCAGCAGGGAGAGAGTACCACTTACGAATAGTGTTTCTCACATTCAAGGGTTCCTTATTTTGTCCTAATATATTTTCTATGCCAATGAACGTGCTAGATACTGAACCCCATGCGCTGTATTCACTGCCACCCATGAGGACATGGCATGCATGTTAATTCCTCTCTGTATGAACTGTGGAGGGAGCCATCGATCTAGCTCTCTACAATGTCCGAAGATTCTGGACGAAAATTGTATACAAAGCCTACGCGTTCAAATTCGCCTTAAATTTCCTGGGCGCGCTGTCGTTTTGAACAGCTTAATCCAGCTAACACCACACACTAGGTCTCCGAGGCCTGCCGTACTCTCGTCACCACGTTGGTTTACAACGTATCTGTTGTAGGTTCCACTTAAATTTTCCAGAGTACTCCTTCATTGCATCATGCCACATCTGCATCAAGAACTGTATCTTCACCCATGCAAACTCCAACACCCAAGACTAAAACTAATAGTACCAAACCTGTGTTGCCTATAACAAATGTTCCAGACCAAAACAGAGATCGCGGAGTAGGATTTCCTTTAAGTATGAAGCCTCGATCTAACTCCATAAGTACAAGGATCATCGGATTTCCAAACAAATGGTATTCCGCAATAAGGCACAAGAGGATAGCAATTTTAGAGCCTACGATCCGAAATCAGCTAAGTTGGAAAATAAAATAAAGATAGTTCCTTCCTCTCTTTTCGTTTTAATATGCAATTCTTAATTCTTTATTCATTTTGGGAGCGCTAAGATTTCTTATGTTCCTTTTTCTTAATGTTTGTCCTTTTACGTTTTAGTCTTATTTCATACTTGGTTTAACATTTTACCCCCAAATTTTGTTTTTTGAGCTTTTGTGTTGGACATCGGACCAAAGTGACCAAGCTATTGACGGGCCCTTGAACCACTCACTCACTCACTCACTCACTCACTCACTCACTCACTCACTCACTCACTCACTCACTCACTCACTCACTCACTCACTCTTCGTTTTGTAATGCTTTTGTAATACTGGCGAGCTGTAAGAGGTGGACAAAATCTTGCTACACCGACGTAGTTCCTCTTAAAGCGTACAAGTTTTATAAACTTGATTTATTCTTTCTCTACTAAGTATTTTAGCAAAAGTTCCACGTAGAAAATTTGTCGGCATTACATGCTTGGAGCTCCGTATAGGTATATACAAACTTAGCGTTTTAAATTCAATCCTTACAAAAACGCGACACTTAAGATTTTCAAGGAAATATTCCACCCTAAATTACTCTTTATATGGAATATTTTTTGAAAATGTTAATTTTTTGTTTTAAAAATTACTCTGCCGAAGTTTACTAAAACATCATATGCTTAAGATATTTTCAAGACAGTTGGAATGTAGAATTAGAATGTTATGGTAAGAGATTGAGCTCCTCTGGGCTCTGGTGTGTTTTGTATAACTGATAAACTATCAAGCTGAACATCTCCGGAATAAACCCTGTTATTTGTTTTAATTTTAAAATACTCCTGCTTTTTAAAATAAATAATTCTAAATTATTTATAGAATTTCAAAGTCCTCACATAGCAAACAGCTTTTAAAACATTTGACTATTAACGCCTACTATTTTCGCTGTTCCCGCTGTACCTACAAGGAAATCTGCAATTAACGTATACATTTCATATTATCAGTAGGTAGAAGAGGAAGATCATTTTGTAAAAGAGAATGGAAAATAATGCCAACGAAATACAATCAGATATTTTAAACTGAATTTATCAAATGCTTCTATTTCTGTGAAGTAATAGGTTATAATTTTATCCATCACTCTAAGGAAATTACAAATCCATCACATAAGAAATCCCTCTTGAAAGATATGACAATTGATTAAGCCAGCTGTATTCCTCTATTACCATTGCACCCACAAGGAAATGTAATAAAATCTTCTCTTCCAATATGTATAAATAGGAAATTGAAGAATAAGCATTTATAACAACAGCTTGTACAACATCAGACCTTTTTTTATTTATTTTTTTAAAAGAATCTGCATTATGTTGCACAATTTTTCAAAACAAAATGGAATAACAGATTAGTATATGGTGATTTAATGTTATAATATGAATGAAATTTGGTGTATCTATTAAACACTAAATCCTTTGTGATAAACTTTCAAATGGATTTTAGTGAAATTGTATATTTTATATTTCAAAATGGATAATCGTAAAACTCTTGACATGTGTGAAGTTAAAGGAATCCCTGAATGAATTTAAATGATTATTACCGTCAATAATAGATACGATAGATACGCCATGGTATTTAAATGACTCAGGTTGTATTTTAAAGTTAAATTTTCTTTCAAACAGAAATATTAAACTCAAATAACCACACAGTGAAGAAATATTTCCTCTATTGCGTAATAAATTGCTTTATTAATCCTTCTTCATAAAGTATTTATAAATACACACTGACTGGCTTAGCTGACTTTGCAAAGGTAGCTTTTTAATTAATTTACCTCTCAGCACTCATGGAATTATAATTTTTGCTATCACGGCTTAGTTGTTCTTTATATTTTTCGTCCCAATCTTCAAAATTAGTCAAACCAACCCCGTCTTCGTCTATAGATACGTCTCTTCTTAGGCGGCCTGTAATTCAACATTTTGGAGGATATTTGATCTATATTTATTTTGCATTATGGTCTTTTCATAATTATTTATTAAAGCTAAAATAGGGAATATTTAATTCATTCCTAATGTATTCAATTTTTAGATGTAAAATTGAGTACTTTGCTACGTCGTCTATAATTTTATTGTTATAACCCCAAAATCTTAGTTTTGCTGCACTGTCAATTTGCGTTCTTTTGAACCAAATAGTAGTGTAGTTCAATATAATGTAGGCCTGGAGAAAATACCCACAAGGTATCAAAACAATTCCTCCACTTCTTCGATCGTAAATACGAATGTGCAAAACTGATATGGAAAACCAGTTCCATTCAATGTACTATATATTTGTAAAAATAAAGAGAGGAGAGGATAACCTGTTTACAACGTTGAAGTACTCTTTCTCAGGTCTGCTTTTGTGACTAATTTGCCTCTCACCTCTAAGAACTACTTTCATAAAGCTTCTTTGTTATGAATAACGGACCAAAGACTATCAACTTTCATTTAATAAAGCATAAAAATCATATGTTATACCTCTTACTTCCTTAACCTCCTCCCAATGCCCCAAATTTTAGAAATATTGTGCATGTCTCAGAACTGAAATACTATCCAGATGTTTGCAACTTTTTAGATAGACCATATTTGAAGTTCTAAAACCAAGGAGAGTGTGCAAAACTTTTAAAAGTTACTTAAGGTCCATGCCTTTCAGTTAAAAAAAGAATAAAACATTTTCTGAACATCAGCATTAAATGAAATGAAGGTAAAACTATCAAATATGAAGATATTTGGTAGAGTATAGTTGTGGTCTTAAGTCATCAATTTTTATCTGTTTCAAATGTCGCCGGTAGTTTCGAGCAAGTATTAAGCTAACTCAATGTTAATTCGTTATGTATCTGGTTTTCATTTTTCGTGAATTTCCTAAGAATAAAAAGAGAATAAGGCAAACCTTACTCACCCGAATAATTGAAATCGTTTTATGCTGGAGAAATTTCACAGAGTGCATTTGCCAAATTAGAATAGAGGTTGCTCGGAGGTTCTGAGCTATATTTCGCCACCTATATCTACAGTACTTAAGTAAAATATCTATTTAAGAAATTAAGGGATATTCAAATTACTCTTTGTCTAGCTTATTTTGTGACCGCGTGCGTGGTAGCGTGCGTGTATGTGTATTTTATGAAACAAATTCGGGCTGTGTTTTAATGTTTACGCGCATTCTCTATGGAGTAACTCCAATAATTTTGGAGCACATGTACATGTTTCATTTCGTACTATGGTCAACGAGAAGTCAAGACGTTTTATTAAGCATATTCTATACAACGAAAAATATTTGTGTGTCTAGCTTAAATAAATACTTTTTAAAGTTTTGCTTAGTTTGAAGTCAAAAATAAACGCCGCGGGCTATACGCATATCACTTAACATTTTTCAGTACTTATTCAAAACATGATAGATTCAGTAAATGGCTTTGTAAACCAACAGAACAGAAACTGCAAAAGTGAATTGTAATTGGATGTCAGTAAGATGAAAGAATCTACTTAACCTTTAAACGGGTGTTGTTGCTCTAGGGTAACATTAGGCTGTATTCAGCATAATTGTTGTAGTGCTTTTTTGATAATATTGTACTGGTCTTTGTCAGTTAAACACAAAATTTTTCGTCTTTTGAACTGTAAGTACATTATTTTTACAATTACATTGTAGTGCTTTTTTTCTTTGTATAAAAAGGCAAAATCCAAGCAACTGCAGTCAAATGATACCCCGTCAACATCCAAGCCTGTCATCACACCGATTATTTTACTTGGGCCCTCGCCGCCCTTTATCAAAGGCATATTTGACTGAGTTTCCGGGAATCGAACTCAATGAAGTTTAGCTTTGAATGGATGGTCAGTCCATTATTTATAGCTTTAACAACAATTTCTATTCAAATCTATTTTGATGATGGTATACCAAAGCCAAAGAAAGCTGTATGAACACCAGTTTAGCAAGTGCAGCAAAAGCGGCATAAGGAGCAAAATAATTCATCCATTAAGGGGTTAAACCAGAGCTGTAATATTTTCTAAAAAGCTTATAGATTACATCCATCTACAACAAGTGCTTCTTAGTAATAAACGAATTATCAAAACTTGTGGTTAAAGCTTTGGAACTGAAAACTATGTCAGTTCAAATTAAAACATTAAATCTAACGTCTTTCCGAATATCCTTTGCTATTTTCCATCACAACATAATTGAGAAGTTGCCTCTAAATTACATCGTTAGCGTATTAAAGTGACTTAACGTGGCTGGTTCTTTTCGTAAATACCCAGTTTTTATTTAACCAAGTATACTTTATCGTATATTGATCAAATTATAACTATTTCAAATAATTAAATTTTGTTTAAGGAACATAACTTATTTCTAGTAAAATGACTTTGATATTGCAACGAAATATGAGATATCAAGATTTCTACGCAAGCACCCTGAACCTCCCCCTAAAAAAAATAAGAATTTCTAGAAGAAGTACATTGAGAAAGGGGGGAAGAAAGAAAGAGAGCGCGTTTTATGCATACCAGACAACGATTTTCTTATATCCCTAATAACCCATTATATGGTATCTTTTTCATTACTATTCCCTCTCATTTGATTAAATACCTAACATTATTCTATGATGTTTGAATTACAAATAAAATCTAGATATTAAATTTACTGTGAATAGCAGAAATTTCTGAGTGAATATTGCATTTGTTTATTGAATAGGCAAATACTTGGTACAGGCAACAACAAAAAAGTTTATTTTAACAAATGGTTTTCGGTACATGGTTAGGCTTTCACGGCCGGCGTTAATCCAATAGAGTGTATTTCCCGGATTGTGGGCCGTGGTCCAGAGGATGAAAATTCTCCTGGCGTTTCGCTCATATCTCCGACGAGCAAATAGCAATCCTCTGAAGATGCTCGTAGGAGATATGAGCGAAACGTCAGGAAAATTTTCATGCTCTGGACCACGGCCCATAAGCCCGGGAAATACATTCAATTGGAAGCGGTTTTCTGTTGCATTAGCTGTTTTCGAACTATTTCTTGTTACAATTTAAATTTTCCAAGTTTAACCGTGAAGAGATATCCAAAAAGTATATTTCGAAGTATATTTTTCTTCATTTCGTCAGCAGCAAAACTGATGCGAATTATTAGTTTTGTATTTTTATCGTGCGCATGGTTTGATATGTCGAGATAAAACTACTGCGAGTAAGTAACGTGAATAGAAAATTCAATTTGTATCAATCTACATGTGTCGTGTTAATTTGTATTGGACAGAAGTTGAGCAAGCATTTCGCATGAAGTTGTTTATTCTTATTATTAGTAGTATTTTGTCGCTAAAATTCCAAACAATCATTTCTTTACGCTAAAACATTTTCTTCGCTTCTAGTGGTGAAGTCTGTCAGACACAGTCTTTTGTTTCGTGTTAGTTATTTTGCAGCACAAAGGAGCTAAAGTCGACCTGACAGTTCCGCCGCCTGTTGCAGCGCCATCTTTTCTTCTTGTAATAAACAGCGCGCAACGGAAAAACGAAAATGGGCTCTTGTAGGCGGCGAATTAGGTCGAGAAGCTTTGAGTTTCCAAGGGAGGCTAAAATACAACATGTCATTTGAAACGTAATGTCACCAGCAGAACTCTTGTTCCCTTTCTACAGCTCGGACTGTTGTTTCTTAACAGCGTATGCTCAAAACTGGTGGTTTCTAATTTCAAGATGAAAAGCGGAGTTTATATTATTAAATATGTAACGTTTCTACGAGTATACGTGAACTTTTAGAAACTTTTTGAATATACCTATGAAGATAACTGCTAAAATTAGTATGAAATCGTACAATAAACTTTTATCAAGTTAATCCACTAATTCCTCCTGTTGATTCTTTAGTTCTCACCCCCTCTCCCGAAATAAAATGCACGAAATGTTTTTTTTTATAAATACGATGCAATACCTTGTTTTAATATCCTTTTTAATATAAAGTAAGCTTTTTATATATTACAGTTTTGAAAATACAAATCACAATAACAATTTGAATCACGTACTCAGGAGGTCATCTAGCGATGGTCCTGCAATGGTTGTAAAGTTGCAATGCAAACACTGACGTTCAAATTCTTAAGTCAGTGTGTCTTCTTTACAGTCTTCTTATTGCTGGATTTGGAGGATAATTAGCTTGAATTTGTTGAATTAGATGATTCGGGTGTTTGTTGAAAGTGCTCTGTAGTCTGTTATAGCTATTGCGGAGGACTTCATTGACCTCCGGAATTCTTATGTCGTCATGCAGCACGATGTGTTTGCATATACCAAGGCGCACCAGTCATCAGCCTCATATATGTTTTGGATAATATATGATTAAATACCTTTTCATATTTAAGAATATGCAACAGAACACCATATAGAACACTCATCACATAAACTTAAATGTGGAGAACGATCAATCTAGTCAATTAACAAGACTGTCGTCGATATATTGCAATATTAGAAAGCAATTTTCTTTCATTCCTTTCTAGACAGTTCGTGTATCGTTTAATGTTTTCTCGATCCAACATATTTCTATCTTTTAGAATTGCCAAGTGGACATTTGGATCCAAATTGACATTTTAAATATCAAAGAAAAGACTGTAATCACAGATTTTTCAGGTTTCCGAATCAAACTCGACCACTGAGCTACAGTGTTAAGTTGACAATGAATTTTGAAAGTCTATTTCAAGAGTAACAAAGTACATCCTCACTCGTTTGAGACTGAGATTTAGTTCAGTTATCAGAGGTGATCTATTTATCAAAATTAAAACGATTTTTAGTCAAAATGATATTCAGGTTTTCTTTCCTTTTTAACATTGAAGGTTCCATGGTTTGCTCAAAGCGCGGAGCACAATGTCTCTCAGATTTCCCGGGTTATTCTATTCTTACACTCTAAGCCAGGGGCAACCTTGCAGTCTTTGACGCTCAAAAATGGACTTAAATACTACTTTGTAACAAAATTGTTTTCATCGCTTAAGAGGCAGACCTCCTCGACTTGAGAACTTCGCAATGCAAACCAAATATCGGTTTCCAATTAGTGGAATATTCTTTGTTAATATTTAACAAGGACGGGATTTAACATTCTCTGACCGACTAGGTAACATCGGACGATGAATAAAAATGGATGAAATGACACTCAAACGAGTCTGAAGTTCATAGACGTTAGTTATCTGACATTTATTTTACAATAAAACGAAAGCGCTTATCTAGATAACTCACTTTAACTGAGCATTGAATTCGGGACCTCTTTAATTACAGATAGATACGCTAAGCTCACAATACAGGGGTGGGTTTATTTAATCTTGACAGTTTCCCTATCTGTGTAGTACATCTATTTTCGTGAGGCAGTCTCTTATTGATTTTACTACAAGTTCTATACAAACTTATTAGCCTATGGACAAAGGTAAGGCCTAGGTGAGCAGCGAAAGGGGGCGGGGGCTGAAGTATTGAAACATCTCACCCAACTGGATGGAAGGCATGCTTCACAATAACGGCACACACCTGAATGAGTCCTTCCGCATTTGTTTGTCATCAAAAGTCCTGGAAATCAAACAATTTATGAATCCAGGCTCAGAAGGGATTAAAAAGGGGGAGGGTGAGTAAGACAAATACTAATTGGAGTGCTAAAGGTGAGTAAGAATGGGGACTGGGTGTGTCTGATATTCTCTTAGCATTCCCTTACCAGAATAAACCACTGCAGATTATATGGGCACAATTCCATGCACTTAACTGTTCACACACCACTAATAAAACACGAACAATTCAAATAAATTAACCCTAATAATAGTTAATTGTTAATTAAAACAACTTGAAATCTTTTAGGTTTAGGTATTCTATCTTGAATATCTGAGATCATCTTGAAGGTTTTAAGATATACTTGAATAAGATAACAGTTAAATGTGGGTACGGTTAATTCAGGATTAGGGCATTAGCATGAAACTCTGAAGTTTTATGGTTACAGTGCTAGCAGTTTTGCTTATTCACTAAAAGGTCGTTTTACTGTTAAGAAAAGAATATGAAAATAAAACAGTTCTCTCTCTCTCTCTCTCTCTCTCTCTCTCTCTCTCTCTCTCTCTCTCTCTCTCTCTCTCTCTCTCTCTCTCTCTCTCTCTCTCTCTCTCTCTCTCTCTCTCTCTCTCTCTCTCTCCTTGGAACGGAATACTTTGTCAAGAATTCTGTTTTCCAGTATCATAAATAACAATTGCAATTATCCATGTTAAATCCTGAAGCATTCTATCTATTAAGATTTTAAAAATAACTAAACTTGATGTAAAAGTTTATTTAGTAAACAATTTGTTTTGTAACACTGAAAAGTGCCCAAGAAATGTCGTTGTTCCTTCGTTGGAAAATTAACCAAGACACCAATAACACAATCTATGTTGAAGTTAATCTAGCTCTACATAACATATTTCATTTTTAAGTAGTTATACTTAAAAACAGAACACAAAAGAAAATGTTTTGAAACTGATGCTTTCGGCCATAGTCGTCCATTATGTTGCGGCATTGAAGAGAATAAATGTACCTACACATTGTTCTCATCAATGCCCTAAAACCATTCCTGTTAAAACCAGATCGACCCTCGCCACATCTCCATGCGCTCAACATGCGGGAATGAGTTTTTCACTCAATAGTCTGGGCGGTTTAAAACAGTGTACATAAAGAGTTTACGCAGACCGCTTGTCATCACCATGCACTTGGTGAATGCGTCTTTCGTACTGTAACTCACCATTATAAAATAAAAGACGATTAAAAAAATGGGAAATGTGCAACTTAAAAGTGCGCTTTTGCTAGCAGTTTTATTTTATAGATAATGCATATGAAAACATGTTCCCAGGAAAGAAGGATACGAGAGTATCAGCGTATGTAACCTGAGTACTTTAAATTTCAGGTTATCCGGTTAGTTTTTGAAATATTTGAACGAAAACTTTAAGATGCATTTTTTGGAATTTAATTTTTTTGTTCAAACAAACGCCTATTCTCAAAACCCATATTCTAAAGCTATGAAAAATTTCGGAACTGTTGACAGGTTTCTGTACATTTAGAAAACAAAATTAAAATTTTCTTAGTTAAATTGTGATTTTGCAGGTTTGCATGTTTGGAAAAAAAGCTTGCCTAATTGAAATGTTAAAATTCTTCTTCTCTTGGTATATATACAGGCCTGTTCATATATAGATGTCATTTTAGGCGTCGGGTGAGGGGGGCCACAACTATGGATCAGAGAGAGAGAGAGAGAGAGAGAAAAGTCAAGGGATGGGTCATCAGTCCGGTTCCTGGAGGGAGAGTGAGGAAAGTAGATGAACGGAATGAGGGTGAAGTGATGAAAGGAAAAATGCTAATAGAGTAATTGGTGGAATAAAGGCGTAGGAAATCGGAGGTCCTGGAGAAAAGCCACCCCAGCGCCGTGTTGTGTAGCAGAATAATTTGTCCAAAGTGTGCTATGATAGATGTTGAAGACGGTGTTCTACAGGCACCACGTTGTGGCGATCATTATTTAGCAAAAATTATGGTGATAATATCTGCTCATTTGACGTTTCCAAATCTAGTTCTCCTTCGATCTTGCTTTTGACGTCAATTTCATGGTAATTCTCCTGTACACTAGTATAATGTTCTGGGACATAGACTGAAACAAAAGATGCTTTTACGAAATATCAATGTTTCTGCAAACTTGCAGATATCACACACGTCCATACCTTCAGAATCTTAATGCAGAATAAAGATGCTAGCTGCAGTCATCTTCCAGCTATTAGTTCTCAAATCATTTAACACTTGAACTAAAATGTCTTTAGAATTTCTAATATTACCGTTATTAGAATCATTAGCATAATTCAGTTCACTAAGTCATGAATAATTTTGAATGAAATATCTAAAATAACCGCTTCAATTGTCCACCACAAATGATTTTGGGTCACCTTGGATCGAACCCGGGCCGCCTTGAAAATTCTAAATTCTAAAATGAAAATTTTTGTGAAATAATTTTAAACATATATTGATAGTTCAGCGATTCTACAACCTTCCTCCTATCAGAAAGTAAAGGTTCAAACAGATTGCATAGTTAACATTTCCACGAAGAACCTAAGTAAATAAAATATTAATTTATTTCTGGCCAATACTAAACCTGAACTTGTATTTCAACTGAAAGCAACTCTTCGTCTTTACAAAGACAGTCAAGGGCTTAACCCCTCTGTAATTATTTCCCTTAAAATTTTCAGTAACATCCAATTAAAAAGTCACAATAATCTAAGATCTATACATACTTTCTTAACCATATTCCGCTACTAGATGTAGAGAAATATACCCCAAATAATGTACTAATAAATAAAACTAAAACGGTAAGTACTCACCGAACTTAAATTGTTGGGGAGGGGTGAGTTTTCTAGTAGAGACGAGAGCAAGGGTAAAGAGAGTTGTTTAAGAACCCTACACAGCATAAAGGGGCAGTGAACAGGTTCAGTTACACAGAATGTACAGGTATCGTCAGCGAAGTAAACCGTAGAAAGGTTATTAAGAACAATGTATTCACTTTCTCGTTTAATGATGGGCAAATTGATTCAATTTTAGATTCGTGAATGAAGTAATGGGCAGTGTACGGCCTGGACTGACTACGAAAGCAGCTGTATTTAAAATGCATTGATGTAAAGTGATGTACATCTATGTACGTTGTCATTAATCCATGTTATAGCTGAATCAGTGGTAATTTAAACATTGCTTAACTATTTAATTATTTATATGGAGTACACCAAAATCAAAATTTTAACTAAAGTTCTGATATTTTTAATAATGAATCAGTGGTAATTTAAACATTGCTTAACTATTTAATTATTTATATGGAGTACACCAAAATCAAAATTTTAACTAAAGTTCTGATATTTTTAATAAGCTTCAATCACGTTTACTCTAAAGATGTTAGATGTTTCCATATTTTACCGAGCGGGATGCCTCTTTCTGTTTCGTTTGTGGTCCGCATTTGGGAGGTCCAGGGTTGTTTCCCGTGGCCGGCTTACCTGACCCATGGGTTTTTCGGGGGTTTTCTCGAATCGCCAGGTAAATTCTGGTTAGGTTAATTACATAACCCGAATTTCCTGTCCTTCCATTTCATTCCATTATCATTTCGGATCATCTCTCATCTGGTGTTCTCTTTCAGGGTAAAAGTAGTCTCGGCGGTGCATGGCAGGATGATATGCTTCTGGTAAACATACCCTCCTCCGGTAGGACAGTCTCCGGTCTCCGAGCCGGCCTAGTGGGCCGTCTCACGAAGAGGATAGGAGGGATGCTGATTGTGGAAGCCCGCCGGGAGTTTTCCGAGTTCTGATATGGTGGCCTCCGGTGCCCCAACCTGCCTAGTGGGTCGTGATGGAAGGGTTGTCGGTTGTACCGTGCTACCGGGGAGTTTCAAACGGGTAAATTGAGGACCCTGCCCTCAGCACTATCGTGACTCATTGGGGTCGGCCGCCTTCTGTCTCCTCTCGTCCCATCCTTCCTCACTTGGGACACGGATACAAACGATCAGTCTGGTTAACCTGCTGAATGCCCTCCGTAGAATTCTGTCCCAACCTATCCTATCCATATTTTAGTACATGAAGCTTTGTGGATATTAAGGTATGTATTTTATTAAAATGTTATGTATTAAACCTATTTTCGACAAAGTTTACTTTTCGACATCGTGCAAATTTACTGTAAAATTTTGTCTTATTAAGCATCATATACTGACACAAAAAAGCAACATCCTTCAGAACTGTGTTTATTCAATCATGAGTATAGCATATGGATATTGAGGAATTATAGTATTGCTGAATGAAGATATAGTCATGCTGCTGGAATGCTTACCATCTATTTATCTTTGGTAATAGATACCTCTCAGAAAATGCACTGATGACTCCAAGTGGAGTAAACATCTATATGTCATTTGCGATTCCTGCAAATTCCACTGGCTGCAGTGATGCGTTCATTGGTGCTTTGGTGCTTAGTACAGATCAGAGAACGGCGGCGGTTTCCCTCTCACTCTTACAAGAATAATAGGTGCGTTATCTGAGAGGTTTCTGTTAACAAAGATAAATCAATGGTAACCATTCCAGTAGCGCGACTATATCATATTTGTTATCACGTGATGCTATCATATGTGTGTGCGCGCTCGCGCGCTTGCTTTTAGAATGATAAACCGACGTACACCTAACCACCATCGCCTATGATGACTGTGCCGTAAGAATTAACAGGAGTTTCAGTAAATTAAAAATACCAATCGCGCGTCATCTTAAACAGAAAAATGAAATTGGTGACGAATTTTGTTTAATGTGCATTTATAGTGCTAAAGCTTTTGAAATACGTTTACCGGGTATCCGGATATTTAGGCATACACCAAAGTCAATACTAGTAACCAGAGTTTCCTTACACTCCGGGGAACATGTGTTATCTCACAAATAAAAAATTAGTCTCATAGCCCAATACCATCAGATATATTCTTGGGAGGGGGAACCTACCTGTGGTAAAACCCTTAACGGGTGGGCACGCAGAAAAAAAATGTTCAGGCTTTATAGAGGCTGCCAGCATGACGGACAGACAGACGGTCGAACGAACGGAATAACCAAATGGAGCAAGCAAAAATTCTAAAGATACAAATCGTTAAGAGCCATGTAAGCCATGTAAACGAAACATTTTGAGTTATTGTTAAAGTAAAAGAACACCACTTTATAACATGTTTGTTAGTTTAAGGTAATGGACTGTTGTGTTTATTATACTTTAAGCCAGACTGAGCGTTTCTTTCACTTTTATCTGAGTCGAAGTTCTTTCTGAAGGGCAAGCGTCGAATAAATCCCATTCCCCTTAATAAAAACTGTTATTATAAAATGAGAGTAACACGCCCAGTGGAGAAACAGTCACGCTAGTAAATGATTTGTGCACGAAATCTGTATTGCTTACCACACTACACCAGGGGGTGCCTGTCACAATTAGCACCTATAGCGCAAATTTGCGTATGCAAAGTTAGGGGAAAAAACAGTGAAGTCGTTATTTATGTTTGGCCCCAAATCAAATATTTGTAGATTTTGTGCTGTTGGAAAAGGGTAAAAAAGGTTAAAGATCTTAAAATGTTCGTATATTGTATGAAAGTGTAGTTATGAATAAAACGAACTCCAGGATTATAGTTGGCGCTGAAAAGTTAATGTATAAAAAAAAACAGTTATCAAGCAGACGAATTCAACAAATTTTTGACGCTCTGTGGTAAAACATAGTATCTGCATAATGGAACGGGATTAGGTGCTGATTAGAAGATGGTGTTCTCGTAGTCGGCGGCGATCATGTGGAACGGGTTTATTCTCACCTGATGTCGCTCTGGCAGGGGTTGTGGGTTGTCTTCAGCCCACCGGGAAGACGATGACGCCACGAGCTGCTACTTCTTCCCGATCTGAATCTCACATGTATCGATATATATAGTGAATCTGTAGATTCGTAGAATTAAAAGTCACGTTGCAGATATCCCAAAATGCTTTTTATTTCCGCAGAAACACAGTTTGTACACCCTTAGCAGCAGAAACAGAATGACGCAACATACACATACAATCTCCCGTGGCTTCTGCACACGTAAATAAACCAGAGTTCACTTTCAAAACATAGTTATACGCTCATGAATCAAGTTTAACTACGACTCCCCATTGGCGAGGGCTTCCTTTCTATACCTCTACTCATTGTTCTGGAAATTAATCGAATGTTCTGTAACAAAGTAGATGCCACTAGAAAGACGAAGCTTCCAGTTATCTATCTTTAACTGTATCGGCAAGGTTTTTATCTGCGCGCTGCGCTATCTGTCTCTTTGTGCGCGCCGGCCGCAACAATGCTCGTGACAATATAAAAATCTCCGTATCTGACTGTCTGAGCTATGAGAACTCTTCAATTTTCAGACGTGGTAGCGAATAAAGAGGATAAATTTTCTAAATAAACTTCGATACCAATAAATTATTTTGACTTTAAAAAAATTAAGATGTTCAATTTAATTCGTATTATTTATACAATTTGTCATATAAAACTTGACAATAATATTGTATACCTTGATTACAATTTGCAGAAAACGAATATTAACTCTTTTACAAGTTTTCGTCGCGGCACGTACTTCTGATCAACATAACGTACTTTCATCAAAAGACACTTTCTTTCCTAGCTTTTTTACCAAAATTATTGATTTTTCAGTCTCTCGTTGCCCTCACTATCAATCAAACTTAATATTTACTTGTCCACGTCACATATTACATAATCTCATTTTTAAAACTACCAATAATAAAACATTCACATCATATCGCTTACATGTTGCGTCATCTCATGATCTACTGATTTATAACAATTTCCTGTCTTATGAATTTTAACATGTCCATATTGATTCTTAAACCACATATTTAAACATTCTTCAACTTTCGGGGCCTAAACCAAAACAACCATTAAAATAAGGACGATGAGTTTAGTAGTAACTGTGGGTTATTGTATTGTTTTGATAAGTTGGGTTAGTGGATTAAATAATCATCTGCAAAGAAGCACCAGTGTTCTTATTTCAGTAATCTGCGAATAATAAAATCGGGGACTACGTTCCAGAGATAAAGTTTCGCGTTCACCAACTGAACTCAGGCTGGGAAAAGATCATTCTTTCATCAATCCGACATATTAATTTAAAAGTAATAACATAACTCAAAGCCGAGCAAATTATCAAACGAAATTAAAGATGTAAAGGAGAAGTAATTTAATTACGAATTGGCGACCACCACGCAGCAAAATTTCAAAAAGCAAAACCACGTCAGTCAATATCATTTCATTACAACAGGCATTCCTGGTTCCACGTTTAACATTATTATTTCTACCTTTGAAGTAAAGTGGCAAATTATCAAGGGAGGTTGAGATGAATATAAGATATAAGATACTTGTACTTATGAATCTATCCATACAATCCTATTTATATCGATGACACCATTCTGGTCGGTACCCCCTACCCATTTCTTTGGAGGGCTTATGTTTGATCATTTAATTTCTAAGCTAGCTACGCAATTATCATGGTCCTTTGAGATATTTATGAAGTAAGACAAATAATGCCATGATCTTTCTTATCAATGGCTTTCGCCATAAAATTAATGCTATTAACCATATCAAAAGAACTTTTCTTCTTGTCAGAATATACAGGATGTTCCAAAATTAGACCGACAAAACTTGGGTGCTGATAGATAACATTATTTTAAACACTTTTTAAGTTTTTTTTGTGACGACAGGTCAGCTGATTGCCAAACTTGATATTTAAGTTCATGTGTAAAGCATAACACAACATAACCCATGGCGTAACAGCCCAAATAGTCTGAGCCCGCCAACGCGACTCCCGACCTCACGCCCACATACGAAAAGCAGAGCTGGGCGATCATCCAATTGATTCGGGGAGGAGATGTGGTCAGCATCACGGTACCCCTAGCTGGAAAGTTGACTTTATAGACCAGGATTCGATATCTAGCGTAGCTCCTCAATTTCCTCACTATTCTGAGGAGGCACTTGTTAAATCCGGGGTGGTATCGATTCCGGGCGCATTCCTGGCGTAGGGAACTAAAGTACAACGTTCTAGCCCACTAAGTCACGGGGGAGGACATGTGTCAAGGATGCCACATGATAATTATCAGGAGAACCCCCAACATGAGCTACTCTAATTTTCTCAAAAATATGTTTTGCGATTTTACCTAAAATACCGTATGTTTAAGTTATTTTGATAGCAAATTATCTTGCATTTTCTGGAATAGCATTTCGAAGTCCTCTTCGTTCAGAATGGCTTGTGCATAACTAGTAAACTGTAAGAGAAAACCAAATCTTGCTACACAAAAATTAGATATTTCAGAGCACATAATAACCAATTTCGAAGAGATAACCGTCTCGACATATTTTTTTTACTACTATTCCATTAACACCATTAACGCGATAATCATGTCGGCAGCCTTTTTTACTTTTGTAACATTTTAACCAGTCGATAAAGGTTTAACTCCATATATTTGTTATCGTCATTAGATTTCTTTGGGTTTTACATATTAGTCCTCTATCCCTCCCCCTCTCTCTTTCCTTCTCTCTCTGTCTCTGTCTCTCTGTCTCACTCTCTATCTCTCTCTCTCTCTCTCTCTCTCTCTCACACACACACACACACACACACACACACACACACACACACACACACACACACACACAAACCTATACTTCCAGGCTCAGGGAAGATTAGAGAATAAGCTCGGCTAGAAACAAATTGCCACACCCAGCCGGGAATTGAACGCGGGGACCTTCGCTCAGTAGGCAGGGACTCAGTCCACTGATCTACAAGGCCACATCTCCTAAATTTCTTGTCCCTCCATCTCAGCTTCATTATCACTTACCTCTCATCTGGTGGTCTCTCTCACGGAATATGTGTCAGCGGGAGTCGTAGCGTTGAATACAGGATTGTATGCTCCTGATAAACAGTTCTTCCTTCAGTAGCACGGTCTCCGGGCCGATCTGGTGGGCCATTGCAGTACCCCATTGGGTGGATACCGGTTGTACTGGCCTGCCGGGGAGTTTCCAACTGGTGTATTGTACGGACTCCGCCCTCAGCACCTTCGCGACTCCTTGAGACGACCATCCTCCGCTTCCTCTCTCCTCATCTTCCTCCCGGGGACACCACAATTGTGGATAGGTACAGTAGACCAAGCCTGGAACTCGGTGCCAAGTCCCCTTGGTAGCAAATCAAATCCAACCCCATCCCGGTTACCGTCCGGTTCCTCTTAACTTTGAGATACCATGGCCAACATGCCAGTAAGACACTGAATTCTCCAACTACCTCGCATTTTTCCCGTAAACCATTAGGAGATCTCATATAAATTTGACCTGATAGGGTCTAAATCATGAAGGTTTAAAGCTTACAGCATAATAGGTTGCCATCAAAGTATGCATCGATTTATATATGGGATGTCCTAGTGGTTTATCAGAAACATTAGAGAGAGTTGGAGAATTTAGTGTCATGCTGGCATGTTGGCATGCTCAATGGTTAAGAGCAACCGGACGGAAACCGAGATATTCGTGATTCAAATCTCGGCTAGGGCATTGAATATTTCAGTCTGACTCTACTTTTAGAAATCTTGTCCTATACACAACTAGCATGAAAGATTAATTAATCTCCTTGGATGCTGGCCGGGATAAGTGAATCAGATGAGAATGTTTTACCTACGTGAGTATCTTGTCTCATACGACAGCAACAGTGAATCAAAATTTCTGGTTTTCTATATGGTTATGTCAATTAACGTTTGAAATGGGGTATTATGCAACTCTTGTATTTTGATTCATTTTCTCTGTCGTGTGTTTTCTCCAGCCCGTGAGTTTCCCAATTAAACATAATGACTGCAAAATTCAATAATGAGGCGAAATTTCCAGACTTCTAACATCAATAATAAATATACATATGTGCATATTACGTATGTGCTGCTATAGAGTTAATATACACACTGTTTCTTCTATTCACGTTACATTACTCGCAATGTATTATTTGCAGGGGAATAACTCAAATTGAGCACGACGTGTTCAGTTACAGCATCCGGAAAGGCATCAGATGCTAACAAGCTCTTGTCATGGAAATAAAAGAATGGAAGGTAGAATCGTGTTAGGTGACACATAGGAAATGTCTAAACTTACTAATGGAGTATTTCGAAAACGGCTGGTAGGGTAACGCACACTTTGTGTTTCATAATGGACTCTACATTTTTTCTAAGTTACTAACTGAAAGATGCTCTCTTGATGTACACAAGTAGTATTCAATCAAAGGGAAGTTCATGAAAATACAAGAGAAACATTTATTTCTCGTATTATACAGTAACTTATGATATTTTAATATTTTAATAAAATAATTTGAACCCTTAAACAATAAAAATATGAAACATCTCCAATGCAAGTACAGTATACCGTGAAGGCATTTCTGAAACATCTTAAGAGCATCATTTCGTACATCGCATTCCTGAAATATGCACGTATTCTTTCCAAAATTTCTTGTTTGAGGGGTCAGAGAGTCCCAAAATATTTTATATATTGATATGAAACTTTTGCATATAATTCAATCAACACTTCTTTTGTCTTCTATACTTCTAAAGAGAGTAGAGAAAATAATAACAATAATAATAGTAATGATAGCAGTATTATTATACAGAGCGATACAAAATGTGTTTTCGTACAGAATCCCAATTCCAAATTTGCTTGGAATATATGTTCGCTTACTATAGATAAGAATACCGATTATTTAACTAGATTTTAATAACCGAAATTTACCTGGCGCCAGTGTTTGTTATCGACTTAAAGAAAACTCGAATGGAGAATTAAGTTGATGATAATGATTATGGCAGCGTTCCCAAAGCACGCTGTCGGCCGTGCAGCCTTGCCCTTTGCGTGACAAATTGCATTTATTTCCAAAGGAGCACATGCGCCCTTGGCCGATGTGGAATAAATTGCAGGCTCCTACGCTAGGGACTTTCATGAACTTGAGGTCTGGGGGCGAGAAACCAGAAATTTTATTTTCAGCACAATTTCTTTGGTCAAGTGTTTGATTGCATAGTGGAGCTATAAATACCCAAGGGATGAGAATAAAACTACTATCATAATAGCACAGCAGGTGAATCTGTGATTATGCAACCACATTTTGAAGGGAAAAATGTTCTTATTTGTTCTGTGTCTAAATGAATTGCTGTATCAATGCATAAACACTAAAAGTTCAAGAAGCAAAATGCGATTCATCTGAAAATATGCTGCCGAATAACTTCACTGCAGCATTTACCAACAAGGTGACTTATTATGGAAGGAATGATACTCCCAATATGCTCTTACTCATTCGCTGTTTTCTAGAACTTTTAAAATTGAATGTTTAATTTAATTTTTTAGTATTTTATCAATTAAGTCAAGACTTTCAAACCTATTATTGTGTACTGTAGGACAATTTGTATTTCTTTTTAAGGTACGTTCAGGAGAACAAAATAAATATTTCTTACTAAATTTAAAAATATAAACCGATATTAATTATTTGTAAATTCCATATGATATTTTAACCCGAAATACCTATAACATTTCAAGTGCAAGTTAGTAAACAGCGGTAGACGAGAGAGAGTGAGTAATTATGCTGTTGTGTGAAATTCAAACCCTTATTGCAACTTGGTAAAGTTGAAACCGGGAATTGATAATCTCTCAGCTACTTACCAACTTGCTGTAATATACCTCTCTAATAGATCTAATATTAACTTCATGCACTTTCCATCTCGAATCTTTGCGTGTATGCTGTTGTCGTTTAGGATATCCTGAATGTTTTAAATTTAAAAATTAGATTTATTGATCAAATGTGCGAGACCTTCTTGGCCCAGGAGTTTTTTTAAGGATTTCCTTGTTGGTATACTCGGAAGATTAATTATATCTCCCTATGTCCTGTTCTTCCCCTTCGCCATACTTGTCATTTCGCTTCATCTTTCATCCTGGTTGGCTCTTTCAGACATGCATGGCAGGAGTATTGCTCTCTGAAAATTCTAGTCCTCTGTATTGTGGAGGTTTCCGAGTCCGGGTTGCTCAGTGGTTGTGTAAGCCTGCAGGGAGAAGCGCAGTCGGTTATGTAGCTGCCACCGGGGAGGGCACCCTGCACCTGCTGATTTCTCTTCTCATTGAAGCCACCCAGAGTATGCTCTAACAATCCTCCCTCATATGGTAGCGCCCCGTCAGGGGAACAGCCTCAAACATTTTCATAGATCGAAGTGCTAAATCCTCTCTCAGAACCTTCTCATAGTCATTATACAGCACCCATTTTTATCTGTAATTGATGACAAAGTTCACTATATGGTAAAACTTGATAAATTTAGTTATACAGATGGTTTATATCCGAGGAAAGAACTGTGTATTTGAGATGAACCTTACCTTAGGACAACTTGTGTCTAAACTTTCTTTTATACAGTATGAGGCGTTCGTCTATCTAGCGTACATATTCTCCTCAACACATTAAATGTAAAAGCTCTAGGACAAGATGACTAGCTCTATAATATAAACTCATAAACTTAGTTTTAAAAATATACATATGGTTTTTGAACAGCCATAGTTAAATATTTCTACCTTTGTTTAAAATTCTTTATTCTGTTTCATCACACTAAAGGAAAACTACTCCATTTACAGCACCATTATTAATTATAAAATGTTAATTATTATTGAAATGAAAATCCTGTAAATCCCTTGAAGGCAATGGCCTGCTGCTGCGGAGGGAGTAACAATTGGGAAGCTCATCAGGGTCGCAACTCCTAAGAGCCTTGTGCAATTGCTGCGCTCCAATACGTATCCTTAGCACTGTCACTGTCCACTTCAGACATTTAACACTGTCGTACAGATTTAGCTAGGATGCGAGCGCACGCACACTCATACTCTTAGTAAATCTAGCACCTGGGTAACTACTTCTTCCAGTGCCCACCATGTTGCTCTTTTCTTAGTTTGTGTTAACCTCTGCCTCCCTGCTGTCTTTTTGAAGCTACCTGTCCATCTCATCTTTTGGTCTCCATGCCACTCGAAGAATTATTATTACTACATATAAAACCGTGAGGGGGGAAAAAAGAAAAGAAAAAGGAGAGCTCGCTAAGATGCTTTTTATAAATCAATATTGAAGTACGCATGGGACTTATCGAAGTAAAACATCCTGCCGCTGCATAAATTCGTATTACATTACGTTTTTATTAAAGCACAATGCAAACAGGTGTATGCCAATAGCTATCCTAAAGGTAGAATTAGTGAATCATTTACGTAACAGAAGTTTGTACGCATCATTTTCGTGATATTCTTATACTTACGAAATTAGATAAGATACGTTTTAAAAAATTAGATATCCTAGTAATTATTTATGTTCAGGTGTCATTTGTTTGATAAATTCGAAGGTCTTCCAGTTACGATCGAATTACTCATAGGATTCGAATCCTGGTTGGACCAAGATTTGGTTGAAGCAATTATTTTTCCTGAGCCCTTAGCTTGGATTTTAGACAGTTTGGTACTTCCTCTCCCGTATTACACTGATGCATTCATTTCGTGCATTCATTGTTCCATATGCTCATTTTGGTTAAAGAACATTTTGGCTAAAGGGAAGAAATGCAAAGAGAGAAAGAGGGAGAGATATACTGAACAATCACAGAATAAACACAAATTTGTTACTAAATCAGAAGATTAAAACTGCAGAAAATCCCTTGTGCATCGTGGTTTTCCTTATCTTTGTAATCGATTACTATTTTTAAAGATTTATGGTGTGTCAGATAGACCAAAAGTTGCTGACTTTACTTTCTCTACCACATTAAACGGTATGTGGAAAATTTACAAGCTGCATTACTAAACAAATAGGTAGATCTCGTTAAAGCATATAATTTATGGCAATAATCTTGGAGATAACCAGTTTTAATATGCATTATCGGTTACATTAAGTATAATATTTATTCTTTTCTCAAGTAGGACACTTTCTAGTCCTTTCCTGCAGAGCGAATAGTTTCACCTGCCTGCCGTACTAGGGACCCCGGGTTCGATTGCCGGAAGGGGGTAGGGATTTTGCTCCAACCAAGATGATTCTCCATTTTCCCCAGAGTCTGTAAGTATGAATGAGAGTGTGAATGTGTGCGTGATCTAATGATACAACCCAACGAATACGAGTTGACACTATCGATATGTTCCAAAGGAGAACGGCCGCCGATATGACCGCTGCAGTTAAAGGCGGATTTAAATTAGTTTCAAAGCGATGACACAGAGACTAGCTCTCAAGATAAGCAAGCTATACTAACCATATTAAATTAGCATCAAACTTCTGGTACACTATGCTTCCCACGTATGTATAATATAACCAGGGGCTCTGTGCATTGAGACCAAAATCTAGGGCACGTAGGTAGAAAGTAGTGATGTGACAAAAAGTTTGTTATTGTGTACTAGGAATGTGATATATAAAGAAAGAAGAGATATATTGACAATTATATAGTCAATTGTTGTCAATTAACTATAGTTCGTGAATGTAATATAGAAGTTATTTATCACTGTTACTATAGTAATAAAGTAGTTTTTTTAAATGTTAACAATTGTTATTGCTTATTTTTTTCCAAAAATCAAATTTTATTATAAAAATTTACAGTAAAAATAGTTTTATCAGGAACAATTTTGCTGTCAAAAAATTCAATTATTTTAAATTATATTCTTAAATAATTTCAAAAACTATTAAGATAGTTTTCTTACAAAGGGTACCGAAGTACCAATGAATGCAAAACTGAGAAATATTGAGCCAAAAGTTTTTCAAGTATCTTTAAAACCTTGCAGCATTTTGCACCATAATCCGCACTCTGTCATTAGGTCCTCTCTTCTTGTTTCTATTACTTTCTCAAGCATTTTTAGGTATTCCTTTCATAAAACTCTCTGCTTTTTTTATAAGTATGACTAGTTCTTTCAGGGTAGTAATAGTTTGGAAATCTGGTTCAGTGCCTAGCTTTTCAAACATTCTTTCTGTGTGGCCTTCATTAAGATGATGCATCGCTTAACTGTAATCCAAACACTGTTTTCTAAATCCTACATCTTAGAGAATTTTTGGTTCTTTCGTGTAAACATCTTTTTTTTTCCAAAATATCTGGCTGCACATACCTAGAATGATCACAACGACGCAGATACTTGAGAACTATGATAAATTTGTATTAGTTCATAAAATTGTCTCTAAAGTTTATGAAATGTACACAAAACCAGTAACTCCAAGTGGGCATGCCTACAAAAAACATCAATTTGAAATGCATGCTAATTACTTAATTATCCAATTTTTATTTGAATGGATTTTAAACATATTGACGTTGAACACACTTAAAATGTTGAAAACCAATAGAAATCTAAAAATGAGTAATTTCAGCACCAAAGATTGGCTTGTTTCCTTTAAAAAAAAATTGACCATCACTTGGGACTACTGCATTCCATTATTCAATGAATCTGCAAAGAAATGTAGTTAAGATGAAGTAGAAAGGAAAATAAGTATTCGTAAGAAGACACCAATGTCTTAATCGTGTTATAATTAACAGATATGTAAGAGGCTGAAGACGGATTGAAAACACAAGGGATATCTGATCTAATCTAATGCCAACCTTATAATTTATTTTCATATCTATCATTGGTAAAGAGTTTTTTTCTGTGCTATTAATCCTGTGTTCCAAAATTATTTCAGTTAACACTTTTCAGTGTCCAAATATCAGATGGTCATTTTGTGACCCGCCACATTCGCAAATATGGAAGAATCCCTTAACGCTTTATCGCCTGTAATTGGTTAGTATCGGTTGCTTATTTGTCTTTTGTTTTTACTGTACAGATAAGAGTTTGTTCACTACACATCTCAAAATAAAAACCAATGTTGTGTGAATTACTTTAGAATGTTCTTAATGTTGCTGCTATTGTTATTTTTCTATTCATCCACAGAACAGTGGATGATGTTTACCAAAAACTGAAACTTAGATCAAAGAATTTTTATGTGCAATACAGTATAAAAGTTGTATATATTAAACGTCATACAGACAACGTTTAGGAGTACATCGTTAAATACTAAATCTAATTATACACTTGACAATCGAAGCTCATGAATTACAACCTCCTTGACACTGGATATTTTAGAACGATGGGCACTTATTCATTATAGCGCATTTTACTATTTAGCCAGTCAGGAGTATGTAATAGGCAGTTTTACTAGAATGAAAAATTCCGGATGCAGAAGATACTCAAAGTGGACAGTGCCAGAAAATAACTCTGTAGAAGCTAAACTAAGATAATCAAATGCTTAAAAACTGGATGGTTATATGTTAGCCTAGATGTTGTAATTTCATTATTTTAGATATGATAGGGGAAAAAACGTGTATTAAAATACTGAAAAGGAATTTAAAGAATAACAGAAACCTTCAAACCTAAACCTGCAAAGTATTTAACTTAACCACTGGCGCGACAGCCTTAAGAGGGCTAAGGCCTACCAACCCGACTGCCGGCCTCACGCCCACTTACGCACGGCAGAGGTGGGCAATCATCCAACCGATACGGGGGGGGGGGGGCATGCTGCCTTAGCCAGCTACGCCACGGCGCACTACGCAAACTATTTAATGCTTACAATATATTTAAAATGTAGTATATAATTTTTCTGCAGTAACTTTCTCTCTTATGCTTTCCCAGTTAAAGTAAATAATGGTTCAGTCAGAATGTAAAAGATCTCACAATTCAAGATTTGTCCGTTTTATTCTCCATTCCAGCTTCTCAAAAATCTCTTTGGTGATTGACTGTATATGTGGGAAGTTAACGTGACAAATGAGATGTATTTCTGAATTTTCTCGAAATAGATTATGAAGTTCTCCTCATAATGGATTACTTAACACTTTATGCTTTCATCAAGTTCTAAGTTACTGTTAATTTTTTTGTAATGCTTAGAACATGAAATGCTCTTTATTAAAATGTTTGTACATGTGATTGCCGAATTTTTAATATTAATGAGCATTCGTAGGGGTTTATTGACATCTGGTATAAGCCCTCTACCAGATAGTGGCTGATTGGCCGTCTCCCGAAGTTTAGGCCAATCTTGGACTAAAGGTGATTTTGGGAGTCTTCCTTACTCGCTCCAGACTGTTTGCGACGGTTGGTGCTGTCGCTGTGGTTGTGGTCTTCCAAAGTAGGCAACCGCCATAGCAGGCCATATGCTCGCCCCTAGTGCATGTGGGCACATCGGTGGTGACAGTTGTCACTACTAAGGCCGCACAGTTTGCGGTTAAGAGAAGTGACTACACTGATTACACCTCGGACAGCAGTAACAGAGAGGGCACATCACACCTCCGGACTGCTTGGATTTTTACTCGGAGGTATTTCCAGAGATATCCAAAGAGTTTTAATGATTTTAATTCTTATGGTCTTTGACATTAAACATCATATCCATGTAGCTTAATCTGTTTCAAAAGGCAATAACTTGCTGAAATTATGTGCACGTTCGTTCGTTCATTCAGTAACTTTGCCTTTTCCTGTTTACTTCAATATTGGTTGTATAAATCATGACAATTTACATTTTTTGGAACGGCCAGCATGATATTATCCCGATAGTTAACTTCGGCTGTAAGATACCTAACTGAACTGTCAGTCTGGGATGACATCAACTTTATAAAAAGTACAAGGATCGAATCAATATCAGTGTATGAGCTATTAATAGCATCTTAAGTGGTTAGAATGTGATATGTTATATGTAGGAGTATTAGGGACAACTAAATTTGAAAAATAAGGTTTATTTTGTGTTACTGCATATTTGACGAAAATGTTGCATTTGAATTCTTTGTTTAAGGAAAAGTTTAAAGTGCTTACATTTCTTGTTTGCTCTTTATATTTTTCTTACTTTCGTGGTTTTCTTTTCTTTTTTTTATTAGCACTGCTCAAATATTGTGTATAACCTTACAAGTTAAATGAGCGTTCTGTATTCGGTTTCCATTTTCTGTTCATTGATGGTGACGGAGGGTAATAGATGATTCATTGAACATTGTTGCAGTCGTTTACAACACCTAAACTTTTCTGTTTCCGTACCTGACATACTTCTGTCAAGCATTCACACTAAAAATGAAATTATTGTGTTTTGATGCTACACTTGAAAGAAACCATGTAGACATTCACCTCAAGGCGGCCCGGGTTCGATCCCAGGCGACCACAAAGTGAGATTTGTGGTGTACAACACGGCGCTGGGGCGGGTTTTCTCCGGGACCTCCGGTTTCCCCCGCCATCTCATTCCACCGGTGCTCCATCTTCATCTCGTGTATCATCAGTGTCACCACCTGCGGTGCCGTATGTAGTAAAAGCGGGCGTTAAACACTACACATTTAATTTCATTTATACATTCACCACTATCAAATGAAATGAAATGTGTAGTGTTTAACGCTCGATTGTCTTGGTGAGAATCGAACAGTCTAACAACTTGGCCACGGCGCGGCCTCATCACACGTTAGTTTAATCAAAATTGTTCTGTGTATTTTCAGAAAAAAAGGAATTTTATTGGAGTGTTAGGGGTGAATTAAAATGAAATATTGATCTACTCTTAGCTTTTTCTCTCACGCATACACATACCAAATTTTTGGGTGAAACACAGTACTTCCTTTACGTGTGTAACGAAAAACGGTACAGAAAAAAATAGTGTCCAAAGATTGTTGGCTAGAAAGTAAAAGAATATGTGAAGAAAACACCAGAACAGGAAGATTCCAATAAAGTATTAGAGTTAAAATGCTAAAAACTGCTTCCTAATTGTAACAATACAGTGTTTATGCGGTGCCAATCCTTTTTAAGCATGGGATATCCGCCATGCATATATACAAGTGCACCGAACAATGCAACTGTCAAAATTAGAGCCCGGATTTGTAAGCACAATCAAAGGGTGAAATAAGCAAGAAAATAAGCACGAAAAATGAAACAAATAAGCACCAAATGTAAGCAAATAAGAAATAAAAAAATTAATCATAAACGTATTTTTAGGAGAATTTTCATTGGTGCTCGTCCAGTTGAAGATCCTTATATTTTAACAGGTCAAATCTTAACAATTTTATATTTTCTTTATTATATTCTCAATCCTTTATTACTCACGCTTGTTACAGTACACGAGAGAGTTGTTTTGAGATTTTCTTGATTGAAGCCCCTGAGTTTTTCAGTGAAAAATTGTGTTATACTGTGAAAAGGATTTCTCAACTTCGCATGACGTTACCAGAACATGCGAAAAGCATCACAGTTCTTTTTTAATGAACTTTCTTCCGATGTACCTTTCTGTATCAGAAAATTTTATAGAAATTTTACAGAGTGTTTCGTAGCCAGGATTTTTCGTTAATGCCTTACTGAGTTTCTCAAAGGCAGTTTGAACAATGCCACGAGTCTCTGAAGACAAGGTTACTGAAATTTCATCTATCAAAGAAAATGAATGTTCTAAGGTATTATTTCGAGCTTCCAACTGTTATAATAGCGGTTATGGATGTACTTTAACTTATCTTGGATGCCAATATTAGCAAAACATTCTTGTGCTGTGGCGACATTGCTTGCATCTTCTGCATCTAAGGAATACAACAATATTTTATTTTATTGAACTGTTTTGCGTAGAATGACACAGCCATAAACCAAGAAACCGATCGAGCTAAAACTGGCTGAGGAGATAAAGACAAATTTGGAAGGACTTCATGAAATTTTTGAACTCTTATCGGCGGCAGTAAAGCGGCCGGGTTCGATCCCACCCATGGGATGCGGATTTTCGGACCCGTGTATAGGACGTGCCCACTCAGCATCTTGAGGAAAGCGAGCAGCTTACGCAAGGTAAGCGGCCCTGGTCACGAAAACCAACGTTCCGGCTAAGGGATGCCGAGATGCTGACCACATCTCCCCGTATCGGTTGGATGATCGCCCACCTCTACCTTGCGTAAGTGGGCGTGAGGCCGACAGTCGGGTTGGTAGGCGTTGGTCCTCTTAGGGCTGTCGTGCCAGGGTTTATTTATTATTTTAATCGGCGACAGTACAAACACTTTCTTTACGCTATAGACAAGAAGATCCACGCTTTTATATCGGCTCCTAACTCTTTCAGCGAGGGGAAGTAAACTGTGTGAAGATAAAATGATGGCTAAGAGGGAAAATTTACTTTTGAATTAATATGATTTGGATAAAATAAGTTATTTTAATTAAAAGCATAAAATAAGCAAGAAAAGACCGTATTTCCGCAAAAAAAAATTATAAGTATTTTGCTTAGAAATCCGGGTTCTAGTCATCAGTACACCAGGGTGTTTTATTGTTTACAACTGAAAATAATCACGTCATTAAGTCTGTTATATTTTTATTCTACTAATATGAAATTGATCCCACAGTTAGCACTGTTGCTTCAAAACTCGGGTTATTTCTCTGCTCAATGGCCTCTCCAAAAATGCGTGTCCAGTTCAGAAATAAAATGCCAGGGAGCATCATATACAGTAGTTGAAGTTCAGATTTTTCTTCCTCAAAAATATAGATCTGTTTGATGCTTTCCCCTTAGACACACCCAGAGGCGCGTGGTTAAAAGGGTTTAACGTGATTGAAAAGGGATTTAAGAGTAACAAGAAGTCACGAAATTGGCACTATCAGAGAAAGGAAGATTTTGTACCAAAGTGTGTGGTTGGCGGGTTTCTAAGCTGACACCAGCGCTCCTGGTGGAGAACGATAATCTCTCTACAAGGGAGGAGCCATATAAAGCTGGATAAGTAGGACATTAAGACCTTAAGCCTCTCGAACCGCCATCATTGTGTCCTTACTTTCGGTAACAATACGAGAAAACTGCACGCTGAAGAGAGATCTGGCGTGGCCTACCATAAAGTTTTCTATCTATAGGAAGAATCCCTTATTGTTAAATAGCTTTCTTTCCGTTTCTTTCACCTGACTATTCTTTGTGCGTTTCTTCCCTCTGTCTTCTTTTACTATTTCCACACATTCTCCTTAGTTCCATCATCCACAAATAAGTGGATATTAAAAATTTTAACTGATTGTTAAAAATGTAAACTGAGCAAAGAAGTATATAAATGTTCTCCTTTGTCGTATGGCGCAACTACTTCTAAGATAAAATGTGACGAGTCACGTATAAGAATAAGCAGTGGCGGCTCGTGGAAAATGTACCAAAATATTTGTTTTTCCATGTAACTTCACAAGTTTCCGGCAGCTTATTTTGGGTGGATTATTAAGCGGGATGGCTCAGGTGGTTTCATCTGTGGCCCTCATTCGGGAGGCTTGAGTTCGATTCCCGTGGCCGACCTACCTGACCCATGAGTTTTTTCGGAAGTTTTCCCGGGTCGCCAGGCGAATGTGGGGTTAATTACATCCCACGAATTTTTTATTCCTCCATTTCATCTCCATTATAATTTCCCATCGTCTCTCATCGGGTGGTCTCTTTCAGGGTATAAGTGTCGGCGGGAGTCTCGGCGCTGTCGTGACTCCTTGGGTCGGCCGCCCTCTGTCTCTCGCCCCATCCTTCCTCCTGGGTATGCCACGCTTGGGGCTTAGGTACAATAAACCACGGGTTTCGGTGCCAAATCCCCTCCAAAATAATCCTAATCCGTGGGTGGATTTTGCAATCCGCTTAACATTCTGTTCATGTTCTGCATGTTCTTTTACTGTAATATATAAGGACCCATCGGCAAAATTAAGCGCATTATTTACACGAACTTTGTTTGCACTGTTTCTGCATTAATGCATTGATTTCTTTTTACCCCTCTCCAGCACTCGTCATTGTTTCCAAGTAAAAAACATTGAAAGGAAAGAATTGCAGCCCAGCGTCACATGCGTAGATCGATCTGTTTTCATACATTTATATTAAATGTTTCGTCTGTTTAATACACCTTCTACAGAATTCGTCATGTGGACTTAAAGAAATCTACCGTAAGCCGCAGCAGCCTTCGACCAATGCTCAAGAGTGGCTTCATGTACTGTAAGCACATTCTTAGCTAGCAAGGAGGTAGAAGACCAACAGAACATAGGTGGTCTACATTTCACAGTGACTAGCCTGTTCTCTCAGTGAGATCATAGGAGCTGAAATTCATTCAGCACTTGTTTCTGTACAGTTTAACCGTAGCGTTTTGTGTTATTCCGGAAAAGTGACACAAAATATATTTTTATTTGCATAAAAACACGCACCTTTTAAAACAATAGGTATAATACTGGTGCAATTTTTACACTGTGCTCTAGCACGTTAGCACATGATCATCGGCTGCTCCGAAAATGAGGTATAGTATATGCTTTACCTCACATGATTACTCCTGTTTGTTAAGAATAAAACCATTGAAATACTTAATTTTGTGTACGTACCAATGTGTGCAAACATAATGTTCAGTGGGCATAGAGACCTGCACACTTTCGGTGGTGGTATTGTGAATGCTCAGAGGCATAGAGATGTGGTATTTGAAACACAAGTATGACCTTTCAGTGTTGCAGTTGGCCCACACTTCAACTTTATGGACGGTAATACACGTCCGCATAGAGCCCACCTGTTGAATGACTATCTCGATTGGGCATATATCCAGCGCATGGACTGGCCACCGTTATGAACTCTATAGAGCATGCCAGAGATGCATTAAGAGACAGAGTTGCTGTCCACCAGTGTCCATCGAGAACACTTCCAGATCGCAATGTTCTTCGTGAGAAGGGAACAGTTGTCTGCAAAAATTGTTCAACCAGAGCATACTAAGATTCTTAGAGACCTGTGTAGCCACGAAGGTTAAACATACTCCATATTAACTATTGTTATGGAGGTGATAGATTTCGTAATTGTGAAAAAATGTTTCCCTGGGAATATTAAAAAAATTGAATGATATTTAGTACTTTGTTGATATCAGATCACGTTAGATTCGTTTTTACAGTTATGTTTTGTATAATTTAGTAAAAATATATTTAATTATAATTAGTTTTTAGGTTCTAGAGTAGTTAAACGTCTTCCTTGTGGACTAGTTAGTACATTCACTCAAACATTTGACACCGGAAATTCACGTTTGAAGCTCCATGATTGACAATGAGTAAAATATGTGTTTCCGTGCCTGGGAAGAGTGTATTTGGCTGGCCCCGTAGCTCAGTTGGTAGAGTACCTGGCTGCCGTGCGAGGAGTCCCGGGTTGGGATTTTTCTCCAGCCAAGATGATTCCCCATCTTTCCCAGATTCTGGAAGTATGAATAAATAAATAAATTAATTATGTTTTAGTTTTGTCTCTGCATCTACAGCTATACCGAGAACTATATTTAAAATATTAATTATTTTATTATTTACAATAAAATTTTACATTAAGACATTAAATAGTTTTTGCAGATACATGTTATAATTACATTACAAAAATTAACCTAACTAGCTACCATCAGTAGCTTTACATTTGCAAGATAAACCAAACGGAAAAAGTATGTAGAAAGAATTTTTACAAACTTTTATTTATTTACTCTCACGTTACTATCCTATTACGTTGTCTAAGTCTCTCAGATCTTCTAATTTGTGGTGACTGATTTCGAACGCCGGCCTGTAGTACTTGGTTATTATGTTCCCTTATACCTTGTCGTTTATATTTCTCCATAATTATAGTGGAAACCTTTCCTGCTGCCGTTTCAAGTATTTTGAAGTCATTTGTCTTCCTAACTACGTCCCAAACATATTTACTTCCTAGCTTTTTCCTTTCCTCGTGTAAAATTTCATCATATTACTAATGAAGCATACCACTAATGAGCCATATAACTAATGAAGCAATCCAACGATTACGAGCTAACGCCATCAATATGTTCCAAAGGAGAACGGCCGCAGATATGACCATTGCAGTTAAAGTGCGGGGTATAAATGGTATAGAAAGCGTAATTTAAAAACGAAAAGTTGGTGAATTCATTTTAAATATCTTGCATATTCGTTAGTGACTTAAACTGGGCTGTTCTTTGTTATTATTTGAAAATTTAAATCTCATCTCTCTTGCTCTCTCGTAGCAATTTGAAAGTCATTACGTAGCAACGGATTTGAAAATTGCATACGCGTTCTATATTCATCTTGTACCTGCAACGAACTGTGTAATAAGCCATATCTGCAAATGTATAAACCTATTAACATGACATGAACGTTTACATTGGCAGTCATGCAAGGTTATGGCACTTACAGGCCATCATATAGCTATCGACTGTTTTAAAATATCAATATCGCGAATCTTTATATCAGCAACGAAATGTGTAAACGCTTAATGAAACATCTAAATTATACAGAAGTAGATAGAACAATATTTTATAGGAAAATTCAGAAAAGTTTGTAGAGAAATTCATGTAAATGCAACCTTTTTTACCTTTTTAACAACTAAGGTTCATACATTAGGGCTTTATCTCTGGAATAATTGGTCATCGGCAACAGATATTCACTTTGTTCTTCTAACGTGTTCATCTTTGGATGTGTTTACTTGTCTGTGTATTTAAAAATTAATGTCTCACTCCTACATATGAGACTGTATATAAGTATTACATAATCAATCATTCTTTCGTACTCCAGGAGTAATACTGGCTGAAGATAACGTCCTCCGGCCCAGAATTGAACACGGGACTTCTGCATTTAGATACTTTTTTAAATTTAAATCTCTCGTTATTTTGTTTTATGATTTTTTTATATTCTGTAAGGATTCTGGATACTAACTAAAACCGTTGCTATGAGCTTTGAGATGCTACAAATCCAATTCTTCCTGGAAGTTAAAAACCTTGGAATATTTAAAGACGGAAACTAATATAAATTTTCAAATGAGAAATATGTATTTTCAAATTTTAAGCAGAATACTTTAAAAATTAGAAATATATAATCAATTTCTGCTGATTTTTATACAGCTACACATTTTTAGACATTTAACTCGAAAATATATTAAGATATTGTTCAAAATGAAATCAAACTACTTTTATATTACAAATTTATCATGTTACAAGTACTGTCTAAATATCTTTTAGTTGGTATTCTTACAGTGTTAGTGAGGTGCAGTTCGATAAAGTGAGTTTAGTAATGTATATTCTTGAGACAAATGATGTGGTGCTTAGGTAAAGTATTAAATGCCCATAGAAATTAAATGCTCAATCATCCTCAAAACAATAGAAACGTTTGAGAAAGACTTGTCTTTTTCTTACCGGAAAACAGTACAAATATCTTCTATACGGTTGCGTCATGTTAGAGGAGAAAAATGGCTGAGATTTTGGACTCGGTGTTGGCAACAGAAGTGCTATTCTTAGTTGTGTACAAAGTTGAGCTAGAAATATGACCTGTCTCCAGAGGTACTACACTTATTCTGATACAGTAAGCACGTTCAGTTAGGTGAATAATTCAGTTTTCAGTCAGAAGAATAATTCAGTATCCAAAACATTCAGGGGGATCTCCGCTTTTTGTGTTCTTTAAATTCACTGATAATTTAGTAAAAAATTTTCAGTAATGCTCTTTGAAATTTTTGATACATAATGCAGTAAATTTAAATAGACAAAAGCTACTATTATAGTATCGGAGCTCAATGAAATAACCAACATAGCAATAAATTGAATTATAAGAAAAAATTGACGATATTAAATAAATAAAAAATTTCCGCATTAACCAAATGCTGAGAGATGAAGCGGTTTACGAGCCTCAAGTAATGATATTTAAAGAGAATACAAGGAATTTGAGCACAGTGAATACATTAAAAGTAGCCTGTCTTGATAGAATGGGCGCGCTCGCTCGCACACTGACACACATGATATAGTGTTAGTGATGACTGATGATATTATATATTATTCATATAAATGCAAATATTAGTTTATTTAAAAGCCTATCATGGATAATTAAGGATTTACATTTCAATTATATAGCGAGATCCATATAAACCTGAACCATTCCAATAGGTCATAACTATTGAATAAATAATAGGATACACGTGCAACACACAATTGGGAGTGTCCTCCACCAGCATCTATACATGTTTGCACTTGTCTCACCGTATCCTCTGAAGTTTCACGGAAATGTGTAGTGTTTAACGCCCGCTTTTACTACATACGGCACCGCAGGCGACGACACTGATGATACATGAGATGAAGATGGAGCACCGGGGGAATGAGATGGCGGGAGAAACCGGAGATCCCGGAGAAAACCCGCCCCAGCGCCGTGTTGTCCACCACATATCTCACTTTGCGGTCGCCTGGGATCGAACCCAGGCCGCCTTGGTGAGAGCCAAGCGGTCTAACCACTGAGCCACGGCGTGGCCTAAGTTTCACGGAGAGTATCCTCAACAATGTTACTCGTTTCGGTTGGAATAGATTCCTTGAAAACATCAATTGACCGAGGCCTATTCTTGTACACTCTATTTTTTATATACCCCCACAAGAAAAAATCCGGTGAGGTTGAGTCAGGGAATCTGGGAGCCACAGATCTTTTGAGATTATTCGATTATCAAAGAAACTGGTTACAAGTTCCATGGTGTTACTAGATGTATGGCAAGTTGTTCCATCTTACTGGAAATAATCTCTCAATTCGATATCATCCAGCTGCTCCACAAATGTCTTGAAGATACCCATATAAATTTCAGTGTCTACAGTCGTATCTAAGAAAATGGGGACCAACGATCCTGGAAGCTGACATCGTACACTATACTCCAACCTTTTCATCATGCAGTGGGGTTTCGTGGATCACTTGGGGGTTAATAGCAGCCCAATAATCTGGTGTTTTGTGTGTTTATATAGCCTGAAACCATGCCTCATCTGTAAACCACGTTATGGAGAGAATTCTGAATGTGGAATAAGAGGCTGATGGAGGACAGTTCCAATATTTTCTTTGAGATATAAATAGTGTAATGTGTACTCCCAATTGTGTATTATATTCTCGTAAAGTTGCACTTGTGTCCTATTATTGGTTAAAAGGTTATGGCTTATTGAAATGGTTGAGGTTTATATGGATCCCACTATAGGAAGTGCAAGGGTGGTTTAACCTTTGGAGAGGGAGGGAAGAAAGATGTGTGGGGAAAGAGAGATATGCATTGCCATGAGGTGCTGCTTTTTTCTTTTACGTTATGATACTAACCATGGCTGTTTTAAATTTTGAAGCGAAGTGAGGTGTTCATAGTACCGATGCATTCCACCGTTTCATACTATTTTGATGTACAAGTATATGAGATATATTTCTTGCTGAGTATTAAGGGCAGAAACAAGCAACTCTTCTGGCTACTCATGTTCTGTTTTCAAGTAGCTACTTTATTGTTCCCTACGAAATTTATACGGTTGAAATATCCCGGTTCAGATCTCCCAAATAAGGAAAAATGATGTTGCCACAAGGATTTAACTACCATCTCTGCTTCACAAGTAGAGACTCCAACACAGTACCAACAATAGTATGATTTGCTATTGATGTTATAAAACGACTGATTTTAACATTACAGAAATTATTTCCATTCTAATGGCGTACAAAATGGATCAATGGCTTTTAAAAATGTCTTGGAGACCATTCAAGCCATTCATGGCTTGATTTTAGGGATGCCATTGCTTCCAGAAGTGATATTTGTGATCTATTTCGCAACATATTCAAAGTTAAATGTAGCAGCATTTAAATGTTGGTCAAAAGTCACACATTTAATTACTTTGTTATAAAGGTGAAACTTACTCTTCCAGAACGATATATGGTCGCGATTTAGTAACTAAGCAGAATGAGACAACAAGAAAGAATCGAATATGCTTACCCATGACACGATACATGTGTAGTGTTTAACGCCAGCTTTTACTACATATAGCACCGCAGGTGATGACACTGATGATACATGAGATGAAGATGGAGCATCGGTGGAATGAGATGGTGGGGGAAACCGGAGATCCCGGAGAAAACCCGCCCCAGCGCCGTGTTGTCCACTACAAATCTCACTTTGCGGTCGCCTGGGATCGAACCCGGGACGCCTTGGTGAGAGCCAAGCTGTCTAACCACTGAACCACGGCGCAGCCACACGATACGATACCAATGCTAAAATATTTTAATAGCTTTCATGTAATAACATGTTCCTTTATTTCGTTGTGTAATCACGTTTTTATGCAAGACATGCCAATATCCAACCAGTGAATCATTATTTTACAATGAAATTAAATGAGATTATTGAATCGATGTGCATTTGCCTTAAAGGTTAAATTGATGAGTAACAAGTCGGGAAACTTCATATTCATCACCTTCTGTTCTATTTCTTTTTGTACATTAAGCTTCCACATTTCATGCCATTAAATAAGTACAGAACCAAATAGGAGATACAAAACTTGAAAGTGTGTCACATAGCTAACATCTTATTCCGTTAAATAGCTAAGTAAATAACCATAAATAAGGTAGATAAATAAAGTTAAATAAATTGTCAATTGAGCTGCTAACTGCTAACTTTGGGCTAAGTCTTTTAGCAAGTACAGTTATACCTAATAACAAAAGAATAGCACAGTATTTACAATTGCGAATGTCAAACATATAGTTCACTTTCTTTTGACATTATTGACAATTGCAATACGTCTATTGCTCATGCGGTAATAATACATAAAGTACTCATAAAATATTTTGTATGGATTTTAAAGAACTTTTGTGTAAATTCTTGTTAAATCCACAAGATGATCCGAGCTTTCCAATTAAATTCACTCACTACATTCGTGTATAGATCGGAAATCTTAGATGACAATCACTCAGAACATTAATGAAATTAAGACAAAGGAAAACTCGACGCTATTTGATGTCTCCTTTCTCCCTTTCATTGAATAGCCAATGACATGCAGTATTTAGGAACAGCCAGCCAAGTAGAACTGTTAAACGATTGCCCTCTAGCTTGCAGCATGGCACTGAGTTTCCGGAATGCTGGAGGGTAGATGTGATCCACTTTTCCGACAGATTTATCGAACGCATCTTTAGTGTCGCTGATGTATGTACTCGTCAACCACTCCTTCTTACAAAATGGGTGGTCTCTGTATTAGAAGATTACTGCAAGTCATTGAGTTTGCAATGCTCCTTTTGGTTCATGAATAGATCAAGCTATAGTTTAAAATGAATTAAGAATATTTTGTCCAATTACGAGCCCAACTTTAGTAATTGGTTACGGCAAGAGTGTAACTCAACATTAAAAATATTTTAAAATAAGAAGTCCAACTTGTTTGTCATAACTATTCATACTTCCAATGTTTAATATATTGTTGTATTAAAATTACACAGAGGCGCAATTATTTTTAACATTTTATTGGCAAATCTCGATTCTACAACTAGTATTTACCTACGCTGTGAAGATTTTCTTTGTTCCTTCTTTAATGGTACCTCTGCTTTAAATGTCAATTATGATCTTTTTATATCTCAATGTGTTTATCGCGGCCAGGAAACAAAGATATTCTAAATTTATGGTATGCACTAATCCCTGTCATTAATATTTACTTTCCTATGACAGTGGTATCTGTGGAATAATTAAATAGGTCAATTAAGGAAAATTGAAATTGAATTTTCATTTATGGAAGCTCTTTAATTGATGCAATTGATGTGGTTTTTTAGCGTTCCATTCTACATTTGGTGGGAAATACAGCTTAATTTTGATCACTTAACTTTACCACGCTTGAGGTTCGTTTAGGTGTCATAAATCTACGACTCAGGAACAAGGTTTAAATCCTCTGAGAAGGAAGCCATGCTAAGATTATTTACGCTCAAAAATCCCATTGCCTCCACCGGGTTTGGGGCCGATCCCACCAATGTTAGACCTAATAGTCATTACAAACTGTTTAGGACAGGCTGTAGATGAATATCTTCTAAATTTTCTGATATACTTCTTTACGTTGGTTTAATAAAAAAGTAGATTTTCGTAAATAGCCAATCTATTCCTAAAGGGCAAAGGCCTCCTCCTAGTGCAGAGAGTTGCTGCTATGGACTCAGGGTAGCAACTCCTAAGAGTCGGTACCTCCTTATCTGTTGTGATGACTATTAATGTTATATATTCTCTACACCGTGTACTTAGATCTATGTTAGACCGTTTTATACCCTATGTTCTATAACTTATATTCCAATGAGCTTAAGGTGATGGGTCTGTGATATTTCTATAATTTGAACTCTGTTTCTATAATACATCATATTAAGTTCTCTCTTGCGCAGCTTGATTTTTGTTTACATTGATCCTACTTCTTCTTGAATCGCAGTTCAACTTAGCACTAACACTAACACAAACACAAACACTTCTGTTGCAAATTAGGAGGTGGTGTATTTGTGGGCGGCTGCTCTTTCCAGTTTTCTTCACGTCTGTCCTCAGCTTGTCTCGTCCATAGCGTTCCTGCTGTCCTCCTAAAGTCATCTGCCCACCGTGTCTTCATTTTTAATTAAAATATATAGAATTTTTTTTAAATAATCAGACACCTCATTATTCCTAAAATACAGACGTTGCCATTTTATTAGAGTAAACCTAGTTTAAATGCTTATTCCTTCTCTTCATATAAAATAGACTCGTTCAGGCTCCACGCTTGTACTATTTTGGAGTCGAGATCACTATGGGTATTCTCTGGCTGTTATAAATGCACTTTTCAGTTCTCAGTTGGCAGTAGATAATAGAAGCTTATCTCATCTGTTTTATCAATTGTAATTCAGGATTCTGTGCCTTTTGCCCGAGGTTGCGCGTCTGCCTCACGATCAAAAGGTCCCGAGTTCGAATCTCATTCAGGTGAGTTATCTGGATAATTTTTTTTAACTTTCCCTTATCCTGAAAGATGAATGTCTTATAACTATAAGCTCCATGAACTCTTGATCTCACTTGAGCATCATTTCACACATTTCATTCATCGTCTGAAATGACTTAACGTTGGATGATGTAAAAAAAAATGTTTTGAAATCATCCTCCAAGAAATGGTGGGATTTTACATTATTTATATTTCAGTGCTAGAAGTCTCTTGTTTGTCTTAGAAAGAAATTCAAATTGTTTATAAAGCTTTTAACTTCGTTACACACAAATTTTATAATATATAACTTTTGAGGTTATGCGTAAAACAATCGTTGTCTCGCCAATAAATATTGCTGTTGCTAGAGCTCAGCTTGATGTAAAAATGTTACAACCAGGGAAAAAATATTTTTATTGAAAATCCTCATCAGTTAGTAAGCAGAATAAAAAATATGATTCCAGACTCTCTGCATGGCCAGAAATAAAAACTGAAAGACTTTCCATTGGAGAAAAGTATAAATATTAGAAAATTCAGAAAAATAAATAATATCTTGTAAATACCACTCCAAAAAATTTCATTTGGCATAAATGGTGTGCTTTAACGACAAATATTTTTCGTGTACTGAGATTTTATCAATCTCTTACTGTTTCGAATTGTGCAAAAGTCATCCAGAGTGAAGAGGACTGAAAATATTCCTAGAAAATTCAAGTTATAAATTTCATTTTTCAATAGAACATCTTGAGATATTGTTCTTTAATTAGCCGCTTTTACATTTTAATAATTAAAATATTCGAACAGTACTCTTTGTAAAGCATAGTCAAAAGCGGGGTAATTTTCTTTGAAATTTTCGTGTCGTATCCTTGTAAGATGCTGAAGAAATATCACATTTAACACACACATACAGACACACACATACATACACACATACACACATACATACACACATACACACATACATACATACACACATACATACACACATACACGCACACATACACACACATACACGCACACATTCACACACATACACACACATACACACACATTCACACACATACACACATTCACACACACACATTCACACACTTACAAGGCCCTTTTTCTAAAAGTGCTTCTTTTTACATTCAAGGACGTTTCCATTGCTAGGAATCACCGTCAGATTACAGGCATTGGCATAAATAATCGCCCAAAGCTTTAATTTGGTGTTATAATTCATATGGCTGACTTCCCGAGAAGTTCATTTTTACATGTTAAACGTGTTGAAGATTAAAATAAAACTGCAGTTCTCTAAGAAGGCAAGGAGGAAGCAATGAAGAATACAGACTAGTTTTAGAGGTGTAGAAGATCTTTGTACAAACTACTTTTTATCACCCTAGAACCAGATGATTTAAATTAATGTATTCAGTTTTGAGAAATTTAATTAATGTTTCAAAAACTCTTCGTTTTGTCAACCTTCAAGCAATTTATATAGTTAACAACAAAACTGGTTACGCTGGGGAATTGAAATATTGACCGTATTAATATTAGTAGATGCATATTTTTTAGGGTTTAGGAAAGACACTTGGACATATTTTTTCACATTAACATTTTAAAACTAGAACGAAGATTAGACTGTCAGATGTGCATTTAACTAACGTGTATTTTTGTAAATGAAGCTTTAAAATACAGTTAATATTTCAACAAAATGCATTTGGCAGATCTTGTTGGAAAATCACCAGAAATGCGCATTTTAACATGAACGAGAGAGGCTGTGTGGTAATGTTGTATTTTCCTCAGCGCCCAATGTTGTTTTCTTTATGTATTTAAGACATGAGATATTTATATATCCTTATTATAATTACCTTTGTATGATATACTATTATTGCCTGAATATCAATATATTATGTTTGGAATTGGTAACATTTGACCCCAAAATTAATGGGATTTAATATCGAGTCCGCAAAAACTAAGTAAACCTTCATTCAACCAAATAGTTGACATACATTGCTAACAAGGTTTAAATGCCCACTTATGTCTATAGTGATATTATAGACAAATATTGCATATATGTGTGACAGTAATAATATGAGGGTGACATAGTTCTATGCTCTTGAAAACAAAAGTAATTTTTGCATAGTTGACGTAGCGTTAAAGTTAAGGCGAGTTAATTACCGTGCAGTTTGTTGATTTGCTGTAATAGTTTATCATTTAAAGATTTTATATTTATCCAAAAACTGAACACGTGAGGAAACTTTTCAGTTAATTCCACATAATCTGACTGCGATCAAAAACAAGGCATTGGTTGGTGCAGAAAAGCTCTGGAAGAATAAAAGCAATACTTCAAAGTTGGTTTGGAATATTATTACTGGTAGTGAATCTTGGATCTACTGTTATGATACTGAAAAGGAAACTCGATCATCTCGATCGATCTTTCTAAAAGAGTCTAAGCGTACAAAAGGCCGATATGCTCGCAGTGCAGAATCTACTAGAAAGATCGGCGCGAGTTGTAGACGTTACCGCAGCGCCACCCTGCACGGTGTGTTATATGCAAGTAAATGAAGTGGTTTTCACAGCAGCACACGGAGTGTAATGGAAAAGCAGAGGATGTTAACCCGTTTCTAAGAATTGCGCATTAATCTTATGATGATGAAAGAAAGATCTCGTCGGAAACGTTTTGCCAGCTTTGTCATATGGTGAATCAAAGTGCATGCGGCTCAGTGGATGACGTTCCAAGGGTTTATTTTCAGCCGTCCTCGTAAATTGATTAGAGTGATGGCAATCACAACCTTCCACACTGTGGACTGGCATGGTTTCTCCATTTATTTGGTTTTTAAATCTTCCTTTCTTCAAATTTTTGGAATGTTATCAGAAAGGAATACACTGTCTTTTAAGTCTAACAAATTTACGTGTACAAATCCCAAAGTTTGCGTCAGCTAGCGTACAAATAAAGTTATATTCCTTTGACCGTATATGCTAAACAAACAGCCCTGCGAAGACTGCTTCAGTATTTTCTTTGTTATACTCGTACAACTGCATTTTACCAGGAGAATTAAGGTAACCGTTGAATTTGTTGAGGTTGCTAAAATCTCTAAAAGTTAGTAATTTAAGTAGAAATCCTGCAATATCTGTACTCAATATCTGAAGTATGTTTCTCCCAAGATTATTCTACGTATTCCAAACTATTTGACAGAGCATTTTCCAGCGTTCTTTTAAAGTGTTGTCAAGTATTTGTAGGTTATATACTTTAGTATTCCATAAAATTGCTATAATGATCAGCGTTTTTTAAATTATTTTATGTTAAAGAATTTCCTTATATAATTAAAAATTCCTACATGCCTTTTAAAAAGACCGAAATACATAATGTATTATATGCATTATGTATTATAGCTGGAAAATAAAAGCAAACACTAATATAAATTTTGTAAAGTGAAGCGGAGGATGGCTTAGGATTAGCTCCTGGGGCTCACATTGGAACATCCCGGCTAATCGCCCACCCCGACTTTGGGTATTGTTCTTGGTAGGCGAACGTTTGAATGGATTATGTACCAACTAACATGAATATTTCTGTCCAACTTTTCCCTCTTCATCTTTCATAGTTGCCGGATATCAAATGGTACATTGTGTGTAATACAAGAACTGAATGTACCTTAGACAGAATTGTTTGTTCCATGGCCGGGAACTTCTCCCTATCTTGTCCGTCCGAAACGCTCAACCTGGAAACGTTAGAGAACCCTTGACTCCAGGGCTGCTGCTATCTCATCTCATTCCTACCATCCGAAGATTTAGTAGGCGCAATAGGCCTATTCTCATTAGTAGTGTTCGAACCCTGCTCCGCTTCTAAATCCTAACTTCTAACCAAAAGATGTTTTCCAAATTAGGAACAAAGAAATCTATATTTTCATAACTATTTGTTTTCATCAGCAATTTTCACAGGATATAAACTGAAACCTTCAGTTAAAACAACTAAATCTGTTATTTCCAGGGGAACACTGTATTTTTCTTGAATAGGGTGTGGTAACTTAAAGCCAAAAAACTTTTTAAAAAATATTTTAGTCCAAAATGCAGTTTTATTTCTCTCGTTCTAAAATTCAGTCTAAGGAAAGCCCATAACTTACGGTTAGGTCAATTATGGATAGCAGAAGGAAAATACATTTAAAAAGCTGGATAATAACAGTGATATATAATGAAATGTATTATTTCTGCTATTTTATACCCGGTATGTTTTAAGCATATTACTTTATCTCTATCAAACGCTTATTTTGTCCGAATATTGCAATAAATGTCATTAAGTTCAATCCAAGTTTAGTTTCCCTAAAAATGTTAAAAGTACAAAATATTTGGTGAAAGAGTAGAGGAGCAGAGAGAGTAATGATATAACATAAACTAGAAACCATTCCAAAAAGCAAACGTTGTACCCATTTCATATGCATATAATAAGAAGGTATAAAGAAGATTTTATGAAATTCCCCCAATCATAGCCCCTGTGTTTTGAAAATTTTATTTTGTTTAAAATGCGTTTTTTGGGATGACAAAGCTTGCATAATGAATTTTCCGTAAATTTTAAATGAAACCTTTTGAAATTTCTAAACTGCAAAACGATAAGAAATGAGTATATCTATTGGATCTAAACTACTTATTGGAAAAGCACACATACATTATTAAAATGTACAGCACTTGTTGAATGACTCTTTGTGGCATTATTTATTTCTAAAATATCCCCTTTTTGCACGCATTGTGGCAAGAGAAGGTCAATATTATCAACAAAATTTCATTTTACTTATTGCTACGCAATCAACCATTTTAACGATGTTGAATTCTGATGGTAGAAATAAAATAAATGGTTATATTAATAAGCCGTTGCGTCGATATAAAGGCAAAGAATGATATTTAAGAAATTATGGTAACTAAACATTCCTTTTTTCTCTCTACAACCCAATGCCTTTTAGAAGACTACCAAGGCAACTCTCGTTATTTTCTAAAGGTTTCCACCCTCAAGATAATTCTCTACGAGTTCTGAGTTCCACGAGTTCACAAACTGAACGTACGGAATGGTAAACTACATCGCTGCCATGGCAGTTTTAGTGTTGTAGTAGCACTTTAAGAGCATGTTTACAATAATGGGAGAGTCCCAACAAGAGCACACGAAGACAAGATATACATTTGATGTCAAACGGTACTAACGTATTGCCGTCAGCTGCAAGCGGTTTCTATCCCGTGTATTCTGTTCTTTGTTGGAGCAACACATGGTTCTGAGAGTCACGACATGTAGATTGACGACCACATGGACAGAAAACTTGCTCATTCCTTGTTCTTGATTCTACTGTGTGTTATCTTTTCTCGGTTAGTATCCACAAGTTCTAACTGTTAGCCTAATCAGCCAAGCTGTTAGTCATTGAGGACTTTTAGATTTTGAGTAATCTTGAACTAATTGTCGTCGTTTACAATCGATAGCTACTCAAAAATGAAGGTAACTCTTAATATTATCTTGATTTTTAATGATACATTTAAATAGCAAAAGTTGTTCGGTTGTGATATTAAGAATTATATAATTCTTAACACCACAAAAGCGTATCTACTGATTGACAGATTAAAGTTGGTAAATGATTTGATAATACATGATAATTCTCTACAGTTTCATACACTATAATAATGTTTTCCTACTAATGATAGTTAATGCAGTATTGTTTTCAAAATAAAAGACTCGATCTTGACATTTTCGAAAACTATTAAACCTCTCTCAATGGAAAGGTTTTTGTTTGCGTGCAAGCTTAAAAGTGAATCATTAGAATAAAATTGTCTGTTTAGGTCCGACATCTTTCAAAATATGCAACGCAAATATTTTTAAAAAATTGCTCAGTTCCTAATAATCTTTTATATGAAGTATTTTTATTAAAACATGCAATTTTTAATTTGGGTTATATCTTATGAGATACTGATGTATAAAATGTATATCTTGAATTTGGTGTGCATAGCCTCTTAAGTCCATGACATTCTGAATGAGTTTTGCATATATTTATGTAACTGATCAAAATTAGACTTAAGCGAAACTTGCTAACAAAAAAGTTTAGATAATAAATTTAGAAATGTTCGTCATTATGTTTATCGTTCCATCGATCATCCAGTATATATAAAACATCTGGCATAGTTTTTTTTTCTCAAAACAAAAATGACTTAAGATATGTAAACAGTTTTATTTTGTCTAACTGAATTTATCCAAGTCCGTTTAATTTAAGATGTGGTTCTACTTGAATATTTACACGAATAATATGATAAATTTTATTGCGTACAATGTGCAAAATCTGCATATTACATCAAGTGCAAGTATATACATTTCCCTCAAAGAAGAACTTTGCTCAGAGCAAAACAGAGTCAGAGACACTGTTCTCTTCCTCCAAGTCATCATGTGATACGTATCACATTGTTCATTGCAACACACACACACTCTCTCTCTCTTTCTTTCTCTCTTTCTCTCTTCTCTCTCTCTCTCTCTCTCTCTCTCTCTCTCTCTCTCTCTCTCTCTCTCTCTCTCTCTCTCTCTCTCTCTCTCTCCTGGCTGGCCCGGCGGAACGATTTACGAATTTATTTGTAATTACATGAATAATGTAATATAGGATAATCTCTTTGTAACACTAAGAAATTTGTGTAATTATAATGTATAGAATGTTGTATATTGAGTTTCTCATTGCATCAGAGTTCGTTTTAAAATGTAAAACATTGTTTATGAACTTCGTTTACTATTTAATATTCAGTTAAAAAGAGAGTAAATGTATACTAAATTAATAACAATGGAAAGTAATTAAGATACACGATATAATTGGAGCACAACAAGTATTTGTATAACATAATATTTTTGCCAAAGAATGCGAGAAAAAGGTCAAGTTTTGGTAGACCGAAAGTATTTATACGTTCTACCGAGCGAGATGGCTTATGCGATAGCGCTTGTGGTCCATATGCCGTTGGTTCTATTTCCATGACTGACCATTCTGATTCACGATGACCCAGGAAAAATGGCACATCATAAGTAAAAGCCCTAAACCGGGAGGTAGAGCTCGATTGAAATAAAAAGGTGTGTATCATTGCGCTCGCTCTATCAAGTAGACACTCAAACAACTTATTATGTCCGTGCCCCTCACTTATTCTACACACTCGATTGACTTATTCTGCTCGTTAGCGCTCAGTGCTTGTATTTATAAGCTCAGATCTTCGACGATGTAACCTGTATTGTATTCTTGGACCATCTAGTAAGCGATACTAGTTACTTGAATGTAATGAGTTTATTCGGGTAGCACGATAAATAGATTGGCTCCATGTAATATATTTAATATTTTGTTTCGCTGAATTTAGAAAATAAATGCGTAAAACTGTAGCAGCAAAGGAATGAAAATATTATTTCCAGAACATTGTATTAGGCAGGCCCACGAGACGAGATGGCCCAAAACACTAATCCAAACAGCGCAAGCAGCATCCACCACTCTTATTCAAACAGCGAACCGGTACAAATTGACTCCTTGTGTTCATTAACTGCAGTATCATAGACAAGCTATTTTAATCTTGTAATGCAATGTTATGTTGTACAAGATGCATTTATGAGAAATGTGATAAATAGTTATTTTACTACCAAAAACTTTTCATTTTATATCTACTTTTAAAAGAAAGTATTTCTGTGATAATCTTTTGTGTGTTTATTTATAATATAAGGGGGGGATAAGACTTAGCACTTGACGTATAGAAAATAAGTTGTCCTTGTGCTCCTCACGGATCACCAAATGAAGGGAGGGCGCACGGGTGGCTAATAGACTTAGGAAACATGGCAGCAGAGGCCAAGATCCCTACAGTTTCAGACTATCTAGCAGCTCTACAATGTTCCACTCTTCCCTGCAGGCTTACACACCACTGTGAAGCCCAGGACTCTGAGAGTGCCTTCGATCCGGAGAACAAAGTTTTATATAGAGCATCCTTTTTAATTTTACTGACCAACCCTAAAGCACAAAGCAGAATGAAAGATGAAGCGAAAGAAGTGAAGAGGGGGTGAAAGAAGGGGCGGGAATTCAGCAACAACATTGGCAATAGGCGGCTGCATATCGTGGTGCAGCATCCAGCCTGCTTCACGGAAATGTGGTCTTTTGCGCCTGATATGTACTTGCAAATGTTTTCAGGACATCCCTGTAGTATTGTCCAGTTACTGATGTATGTGCAGGTACAACATGCTGATAAACCATTACATGAATATGAAAGAATGAGATGACCGTAACTTTCCCAGCAGAAGCAACCACTTTTGCTTTTTTGGGGGTTGGTGATGAAGGAGATTTCCATACTGAGCTTTGCTGTTTGCTCTCAGGATCAAAATCATGTAGCCAAGTTTCATCAGCAGTGATTACGTTTGAAAGAAACTCCGGATCTTCCTCTAACATCAACTTTAACTGCATGTTACCTCCATTGCAGCGGTAGACGATACTGAACATGTCTGAATTTGTTTGGTTCTCACAGGCGGGAACCAGGAGTACTAACAATGAAAGTACTACGGTGTGTTTCTTTCACATTAAGCTAACAGAATATAATAAGATTGAATTTTAGTGCGCAAAATTATGTCCGTAAAAAAATTGAGCATTCTTTATTGAACAGCCCTCGTAAATGGCGCTGCGAGTACAGAATCTGAGGGTTCAGTCAGATGTAGCACTCAACGTCAACAATGTAGCTGCTACGTACCAAATGGAACTGTTAGGTTTACAGTGTGACGATTTATTTCAGGGCAAATATGCACACAAGAAAGACTTGGCTGATTTTTACAAGAATATCCCCCAAACCAGATTTTCGAGGTTGTATTCATTTGCCGCACGGATATTGTGCATACTTGGCTCAACAAATGAGTGCGAACATTTTTTTTTGTTATGAAATTAGCTAAGTCCAAACCCCGAAGTACCTCTGTAGGATCACAATCTAACATGCAGCTTTCGATTACAAATTTCCCAGACATTACGTCCTGACATTGATAATCTACTTAGGTAAAGAAAAAAGAAAGTGTCTGAAAATGTACACGTAATTCTGTTCTGAATGGGTCTCCTCTAATTTGCAGAGAAAATTATTTTGTTTTATTTTATTTACTTTATAACATGCCTGACCTTCAAATAAACTACGAGTTGAAGTTTTATATATTTTCTAATATTACAGAGCCAAAATATAATTGTTTATAAACTGTAACCAATTGTGTAATTAAAGCACTCAGTATTACTATTACAACAACCAAGATGTAAGCTGTACATATTATTAATATCCGATAAGTTTCCTGTCTTTCCTGCACTGTCAGTACCCCAACACATCAAACTATGTCCTTCCTCTTGGGCAGCAGATATCAGCGCGGTGACGTCACACGCGAACCTGCCTTTCGTTCGGGGGCATACTAGGTGGTTAGAAAGCTGACGGAGTTGACGTCACACCGCTACTGTCTGTCTTCCCCTGGCATAATACAATATTTGTTTAATCCGAACCTTAATGAGCTCACCTCATCCTATTATTAGTATACATTAACTGTAACTATTTTGTTTTTTAATCGTCTAGCAGATAACAAGTGCCTTGTACACTTTGAAATATTTTTGGATATAGTACGAGTATATGTTCTTCTACAATTATTTCTAGATAAGTATATCCACCTCTCTTCTGTTCTCTGTGTTCACATATTCGGAGTATCCATAACTCCAATCGGTTATTGCAAAACGGTTATCCGTAATAATGGGAAAACTCAAGAGCAAATTTTAATAACATCCATAAGCTGTCTTTATTATATGAGGCCAACTGTTCTGTGGGTTATATGGGCAATAGGAACGAATGGTTTATTTCGCATCTTACAGTCAGATAAAAATTAAATTATAGTCTGCAGTAAGATATTTTATTTCATTGCCTGTACACTTTGACATCTTGGTTTCTTGCGTATAGAATGGTGTTTGTTAATCTGTAATGATATTGTTTCTAGGATAATTATATCCACATCTCTCCTTTTTTCCGTGTTCACATATTCATAGTATTCACAACTCCAGTGGGTTAAAACTATTTTAATGACCACAAACAGCAGACGTATTTAAATGTCTAAATTTCAAGCGAAAGAAAGAAACTTCAGAGTTATATTTCATCAACGTTGTTATCTTTAATTTGTTATTTCATTAAATACTTAACTTCAACTCCCTAGAGTTCGTTTATAGACTTTCTGTAGTTTGTACTTCAGAGTCCTCAGTTGTATTGCTGAAGTGCCCATTTGCCTTAATAATTTCCCTCCACCATTTCTCTTCCTTTGCTAAAAGTTTTCATATTTCCCTGTCATTTCCAAAGATTTTAAAACTAGAATTTGTAACTCTTTATCTTACTTCTTCCATGGACCTTTCCTTCATACTTAATTTTTCTGGCATTACATTATGACTTGTGACATTTTAAATTACTATCTTTGTTTGCCCATAATGGGTATAATACTTTTTTTTTCATTTTACTTCACTTGGCCCCACGGCCCCTGTAATTGCGCTTGCCATTCCTTACCATTCAGTTTTATTACAAATGTCAATATACTGTTCTCTCTCCCATTCCTTCATAAAATTTCTATAGTATTTTAAAGTAGGTTTATCCCTTAAGCAACCATGTTTAGAGCGACATGAGTTGCAGCTCTGTAGAATCGGAGCATTGAACAAAGTACAAGCGGTGGTATAAATGAGGTGCTTAACCAGCAACATCACTCTAGCAGTTTCATTAATTACTTAGGAAGAACTCCAGAGCTATGAGGCACTCTTGAGTAATGATTCACTTAGACAACATGAAGCAACGCAAGATAACGTCTGCACGTATGTATTTCTGCCATAAAGTGAGAGGTTTACACTCGCTCGTCAGCTGACAGATTGCAAGATATATAACCACCTGGAAAGTACATTACTAGCACAAGAAGAACTGGTTGAGTACTTGTTCCTTTCCTTTGTCTAATTACGTCATTCCTTATTCAACATGCCCTGTTTATGATCCTACCTTTTTGGCCTTCAGACTAGCCAAGGGAACCCGCTTCAAATCGCTCTCTTGCAGCTTGCGTAGATATGATTATAAATTCGATTCATGTAGCATGACACTAAAGTGACCTGTGAGAGCACTAATATTATTCCACGTCTGTTTTTAATGTTTTATCTTGTCCCACCTCCACTTACTGGCCACATTCATATATATATATATATATATATATATATATATATATATATATATATATATATACTATTTCAAAAGCATTAAAGTTTTCCTCTCTAAAGAGATTAGCTTTGTTATCTTCTCTACTATATACATGTTAGATAGTAATTGCACTTCGTCAAAGATATCGCCGGAAAAGTAAGTTTAGGGAATCCCTGAATAAATTTAAAAAAGCATCTTTTTTGTGTAATTTTACGTCCTCCAACGTTAAGTCATATCGGACGATGAATGGAATAGGTGAAATGATGCTCAAATGAGCCCAAGGTCCACAGAGCTTAGTTACCCGACATTCGTCTTTTAGGACAAGTGAAACCCCTGGAAAAAAACCTTATCCTGGTAATATGTCCTATCCGAGATTTGAACTCGGGACCTCTTGGACGTGAGACAGACTCGCTACCATCTACGCTACCGAGGCGGGCAAGCTTCTTTAGAAAAATAACAATGGCTGTCTGCCTGTGAATAACGAAACTCAAAAAGTAATTTAGCATGCAATCCAGTCTTCCAAAGTTATGATGCGAAAGTTTCCTAGAAAATCCCCGCATCCCAAAATACACATAAAATGAACATATTTTGGTTAGGTTTTATTTTCCTGGAAATACCTTAAGATTTTGATAAAACTACCATATGTTTCAAAAATATGCATGACAAACGAAATGTAATATCTTAAATTTTTGGGAAGTGCTCATGAACATCCCTTTATTCAGGTCGACTATTGTATAATTAATAAACCGTAAGAGGTAGACAAAATCTTAATTTTCAAATTCTTAACTTTTCTCCAATGGGAAAGTCATATTTTTTTCTGTGGTCATGCAAAGACCGCATGGCGACATGTATGACCATTGCTCTATCATACGATGAAATGTGTAAGTGTGAAGTGGATGAATAAGAAGCAGGTAGAATAATAAACTGTTGTAAGAAATTTTTGTAGAAGAATGAAATAAAATATTTTGTTTACGATGCGGTTTATTAGCAAGATCATATCAGTGCCACTGGTGTGCTGGAATTTGGTTCTATCGGAGTTCTCCTTTTTTTTGTTGCAATTTACGTCCTCCAACGTTAATCATGAGTCTGGGCTCCATGGAGCTTAGAGTTACCCGACATTCGTCTATCAGGATGAGGGAAACCCCCGGAAAACCCCGTATCCAGGTAACTCACCCTGACCGAGATTCGAACTCGGGACCTCTTGAAAGTGAGGCAGACATGCTACCATTTACTCTACCGAGGTGGGCGGCGTTCTTTTACAAGACAGGAAATCTATTGATGCGCACTTGGGCTGCATTTGAACATGACCTCGAAACCAGTAGGGTTAAGATTGAGTAGAAAAATTTATTGAATGCATCCAATCAAAAACATTCCTTTTTTGTAGGGACGTCCTTGCTACCAAATTTCTCTGCCATAAAGTATAGTAAAATGGTTCATATAATCTACAAGGTGGGCAATGCTTGACGCAACCGCGGGACGAGCCGCTACGTCTGCAGGAGTAGGGAGAAGCTTCAGGTTGAAATTTTGAAATTTTTCATAAACGGCACCTGTTTGTAAGCGACACAATACATGTATGGATTGAAATGATATCAAGTGAAATGTGGTGGTACAAGTATTCTATTCACCAAAGAATATTCATGTATGATTCATACAGTAGTACAGAATCAGCGCGTGATCTAAGGGAGATTATTTCAAGAGGAATTTCCTGGTATTCACGTTCCAAGTCGGAATTCAGTTTATCAATTAGTAAATTTTGCGAAACGAGAATTTTTCTTGAGTAGAAACACAGACAACCGCTTACAGAACTCGCAGAAGAAATATGGAAAACATTCGAAATGCTCTGGAGAGGTCTTCTGGAAAATCAGTTTGACGCCTTTCTCAGCAAATGCACATTTCGTTTTAGTTCTGTTCCAACGATTACGAGAGCACTAAAGATAAAATGCTATCGTAGTGCAAAAACTGAACATATAACCTTGTAAAATTTGCTATTTGTGAAAGTATTTAAATTATGGTGCGTGTCTGAGGATGAATCATGGTTCAATCTGAGTGAGCATGGTAACCTACAAAATAACTGATATTGAATTCTGAAAACTCTAACGTAATACACAAAGGATCTGCATGTTGAAAAAAATAAATGTATGGTTCGCTGTTAGCAGTGAGAGAATAACAATAAGTTCCATTTTTTCTTACTTTTCTTCTCTTCTTACTTTTTTTTCAATAAAAGATTAAGAGTGAGAGGTACGTGTAACACATTATGTGGCCATTTTATGACCAATTAACTCAAAGAGAATGTGCTTTCGCAACCTCTCAGCAGTGAACTCTGTGACAGCTCATTCTTCTCATTACAGGAAATTCTGGTTTAAAGATGCTTAACACTAACATTTAGTCCTTCTCGTTTCCCTGATTTAACCTCCTGCGATGTTTGTCTCTGATGCGAGGAGGGAGGGGAGCATAATCAAAGTGTACAAAACCAATCCACCACCTTGGATTAACTTATAAATAACTCTCCGCAGGAAATTTCTATATTTCTCAGAGGGAACTGCAGAGTGTAATCAACAATTTCCTAAGGTGTCAGAAATGCTTACAGAATGAAAGGTGGTGGTTCTAACCTCTCTTTGCTTAATATACGTGAATAAATTTTTTTAGTGTTTGTTATTTAGAAAATAACTTACTTAGCATAGTATTATATATACCGCGGACTTTGTCCTAACTGAACCGTCAAAGCACTAGGCAGCTTGTCCTGCCGGCCTCACGAGCAAAACCGGTTGCGTGAAGTAACTCTCATTACGTGTAACGTTGCTTTATACATAAATTAAATAGTAATTTGTATACATTCTTATAGTTAAATAACGATTTTTAAAAATATCTTACGAAAATTAGAGGAAAACACAACCAATAAGTAAAATGTATTGCATAGTCACTTCGAATGGGTAAATATAACATGTTGGCGCAAGATCTACAGCCCGGGAGCGATAGAAAACTCCGGGGTTCTCTCCTTGGGACAATACCTTGAGTCTAAAAGCCCCCCCCCCCCATCGACAATGTCAAGACGGGTGGAAGTGGATACCCCACTGTCAACCCCGCAGGGAAGACTACCGAAGAACCTCGTTGGGGCCGCCTGGTGATCTAGCACACCTACTATTAGATCTGCAGGCTAGTATCCGGGACTTTTAAGGCTCCGGCTGAAGCCTGGCCGGAGGTACCCGATCTCCCGCGGGTAACGGGAACACACTGCCCCCTCTAGTCCAACCCAATCCGAACAACTCCTATTCAGAGAGGGGCTCGAATGTTCGGCCTGAGGTTCCTCTAGTAACGTCAGAGGTACCACGAGTGCTAAGGGTCCGCAGCGCTCGCACTAAAGTAGCTATAGGGGACGGATCCCCTCCCCTACGAGGGGGATAGATATATCAGGTGAGAAATACACTTACTGCGTGGGGAGGAGAAGAAATGAACAAAATGAGGTAGCTAAAATTGGCAGGATGAAAAAAGTGATTGGCCAACAGAAGTAGTTTCAGTGATAAGTTACACCTCTAAGGAAACAGAGCGCGCTAAGAAATTGGCGACATCGTGTCATGTAGCAAGTGGCGCAAGAAGATGTGAAAGAGGAAATGAATGAGCAATAATGAAAGTGTAGTAAGTTGTGAATGGAAAGGAAGGTAAGAAAGGAAGGCAATAAAGAAGAGATAAGGGTAGGTCAAAAATCAGAACAAATTAAAGATATCGGGTAAGAAACTAAAGTCAAGCTAACATTATTAGGAGAATGAATGAGACGTAACAGTAAATACTAGTACATTTGTGTAGAAAATCGTCAAACACATTTTACTGTAAAATTTAAAATTGTACTTTAAACAGTTGCGTCGCTGGAAATGTATCGCGTTTGTAAGAAGTATTGAAGGGCTGCTTTATGGCAGAAGTGCCAAGTCCCATCACAAAGTTTGCTAAGATGTATTCTCTTAGTACTCAAATGGTGTATATAAATGAATATCGGTGTTTTAACTCTTTATAATATTTATTTCATTAAACTCACAGTTATAAATGATATGTCAAATGAAAAAGTAACTCAAACAGCTTTGTTTGTTGGCACCAGTGCACATGTGCGTGCAATGTTTCTATCGCAATCCGCTAGAGAGCGGTATTAGCAAAGATGGCGACTAGTAAACAGAAAGCGTTTGTGTTTTGCAGTTTGCAAAGACTGAATCTGTAGTTACTGTGCAATGTGCGTTCTGCTTTAAGTTCGGTTGTGATCCTCCTAGTCATAATAACATTCGTAGATGGTGTCATCAATTTGAAGATACCGGCTGCCTTTGTAAAGGGAAGAGCACAGGACGACCAAGAGTAAGTGAAGAGACTGTTGAACGAGTGAGAGAGTCGTTCACTTGCAGCCCATAAAAATCCGTCCGGAAGGGTAGTCGTGAATTACAAGTTCCTGTGTCGACTGTTTGGAAAGTTGTAAGAAAATGCTTACGGCTACGTCCTTACGGATACACAATAGATACACTAGATACAATAGACACACTAGAGCAAATGGCTCTTGCCTCAGTTGGAAGAAAATTAGCCAAAGAACTTAATTTTCCAGCAAGATGGTGTGCCACCTCACTGCCATAACGAAGTACGCGATTGGTTGAACGTCACTGTACTCGAGCGCTATGCATGGCCTCCACGTTCTCCTGACTTAACGCCATGCGACTTTTACCTTTGGGGCTTCATCAAGGATCGTGTGTACGTGCCTCCGCTACCAGCTGACCTCCCTGAATTAAGAAACCGGATTGAAGTAGCTGTTGCTACAATTACTGAATACACACTTATCAACTTTTGGGAAGAACTCGGTTATAGACTTGATGTGTGCCGTGTGACAAAGGGTAGTCACATTGAACATTTATAAAGTTCTTGGTAAAACTGTTTGAGTTGCTTTTTCATTTGATATATCATTTATAACTAAGTTGAATGTAATGAATATTATAGAGTTAAACCCCCGATATTCATTTATATACACACTGTATATCAAATAAAATGTATTTTGTTCCACCAGGGTATCTCAAAGGAAAGGATTTTCACCATGAATTAGTCAAAACACGCTAGGAGTTGTTCCCGTGCTGCTGCACCGCTATGGATAGCGTACTCAGAATTGAACTACTGGCCTATTGACAATGTCTGCTTTGAGCTCTTAGCAATCATTAATCCTTGAAATAATTCGCTCTCTGATATAGACTATGAAAGGTGCTCAACACCAATCGTACTGGCTGACAAAGTGCCCACCAGGGTAAGCAGTCGATACCCACAACTTCTTTAATATTAGAACCAATGACCAAACAAACATCCCGCACTGAGTGTAAACATAGTTCCATTTCCTGGAGCTCGGCACAAGACTTGAGGCCAAAATCCGGGGGAGTGGAAAATAAAAACAAACTCTGGGAAAGAGAAAACCTCTGAGAAAGCTTTCTTTGTCTGGCTCCTAAATTGCTTATATTCAAATTGTATTTATACCTCAATGGCAGTACCAAATTAAAAATGATAGATATTCCTTGCTAAGATGATTATAAAATTTTAAAAAGTAACAATAAAGCTGTAACCGCTGATTTCTGGCTCCTCGCACATCTTTTTTTTTTTAAAAAAAAAAAAACTAATTTTAATACCATGCCGCACAGGAAACAGGAAAATTCTATTATACACCAAAGGCACTCTTAATATCGTACATTTTATCATAGTTTGCTATTTTAATAGTATTTAGGTTTCCTTTAAAATCTGGACTCTCTAACAGAAAATTTCATTTTATTTATCCTCAAAGTAAAATTAACTCAAAGAGCAATGACACAAGACAGAGAACAACATTCTTACAGTTGTCTTTACGTTGCGCAATTAAAATTTCTGCTTGTTTTCCCGCTCATAAATTAATTAAGAGAGCTTGTTACTTATATTTCTACATAAGTGGCAAACAAACTGTAAATAAGACACTGTATAGATATTAAATCCTTTTATAATATGTTACATTCTTTTGAAAGTGAAAGGTAACGTGGAAAGTAAAATTATAAAGAAATTAAAAAGAAACAGTTGATTTATTGCTGAAGGAAGAGGAAATAAAAATTATTAGGGATGACCGAGAGGGATGGCTCAGTCGGTTTCGTCCGTGGCCTACATTGGAAGGCCCACGTTCGTTTACCGTGACTGACCTACCTGAACCGTGGTTTTTTTTTTGGGGGGGGGGGGTTTCCTGGGTCGCCAGTCGAATGCTGGGTATGTTCATTACACCCCCTCCCCGAATTACCTCCATCTCACTTCCAATATCATCGCTCATACGTTGTCTCTTTTCAGGGTAGAAATATGATCGGTATTCTCGGCGCTGCATGGCAGGACGATATGCTCCTGTACAACTTCCTCCTTCGGTAGGACGGTCTCCGGTCTCCGGGCAGGTGGGCTGTTTCAGGGACATAATTAGCAGCTTAATGTGCTAACAGCTTTCCCACAAACGCACACACAATTTACTATCTACGATGGCTGTTCAATAAAGAATGATCACTTTTTTGACAACGTACCTTTAGTTATCCTCATAATTTTTATGGTCCTTCTCAAAATAGTCTCCCGTGAATGCGATGCACTTGTCCCAGCGTTTCTGCCAGTCTTCAAAGACAAGCTGGAAACCATTTTTGAGATTCTTCGAAATCGCCTCCGCAGCCTTCACCACTGCTTCTGATTATGGATAATGCCTCCCACGAAGGCGTTTCTTCAATTTAAGAAATAGAAAAAAGTCACATGGGGTTAAATTCGGACTATAGGGAGAGTGAGGGATGCACTTCACGTTGATGTTTACAAGATATTCAGCAACAACATCGGCAATATGCGGCCGCGCATTATCGTGCTGCAGCATCCAGCCTGCTTCGTAGAAATGTGGTCTTTTGCGCCTGATATGGACTTTCAATGTTTTCGGGACATCCCTATAGTATTATCCAGTTACTGATGTGTGTGCAGGTACAACATGCTTATAAACCATTCCATGCATATCAAAGAATGAGATGACCATATCTTTCCCAGCAGAAGCAACCACTTTTGCTTTTGGGGGGTTGGTGATGAAGCAGATTTCCACACTGAGCTTTGCTGTTTGCTCTCAGGATCAAACTGATGTAGCCAAGTTTCATCAGCAGTGATTACGTTAGAAAGAAACTTCGGATCTTCCTCTAACATCAACTTTAACTGCATGTTACCTCCATTGCAGCGGTAGGCGATACAAAACAGGTCTGAATTTGCCTGTTCTCACAGGCGGGAGCCAGGAGTACCAACAATGAAACTACTACGGCGTGTTTGTTTTACATTAAGATAACATAATATAATAAGATTGAATTTTAGTGCGAAAAACTATGATCGTTTTTTATTGAACAACCCTCGTATTAATATTTACTGTATGGTTATAACTGCGCCACGAAATGAACAACTCGTCAGTAGTGACCATCTGCTTTGCTAACACGCGATCATGCTAGTCTGGACTAGCCCAGATAGTCTGGGGTTATTAGCCTTGCAGAAAACATTCGAGCTGGTAAATATAAAATTAAGCAATGAATTTATTGAAATTTGAAGGCTAAATATTACATCCAGACGTATATGTATTTAAATTACTTTTCTCAGTTTTTTCTCCATGAAAGTTCAAGTTGGATATGTAACCGTGGCTGATTCCTCTATTTATTAGTTTCGTGGGAGTGGCTACGATGCCCGTTATTGCGAGGATTGCCATCAAAATTGAGCAATTATCTGTGAACGCTCTTTAATTGAGAGTCCCATTCGTATTGGGATAAAGCTATCCCTTAACTTTGCTCAGAGGTCTTTTCTCAGGCGTGAGTTTCTTCTGCGTGCCTTAAATCTACGACACAGAACCACCGGCTTTACTATTCTTCCGAAGGAAACCATGTTAAGGACTTTTACTCCCGAAAAAGATCTATTGCCCTCCGCCGGCTGTGTACCCTCGGCCTCGTTAACCAGAGGCTAGCGTGCTTTCCCAGACCAGGGTATGTTTAACCATCAAAACTTATCCCACACTCGCCGATTGGGATAGCTCAGGTGGTTTCGTCTGTGGCCCGCATTCGGGAGCCCCGGGTTCGATTCCCGTGGACAACCTACCTGACCCATGGGTTTTCGGGGGTTTTTCCGGGTCGCTAGGCGAATCCTGGGTAGGTTAATTACAACCCCCAAATTTCCAGTCTCCATTTCATCTACATTATCATTTCACATCATCTCCCATCTAGTGGTCTCTTTCAGGGTAGAAATGTCGACGTGAGTCTCGGCGGGGCATGGCAGGAAATATATGCTCCTGGTAGACACTTCTTCCTCAGGTTGGTCGGTTGGCGGTCTCGGCTCCTCTGCTGGGACAATTTCGGAAATTTTGGGACCGCCAGCCAGGGACCTTTATGGCTCGGCTGCTGGGATCGTTGCCGTCCCGCAGTAGAGGAGCGTGTTCGTTGTCCTGGCCTTTCGGGGGAGGTCTCTATCCAAGTAAACTGTAGTGACTCTGCCCTCTGTACTGTCGTGGCTCCTTAGGTTGGCCGCCCTCTGTCTCCTTCACCTCATCCTTCCTCCCGGAAATTGTTTACTGTATGAGATAGTTTACATAAAGTTCAGTGAGGTCTACCCGAAATTCAGGAGACCCGGCCTCTGTTACCCGGGAGCGAAGTAAAACTCCGGGGGTCTTTCCTTGGGACAATACCTGGAGTCTATAAAGCCCCTCCCCATCCACAACGTCAAAACGGGTGGAAGTGGATACGCCACCTACGCGCGTCAACTCCGCAGGGAAGACTACCGAAAACCTCGGTGGGGCCACCTGGTGACCTAGCACACCTTTTACTAGCTCTGCAGGCTAGTACCCGGGACTTTTTAGGCAACCCTCTGCCCCCTCCGGGCGGCCGTAAACTGGCCGGAAGTACCCGATTTCCCGCGGGTTACGGGAACACATTACCCGCTCGAGTCCAACTCAATCCGGACAACTCCCATTCAGGGAGGGGCTCGGCAGTTCGGCCCGCGGTTCCACTAGAAACAGAGGTACCATGAGTGCTAAGGGTCCGCAGCGCTCGCACTAGAGCAGCTGAAGGGAAAGGATCCACTTACCTACGGGAACCATAGTTTACACAGAATAATGTTTATTAGATTTTAAATTTTGGTTGAAGGGAGTTCTATTTGGAGATAAAGCTGTCCAAAAAGAAGTTGAACATCGCTGTCTCGCATTGTGTGTGTTTGATGATAGAATAGGTAATTATTAACTGGCCTCCTCACCCTCGAGATCTAAGCCCATTTCATTATCAGTAAAGAGTGCTTAAAAATAACATTCTTGCAGAAAATCCAAATGTTCCAGTAATTAGAAAGCTACGGCAGATATTCGTCCTGTGTTAATTTAGTTTTCTTGCCAATGAAACCTGGGATGAACAGAATGGATAAAATATTTCAGAGTAGTTCGTTTGTTTTTCTTGCAAAGGTAACCCAAATTAAAAGGTTTAATTATGAATTTAACATGTGTTGTTACATGACCTGCATGCACGTAGTACGTTATTCTAATATATACAGTCATTCTAGAAAGTATTCGTACACCACCTAAATGAAGAAACAATGTGTGCAAACTTGTAAAATTACATAGTTTTTGTGTTTATTTGCCTATTCCTATCTTAATTTTGCTGGAAGTTTTCAAGAATCAGTAGTTTTCTCCGGTAATATTGGATAATGCCGTAAATTTGGCACAAAAAGTATTCGTACACCAAAGGTATCTAGATTGAATACTGTGGTTACATTATAAGCTAATCTGTTTCATATAACCTTGCCCCGCTGACATGTATCACTCGGCGTGCAACTACCTGCCCCCTCATCCTAATTGGCTAATGCTTTCGCGCCATAGGCCATAGGCTGTGCCTTCCCGTCACATTTATACCTGTAGTAAACGTCATAATAATTGCCGGGAAGATAGATATAATCATACAAATAAGAATATGAAGGCATGCAAAAATACAAGTTTATAATGAAACTGAGAAAGTTGAAACTGAATGAATGAGCAATGAAACTGAAACAATTTTATAATGAAAGGCCTTCGGCCTTTTCCACTGGGATTTTTTTAAACCAGCACACATACCTTACAAAAATGCTTGTCTTTCAGTCTTAAAAGTCGTGTCACGCCATACTTGTCGTGTATCCTTCATTCACCCAAGTCTCGTCAAGGTAGCATATTTTGCGATTTGTATTCCGGTACAGTCTGATTGTCCTTAAATAACGTCTTCGCCACACAGCAATATCGCCCCTGAAGTGATAGTTTTCCTGTTGTCTTAATTTAATGTCGCGATGGTCCTACGGATCTAACACTCACACCTGTAAGTTCAGAGCACAGCTGTTCGACTTCTCTCACTGATAAAGACGATTCTTCTCTGTGAGTGCATTAAACACGTGAACCACAATTCTTTTTTCGCCGGTTTTTAAAGGTTTTCCCTTGCGATGCTTCAGCGAAAAACTGGCGGTAAACTCTGCCATTGTACATATAATATGTACACACGCAATAAACGATCAATAAAATAATTTAGCTCTCGCACTCAGCACAACACACCTTCAAATGGCGATATGACTAATCCAGTTCGAAACAAGGTCAGTGATAAGTCATATAAACAAATATGTCATCACTACCATTAAAGCTCGTGCTATCGCGCCATGTGCTTGAGAGCAAAGAAACCTCCTCTTTACTTCGTTTAAGAATTAACTTGCAGTTCATATAAATCAACTCTGTTGCGTAATATATTTAATTCAAACAGTTACGAAAAAATAAATTTTACAATTCTCTTCCAACATATAAAGATATATCACCATGTTAAATAACGAACTAATTTTTACCGCACAACAGTCTATACTACAATAGCAGCCAATGAGAAGTGATAACGTCACGATACCGTTAAGAGATACGAGGCAAGCTTATGTGTAACAAGGATTAGCTCTCCTTTCTGAATAGTCTGTATTCAGCGTTTTCACAGCAAGCGGTATGCATACACCAGTCTGACTGAATTTAAAACATTTTTGGAGATATCTCACATAGCGGGGAGACCACGGTCAACGATTCAATCCATCATTGACAGAGTAGGAACCAAAAAATCTGTTCTAAATACACACAGGAGTGGTCAAAATAAAGTTTTCAAGGTTAAAGATAGAAAACACCATTCTTCGCTGTATTAAAACGATCCACGAATGACTGCTCCCCAGATTGTTGCTGAGTTGCAGAAGGCAGGAGTTAATGTTTCAGTGTGTGCTTGAGAGCTGTTTACAATAAGACAACGCCAGAGTAGCGCGTAAGAAGTTCTATGTCAGCCCATAGAACAGGAAACAACTCTTAGAATTCGCTCTGAGTACTGTGATAATGGTGTGGACTTCTGGGAAAAAGTTGTACGGACAGATGAGAGCTTGTTGAAGGTATTCGGTGTGAATCGCAGTCGCAAATTATGGAGGGCAAAAAATATGTAGCTGGAGCCAAAAATTCATTTTCCACAGTAAAGCACGGTGGAGAATCGCTCCTTGTCTGGGGATGTGTAAGCCAATCAGGTGTCGGCAATCTGCATGTTATCGAGGGAATAGTTGATCACAGGAAGTACTTGGGCATTCTTAAGCAAGAGTTGCATAACAGTATGGAGAAAATGGGCCTGCAAGGAGACTAGATATTTATGCAGGATAATGATCCAGAACATCCTCCTCTTAATACACGACTGTGGATATTACGAGGGCTGTTCAATAATTTTTACGGAGATAATTTTTTGCACTAAAATTCAATCTTATTATACTCTGTTGGTTTAATGTGACACAAACGTGCCGTAGTACTTTCAATGTTGGTACTCCTGGTTTTTGCCTGTGAGAACCAGGCAAGTTCAGACATGTTCAGTATCGTCTACCGCTGCAATGGAGGTAAAATGCAGTTAAAGTTGATGTTACAGAAAGATCCGGATTTCTTTCAAGCGCAATCACTGCTGATGAAACTTGGTTACATCATTTTGATCCTGAGAGCAAACAGCAAAGTTCAGTGTGGAAATCTCCTTCATCACCAACCCCCCAAAAGCAAAACTGGTTGCTTCTGCTGGGAAAGGTATGGTCATCTCATTCTTTGATATTCATGGAATGTTTATCAGCATGTTGTACCTGCACACACATCAGTAACTGGGCAATACTACAGGGATGTCCTGAAAACATTGCAAGTCCATATCAGGCACAAAAGACCACATTTCCGTAAAGCAGGCTGGACGCTGTACCATGATAATGCGCGGCTGCATATTGCTAATGTTGCTGAATATCTTGCAAAAATCAACGTGAAGTGCATCCCTCACCCTCCCTATAGCCCGGATTTAGCCCCATGTGACTTTTTTCTATCCCTGACTTGAAGAAACGCCTTCGTGGGAGGCATTACCCATCATCAGAAGCAGTGGTAAAGGCTGCGGAGGCGTATTTGAAGGAACTCTCAAAATATGATTTCCAGCATGTCTTTAAAGACTGGCAGAAGCGCTAGGAAAAGTGCATCGCATTCAGGGGATACTATTTTGAGAACGACCATCAAAATTATGAGGATGAGTAAAGGTACGCTGTCAAAACACAATTGTGATCATTCTTCATTGAACAGCCCTCGTATACAGTGTTCCTAAACAGCTTCATACCCCTTTCCAATATCTAGATATTAATTCTATTGAACAAGTATGAAGTATCCTCGGAAAACGCGTAAGAAAAATGGCTATTTCCAACAAAGAAGCACTGAAAACTGCTCTTTTGGAAGAATGGAACCTTAACAAAGGCAGAGGTTAAAAAACTTGTCCGTTCTTTACTAAGGAGACAAGAGGCCAAAATTAAAGCTAAGAGGTACCCAACAAAGTACTGAATAACAGCATTTTTGTTGTATTGGTTATTGTTTTTGTGAGTGTACGAATACTTTTGTGCCCGAAAAATTTGCAAGTTAATTTTATTTTTATATAAGTGATATTTTGTTTGTACTTTGTTGCTATTTTCGTGTAAAATGTAAATTATTTTGAGAATGCCTTCTTTAGAGTCAGTAAGCTTAAATTTATCATTCAAATACTCACCATAATATCAATTTTCCTTCACGTTTTAGTGGTGTACGAATACTCTCTGTTCTGACTATATTTTTAGAAACACCGATGTTTTTCTCGCAAGATCTCTGGCACACCGGAAACGCGTATCACGTGCTATCCAATTTTTCCCTTTGTCGTCCTACAATGTGGTGTAGTGACGTCTGGACTGTGTGGGGAAGACATGCCTGGCTGTCGGGGATCTCCATCACTGAATTGTCGAGACCAATAAACATTTCCAGACGTATTCAAACTAGTCTTAACAATCTTGATTACATTTTAACCTATGGTACATTGCCAAAACAAATATGATACTGTATATGACGATATGCAGACGCCTGTATGACTTCCTTCTCGTAAAGAAGAAAACATGTGTTTAGAATTCTCACCTCTACTGTATTATTTCTCTTATTAATAATACCTATGCATTTGTGATTCAGGCTTCATTTCTTGGCTTTTATTTTCGATACGTATGAGTCTAGATCGCTATTTTTAGAATAAATTGTAATTATATTTCAATATAGTATAGGCACGCAGTACTTGTCTTATTTAAGTATGCCAATGTCTACTACCTTTGTATGACTCCTAATTTCTTTCTGTCAATACAGGGTAGAATAAGTAGAAGGTGCGGAGTGCAAGATGCTGTGCTGTGCTTGTTCTGTTTGCACTGTTTTCCTTTACATAGGAATCAAAGCATCCAGCAGATCTTATCGCAATCTTAAACGAGATTTATAAATAATATAAGATTGGATCTCATCGTGAGGAAAGCATTCAGCACAAAATATGGAGACTCGGTCCCGGAATTAACTGTGCACGCTCTACAGGTGCGCAAAATAAGTAGCAGAGAAAGAGTTAAATATTACATATAAAACCCTTTTGTGTTTGATCTAAGCCTCTCACTCACATATATTCACCAGCTGGCGGCTGGTGAAAAGTTCTCTAATTCGAATCCCGGCTGGCGTAGCTGGGTTAGCTTTTACGGAATTTTCCCTAATCGTAGGAAGGCAGATATCGAGTAACTTCAAATTCTATGACCCCCCCCCCCGGGTTATTTTAACATAATTTCCACCATTTGATCCCCTCATTAACCTATAAAAGAGCAAAAGTTCTCGAAAAATAGTCCATTTCTATTCAATATTGAAAGCATTTTTTGTGGTTGAAATAATGGGTAGTATCAGGAAGATTTAATATCCACATTCCGAGAAATGATACGGTAAATAAAATTTTAAGGTTTGCTTATTGATATATTTGGCACCGTTCTTAATTAAATTCGAAATACATTGAATGTTTTTTACACTACTGGCTATTAAAATTCCAGTTACATGTGTATCTATAGGATTTCATCTATAAAAGGCAAATTTACACAAGGCTGTCGGTCTATGTAAATCGCCATTTCAAGCGCGTCGGAAAAACTTCTTGAAATTAGTATGATTTAACTAGGTACAGAGTTATTTCTGGATCTAGCGGGTGACCTTGCTCGGATGCGCGCGAGTGATATCATGCAAATCAATGTTGGGAGGTAAGCTTTCTGTTTCCACCAACAGACTGCTGATAGAGCTAGTGGGTTAGATGACAGATGACTAATCTGACACCCCTTTTTCTTACAAATATACAAGTGGACTCTACCATAAACTACAGCGCAACTAATGTCATACGCCACATCTAAAAATACCCCTGTAAGTGAAACTTTTGCTGCAAAATAAATTATTTTATCTATGCGTTTTGCCATTTGATAGAGAATGACGTGCTCTACAAAAGTTTATTTAGTTTTTGTATCTTATGCTTTTTATTTTCAAGACAAAAAAGGGAATATGAAGTTAGCCAAGAAAGAGTATTTTAGACAGCTTCTGCGTTGTACGTTTAATAATAATGGAAAAGCGACAAAACCTGCTCGTGAGCGCTCAACTTGACACTCCTGCTAAGAACAAACAGTACATAAACTTTCAAAAACTAAACATATTATTTTGAAGAGCACACAATTGTCCATCGAATAATATGAAACGGATTGTGAAAGCATTTTATTTTGCACTTCAAACATTTCTTTAAGTGAAAGTTTAACTCCGAGCCATTACATTATTTATCAGGAAGTGGAGAAGAGTTTTGCACTTAAGAGCACATGAAGGTCTAAGGCCTATTGTGCTTAAGAAAACCTGCAGGAGGAAGGAGGGAAGCGAACGACACAAAAAGCCATCAGATCCGGTACAATAGGCTTGCACGTAAGCAGGGTCCCTGACGTCATCAATTGTTGCATCCCGACGTGGTGACATCTAGAAACATATGCTCAAGTTGTTCTCGAGAAGAAAACCAGGTGATATGACGATTAGAAATCGACGTTTCGGGAGTGTGCATCTCTCCCATCATCAGGATATTTATTAAATGTTATAACCACAAATATAAACAAACACAAAGCACCATCAAAATTCGCATTACTGAACAAAAGACTGTTTTCAGTAAATTAAATTCCAGGTCAGCAGATGGCGTGAGTATAGAAAATTGAGTTTAAGAAAGTAACTACTTAACTTGATTATCAAGCTGTATTGATCTGTGTTTCCTAAGTCGACGTATTTCCATTTTTAAGGCCGGTTTCCAAGAGGAGCTGAACTGAAATCCAGCATCACGATTAAGCGTGCTGCTCTCGGAGGAAATGGCCAAAGCCTCCTTAATTCTCCGCTCCCAGTAACTATTGCATTTTGCCAAGATGTTCGACTCCCGAAAGTTGGCTCTATAGTCGTTATCAAAACAATGCTCTACCAGCCCAGACTTCTCTGGTTGCATTAAACGAATGTTCCGTTCATGTTCGTTTATTCTGGTAGCGATGGTCCTTCCGGTTTTCCCTATATACGGTGTCCCACATTCATAGGGAATGTGGTACACTCCCGGAACTTGGAAGTCCAGTTTGTCTTTCGCTGGTCTCAACAGATGTTTAATCTTCGGAGGTGGATTGTGGATGGTCCTGATGTTGTATTTGGCAAGAATTCTGCTGATTCTGTCGGATAGATTGCCGGTAAACGGGATGCAGGCTGTAGCGGTAGGCTTATCTGACGCTTACTGTATTACAGGTTTCCCTTTCCTAGCTCTGGTGATCGAGGCTTCAACGTCATATTCGGAGTAGCCATTTTGACGGAAAGTGAGTCTCAGGGGCTGCTATTCTCGTTTTAAGTGTCTGGGATCAGAGTTAGACAAAGCTCTGTGGGCCAGTGTATTGAGAACTCCCAGTCGTTGAGACTTATGATGAAAACTATGAGCGTACAGATATAGATCGGTGTGTGTAGGCTTGCGGTACACAGCATGCCCCAGTGTACTGTTGCTGTTTTTTAAAACAAGAATGTCCAGAAATTGAAGAAGCAACGGTACACTGGGGCATTTTAATTTACTGAAAAGTAAATTACCTGGCATACAATTTACTGAAAAGTCTTTTGTTCAGTAATGCGAATTTTGATAGTGTTTTGTCTTTGTTTGTATTTGTTATATCCAGTGATTCATTTGTAGCTATAACATTTAATAAATATCCTGATGATGGGAGAGATGTACACACCCGAAACGTCGATTTCTAATCGTCTTTTCACCTGCCTTGCTTCCCGAGAACAATTTGAGCATATTAGTCGCCAAGAAAGCTTCAGGTCTTATTTTCATGTTCCAAAACATGTTCCAAAATTCTGTTTTAGCAGTCCATTGTGACAAATAAGCTGGTGGACATATGCACCTTAAACCTTTTAGAGGAAAGTTAATGTTAGTGAAATTGAGGAAGGAAGCATTAAATGATAAAAAGAACACAGAACAAACAATATCAAAGAATTGTAAATAAACTTAACCAAAACTAAATGCCTTATGCAATGAGACAAGCAATTTATTTCACTGTATTTATTAATACTAAATAAAGCAGAAACATAACTTGTCATTATTGAATACACCCCGGCATTCGCCTACTAACCAGGGAAAACTGCGAAATAACTCCAGGTTAGATTAACTGCCCCAATCGGAATGAAACACGGTAATTCCGTCAGCCTCACACTTTACCACGCAGCAATCGCCCGCATCAGCTGGCATTAAATGCCCTGCAGTAGCGAACGTATCTTAAATGGGAAAGTTATGAGCTGCAGCAAAATATTAATTTTTTGAATAAATCAGAATGGTAATTCAAAAGATGGCATAAGAAAAAGCAGAGAAGGGTCGTTCTTTAGAAGGGGGGGAGTAAACAAAAACCCTAGCAGCTTAAAGAGGATAGAGTGGAATGGTGGAAAATAACAAGAAAGAATAATGAACTTGAAATTTTAGCAGAAACCGCAACTGCGGGTTTTTTACAGATACAGTAGATACATAAAATCCTGTTTGATCCAGAACAGGCTGCTGTATGAAGGTTTATTCTCTCTGCGGGAGCCCAATTTGTACATTAGCAGCATTAATGTCTGCTGTACAGGATTGTTAGTCGTGGACCCCCCTCAGGAGCTTTCATTTTCTTTTTTCTTCGTAAACCGCTCTTCACACAATGTGATTTAGTAGGTCAGAATTACGTTTAATGAGAAGGCGATTTACGTTATTAGATAAGCACACATTATCGAGCAAATAGGAGCATGTGTACTTATTCGTAGAAAACTAGTCTTTTAAGGACTTAAACCCATGATAAATTTACATAGCCTCGCTAATTACTATAGTATAAGATTATTGCTGCATCCATGATACAGTTTTAGAAATGATGTCAAGTCAAATAAACAGATAAGTTTAAGAGTTTTGGTTTACAATGACATTGTTCATCAGAGGTTCGACCAAGATGGAAATGAATGGATGACTTTTACTATTCACCTTAACATTAGTGCTTTTATACTTATTTGTTGTTCGATTATTTTTGTAGGTTTCTATTTATTGATGGTTTAACTTCAACCATTGCTTTATTTCATTGTTAAATTAAAATACTAATGACTATCCAAAATAATTCTTACTTAATTGATACAATTGCACAGAGCATTCACATGTTAAGCCATGATAACGAGTAGCAAAATTGGAAAATTGGAAAATTACATACTAATAAAGTATAAATATGAAGCATGGGGTATTTTGAAAACACAAAACACCACTCTTTATTGTAAGGATAGGTCTATCTCTTTGATTTCCTGTGTAATAGGATTACACGAAATTGCATTCCATATGAATAGAATCACGCAGGCTATTCACCGAATATTAATGATATGCATGTAATGAATTACACTAATATCTCCAGTATGTTAAATTTTAAACAGAAGCTTTAGCATTATGTTTTTTTTTTTTTTCCCTTTCTCAAAAAGAAACAGAAAAGGGAAGGTTTCCACTTGAAAATTTTTCTTTAAAATACAAGGGGCGTCCAGAAAGTTAGTTCTGTTTCAATTTATCTCCGCTGCAGCGCTGCGATCGCAGTTCCGCAATGTGCGGTAGACGCCCTGTACCAAGGAAAAGAAACGTGCGCCATTGTGAGATCGCTGTCAGCCACGTACGCTTTGTTGTGCTTGTTTACAATGTCGGTGTTGATTGAAAATTCCGTCGCTTGCGAGACGCTTAGGAAATTGCGCCACGCAATACAGAATAAGGGCCGAGGAATGCTGTCAAAAGGTGTTGTTTCTCCACGACAATGCACGACCACACACTGCAAATGTGACTAAAAACATCCTACAGGGATTTGGCTGGGACGTGTTTGACCACCCCCGGTACAGCCCTGACCTCGCTCCTAGCGACTTTCATCTGTTTTGGCATCTCAGATATTTCCTTGGCGGTCAACACTTCAACAATGACGATGAGCTGAAAGAAAATGTTTCCAACTGATTGAAGACAGATGGCAAACTTCTTTAAGGAAGGTATACAAAAACTTGTGACTCGCTATGTTAAATGCCTGCAAAATTTCGGCAGTTGTGTGGAAAATTAGTTTAAGAGTTGTAGAATTTTGTGCAATAAATATTTTTTCTGTATCTGTAAACAATTTAATTTTATTACCAAACAGAACTTACTTTCTGGACGTACCTCATATTTTCCTGGTACTTTAACAAAATACATTTCAAATTAAAGGTTTCTTATTTATTGGACTTTTCAAGTATGATTTATACAGATATGACACATGCGCACAGATTTTATCACTTGTTTCAAATTTCTGTAAAAGAACATGAACTTTTACATACCTAATTACACCAGAAACTACAAACTAAGCTTAATTTTGTTCGCCGCAGGAAAAGGAAAACAGTTTCTTTATCGTTTTTTTTTCTTTTTCTTTTCTTCTTGTTTTCTTTATTCCTCTCACATTCATTGCCAGACACAGAATTAACGATTTAGCAATGGACATATATACCATTTTTATTATACCTAAGCCCCGAAGTGAGGCATCTCCAGGAGGAAGGGTGAGGTGAGAGGAGACATAGAGCGGCCTAGTCTAGGAGTCACGACAGCCCCGAGACACCCGCCAACACTTCCTACCCTGAAAGAGACCACCAGATGAGAAACGTGAAATGATGATAAAGATGAAATGGAGGGAGAGGAAATTCGGTCAGCATCCAGCATTCGCCTGGTGACCTAGAAAAAAGGCGAAAAAAGAAACCAATAGGTCAGGTAGGTTAGCCACGGTAATCGAACCCGCGCCCTTCAAATACGGCCCTGGACGAAACCGACTGAGCCATCCCGCTCGCTTACATCAGAAGTAAATGTAATATCAATATCGAAGCCTAAAATGAAATGTGTGTAGTGTTAAACGCCCGCCTTTACTACATACGGCACCGCACGCGATGACACGGATGATACGTGAGATGAAAATGGAGCACCGGTGGAATGAGATGGCGGAAGACCCGGAGAAAACCCACCCCAGCGCCGTGTTGTCCACCACCAATCTCACTTTGCGGTCTCCTGGGATCGAACCCGAGCCGCCTTGGTGAGAGCCAAGCGGTCTAACCACTGAGCCACGGCGCGCCCTATCGAAGCCTAAGTTGGGAATCTTATGTTCTTATTCTGTAGGAGCGCATCGCTGGACAAATGAACAAGATATAGAACTTCTTTTTAAATTACGTTTTGAAACTTTGAAGTTCTCTGAATTAATTAAATAATTAGGATGCGTGCGTGAATGCTGTAAATTGCCCGTGAAAATCTCTTGATAATCGAAATACCTTTTGTGATTTTTAAACCGTTGGATACAGACAGTCTTACCATAAATAAAATTTAGGTATTCTTAAAAGTATTTGTATATATAGTGTGTGTGTGATCATTTTCGAGATATTCTTTGGTATTCATTTGAATTTTCAATTGTACTTCCTTCATACACTGTCATAATTCATTTATCGCTCTTGGTCGTGCAAAGACTATGGAATTTGAAAGGCATCACATACACACACTCTCCGCCTCGTTACCGTAGATGGTAGTCTGTCTTCCTCACGCAAGATTTTTCCGGGGTTTTCCCTTATCCTGAAAGACGAATGTCTATGGACCCTGGACTCATATCAGCATCATCTTATTTACCCATTTCATTCATCGTCCTATATGACTTTATTGACATTGATTATATTTACTGTGCATATTCCAAAATTTTACAATTTACAACTTTTGGCTACATTTATTTGCCTTTACCTTGTTGCTACCTCGGCTTACGTGACACCCTGGTCTTCTGCTCTACCAGGTAGCTCTTAACCTCCATGCCTCCTTGTTACTTAATTAGTCCCTTTCTTCCCCCTCATCTTCCTTTTTTATATTCTTTATATTTCTGGTCCATTTTTCTTTTACTTTCTGCAAGAACTCACCAATATTTCTTACCTTCTTTTCCTCCCTGCCTGTTAACATTTTTATAACTACTATCCTCTTCTCTACTTTCTCCCAGTTTTCTTCCCAAAACTTTTTTCTCCATAATGAAACTTCCTCGCATTCTGTTACATAGTGCTCTATGCTTTTTTTACCCATACAATTCACAAATTCCCTTTTTCCTATCTCTTATCCCTCTTAGAAATATTATTCCTGTTCTCATCCAAGCTAACCCTTCTCTCTCTTGCCTATTGCAGTAATCTACATATGCTTCTCGTCCCCAACTTTTTTTATTTGCTTGTAAAACTGTAATGATTTCACATTTTCTAGACTTTCCCATATTTCCTGTCTTTCTATACCTGACTTAATGTCGGAGAACGTAAATAAAAACACAAGCACTTTAAAATACCTTTTTCGCTTTACCTTCTGTATCCTGTAACGAAAAATGTAATTGCCTGTATCTAAATTAACAAGTAGTAATTTTAATTTATTGATATAAGGTTACTTAAGTCTTTGTCGTTGATCCTAGTCGTTCACCAGACGTTCAATTTTTAAACCACAAGTCTGATTCCTACACTGTCTTTTTCACTGATCACTTCCGTTTATTTCTTATATTTCATAAAGTTTCCCATATTTCAGTCTGGCTGATCTTAAGAACATTTGCTCGCATTCAGATCCTTATTTATGTATATATTTAACCATTTCCTCAGTTATTTCCTCCGAAGTTCTGTTTCTGGAAATTATGATACTAAATGGATCTCCGTACTCCTTACCTATCTTTCCTTCATTCTTCCTTTCATTCTTCAAATTTCATATTCGATATTCCCAAATGAAATCAAGCGATCCCTTCCCACTCGTTTATGTCACAAACCTTAAGATGTAGCCTTCTTCTCTATTTGGATTTCCATTCTTGTAGAAACTTAAGTACCCTTTTATCCTGGTTTTAGGGATACAACGTTTCCCCAACTACATCCTCTAGCATATGTCTTATTATTCTCGAACCTCCCTTCATTAATGTTTTTCTGGTGCTGACATTTCACCTCATCTCTATTATTAATAGCTATTTAATTTTTCGGATTTTTTGGTAGTTAAAACACTTTTACCATTTTTAATAACGTATTGTCTGTTAGGATACTGTTATATCCTAAAAATATTTTAAACATTTTTAAACTAGTAATCCTTTAACACTCCTTATCTCTAATTTTTGCACTTGTACTGTTCTGGAGACCTCCAAAATTCCATTTATGGAATTACGTTGTGTGGTATTAAGAAGCAGTTAAATCAAGACGTTGAATAGTGAGTGGGGAACGTTATGTGAATGCGACACATTATATTTTTTACAATAAAAATCGTAATTTTACATTACCCCATGATATTCGTAACAATAAACAAAAATCTGTGTCAGGAGTCCTATAAGCATTATCAAAATTGGTTGTTTAAATATCACCTTACACAATTTTTTTCTCTTTGCCTGTATCAGTACATTATTTATTTTTTGGGGTAAACGTGTAGTGATTTCCCGTAAATCCTAATATCCACAGTTTAAAAATCACTGGTCTTGCAGTTGTCATGCAATCCGAACGATGAGTGTCATTGGGCTAGTGACCAATTAGTCGCTCTCAAGAGGCGTATAATGCACATAGAACTAAAATCCGGGAACTAAGATCAATAATTGCCATGTTACGGAGGCAAAACATGTTTATTCAACCGTACATTTAACAAACGAGTGAATGAGTACTGAGCGTGGTGTTTGCATCAGATAAGCAAGATATGAGAGTTGCATTTAGCTGAAAGGCTCTAGATCCACATAAAAATGCTTTGTCTAAAGATTGTGTCATAGTGGTAGCTATGCTCCATTTTCTCTGAAACATGCTCTGAAGCAAGCTCTGCTATACAAATTTACGTGATAAATATATACCGTATAAGGAGAGTTGCATTTGGAATTTTGGGAGTTAGAGTGACATCGAGTTTATTATACAATATGCTAGTCTAATTTACCTAACAGTAACTGTTTATACATGCATCTAGCATTTGACACGTGTGTGACTCTCTACCAACTTCTACTTTTTGATATAGATCATGCAACTAGCTTTACGCAAGCTTAATTTTCAGTTTCATTCAATTTAATTAGAAAAAAAGCTAGCAGGTATAGGTTCATTATACATTTCGTGTATCTGCAAGAGGAATAGGGAAAACCAAATTGGCACTCAAGTGTCTAAAACAGGCTGGCTATGTCTTAGAAATTGCATATTCATTCCATGACATCGCGAGGAACAAGTAAATAGAGGTTTTTTTTCTATTTTTTTCAGTATTGCACAATTTGATCCTGTAGTAATGTATATATGGAACATAACATGATATCCAAAAGGTAGTTAGAAAAACTCTGTGCCGCAAAACTGTTAATTTCTTATAACGCACAATTTATTTCAATCTGGAAATTAATTATTCTATCACACTGACCGTGTGTAGGTTAAATTGTGGAAACGTAGAGTCAGACTGAAAAATTCAATGCCATAGCCGGGATTTGCACCACGGATCTTCTGGTTTCCGTCCAGCCGCACTACCATTGTGCTACTATGGCCAACGTGCCGATATGACATTAAATTCTCCAACTGACTCGTATTTCCCGGTAAACCACTTAGGAGTTCTCATAAACACATGAGACAACTACCTTAATGGCGACTTACTACATGTAAGTACTTTAAGGCCCGGGCTTTATAGTTAACCACTATTAGGTTAATTAATGGAAATTAATTATTCTTTCACACTGACCGTGTGTAGGTTAAATTGTGTGGCACGTTGGCCATAGTAGCACAATGGTAGTGCGGCTGGACGGAAACCAGAAGATCCGTGGTTCAAATCCCGGCTATGGCATTGAATTTTTCAGTCTGACTCTACGTTTCCATTATTTCAATCTCTTAACGCCATACAGATTTGTGCCAAATTACCTTCAAATGAAGAAGGCTTCATAGATTATTCCCAGAATATTAGATACACTTTTCCTTAATCGTGTAAATATCTTAAATATGTTATTTTAATTAATATTGTTGGAGACATATTTCAGAAAATCAAAATAAGAAAACTGTCCATGTAAAGATTATATTTTTAGGGTGATAGGATTTTCTTGAAAGTCTGCGTGGAATAATTTGACATTAAATACTGTGACTTTGTGGGTTCGTAGAATTAAAAGTCTAATTGCAGAAATTCAAAATGCTCTATTTCCGTATGTACAACTCTGATATCAGCAGAATGACTTACACACACGAACGCAATCTTCAAGTCCATCTGCCACACGTCCACACTGCATCATTAACAGCTCTCGACTGGCTCTTCTCTTTCCAATTCCAATTATTTTATTAAAGAGAAATGGCCTGGTGCCGGTACAATAGGGCCCAGCTTACAGGTTAATATTTACATTTTATTTAAGTTGGTTAAATTATTAGCTTAGATAGTCTTTGCGGATTGAGCAGAACCCATTCGGTGGCCTTATATCAACC